>JBBGZY010000906.1:2565000-3050000 GCA_037952925.1 Lithobates clamitans
TCTGTTTTCAGTTCTTGGGTACAGTGCAGGTTTTTTGTTGTATAAAGCCACAGCTAAGCTGTCGTAGTATGTTGTTAAATCCTACACTAAGTTTGAAGTTTCATGGACAGAGTTTTTGTGAAATGTGTATGCAAACCTTTCAAACTGCTATACTGTAATGATAATAATTTTAATCTAGCTAAGGTGACCACATATGCTATTTACTTATTATTCATTTGTCTCTTACCTCGCAGTTATACTAAACTGTATGTTTGAAAATCATTTTTACACATTTATTAACCCCTGCAGTACATATACATATTTCTTTGACTTCATTGCGGGACACTAGAATTCAGATACAGGCAGGTTATACTGTCATTTACTAAAGGAATGGACACTGGAAACCAGAAAAATTGTAAGCCAGTATTCATTGTAACCCCTCTTCTACCCAGCATGCCTCAGTTGTTGGCTATTATCCTTTCTCCAGAATGGATGTTTGGGGCTAGTCTGGAAAGTGGTTTTCAAGCACTGAGACGGGATTGTGGTGCTTTCCAGGCTTGGCTGTACCAATAAAAGTAGGCCAGAGAGTACTTTCCATGTCCCAAGCTGTAGCACAGCCCCAGAGTATGACCCTGTCTTTGAGGACTTTTTTTGTGAGTAGGGCCATTCAGGCTACAACACCAGGAGCCAACCTCATTATCCGCACCAATGGGCTCCTTTAAAACTTCCTACCACTGTTGACTTTACTGTGGAAAGGGTTAACACTATGGGAGGTGTAACCCCCTGGGTTGAATGTTGCACATGCTCCTTGTTCTCTTTCCTGTCATTCATCCTAGAGGAAGCACGATCCCTCTGCAGATCCTGCTTGCACACACCACATGGAACTCCAGTCCATTCCCATTGTCAGTCTAAAATGGCCTGTTCACCCCTGGGCACTGACCCTTATCAGCACCAGCTGCATGGATTTATCAATACCAGAGGCCTTGCCATGCAATTTGGGCCTGGCTGCTTTACCGCTACACTGGACAACACCTCTGTGCAGAGACACAAAGGGGACATTGTATACAAGGAGGAGTGGGAAGCACCGCTATCTAAGTGCAATTAGCCTAAAAACAATTGAAGCTGAGATAAATAAAAGGTGGCACTCACATTTGGTGAAATTGTAATATGTATCCTGGTGGAAACTCTCTACGATCAGTCTGTAGGAGTCGCTGGGAAGGTGCTGTGGAGACTTTGGAGATCAGTCCTAGAGACTGTTCGTAGAAACCCAGCCGTGACCCTGCCGAGTTGTGGTGGTAATTAGTGAATTTCTCCTTAGCTGAACTCTGCGCACAAACACTTTAATTTAAATATATTTCTTAAAAGGTATCTCTACCTTTTTACTTGAAAAGAAAAAAAAAATCATAAATCCTTCCTAACAGCCTCATTGCACCTTCTTTCCCCCTGCACTTATCCATAATTGTTTTTCATCATGTACCACCGACCGTTGCTGTTGTACAGTTCTGTGCACTTGAAAACTCTGTACCTGGCCCCAGAACCTGTGTAGAAGCATAATTTGTGCAAAGGCTTCCAGTCATTGGTCAGTGTGAACATGTGACAGCTCTGACCAATGCCTGTAAGTATACCAGTAACAATATACCCCTAGTACAGTGCTTAATACTGTATATAATTTAAAGTAGTGCAATCAATATAAATCACCAAACCCCTCTAGTCTGAAATAAACAGTGGTACAATATAAATACAGGTTTTTTTTTAGAAAACAAGTGGAAACTATTGCATTAGATATGTTTATATTTATGTGATGGACTTTCATGTTACGTTTGTGTTTCATTATCGATACTGTATTTATATTGTATCATTGTATAATTGTTTATTTTGCATGAGAGGGGTTTTTGTGATTTATATTGATTGCACTACTTTTTCTTGTTATATATTATGTGCTGTATTAGGGGTATATTGTTTCTGGTATACTTCAGTCTGTATAACCCTATCACTTTCAGAAGCTTATTTAGTGTTTTACACTTCTAAGCCTTTTCCCATGTTATGAAATGTGTTGGACAAGAATAGCTTTTGATAAGAGCAGAATAAATACACAGGTACTTTTCTGGCTAAGGTATCTTTTTTATTGGCAGATGTGTAATATATTGCTTCCCTATTTTATATATGCTATATAACACTTCACACAATGAATACATACTTATGTATGCAGTTTTTATGTTGCATGGACACAAAATCAGCAGGTCATAACTAATTGCGTATTCTCCCTAAGGTAGAGATGGTAATGTAGTAGTGTGGAAGAACACCACTATGGATACAATAAACTAGTAACTTTCAGCGGATGACCTGAAATTTATCAATTACTTGTATGAGTTTTTTAAGTAAAAGTTCTTTCCATCATACAGGAATTAAACCTGTTCCTTGTTCATGGAAAAAGTGGGATTTACATTTTCTTGAAAAGAGTGATCCGTTTTCTAAAGGAAACGTTACCCTTCCACTAGAAAATCAACCAAATGGTATGTTGAAACATTCTTCTTATTTGTGAGTTTGGTATAGTTAGAGATGGTTCTAATTATGGTTTATGGATAGGTATATATTGTATTAGTACCAACCTGTGTTTTTCCTTTGGTGTCAGTGTGTTCAGCATCTGGAAGCAACAGTAAACAGTAACTCTGTATGTGTTGTGTTTAGCTCACCTAAGATGTGATCTTTTTTCTTGGCTGGTGTTAAGTAAGAAGGCCAGTAAGCACAGCTCACATGCAAATCACCTCACTCTCGTTCTGGCCTTATTAAATCGTTATTCACAAATTACCTAGGCGTAGCATCAATTGCTAATCTACAGCCTTCTAATTTACAAAGGAGAATAGAGATACAGAATATGTTGGATGGGCCATTGCTGATGTTGTTTTAAGGTACTGGCAAAATTTATGCTGAAATCATTCACAGGTTTTGGCACAGAAGGAAGTGGCTGTATATTAACTGACTCTCTAAACCACATATTTCTGAAAAAGCAGAAACTAAATCAAAATAAAATATATTGATTTTAAGTACATAAAGTACACTAATATTTTTTTAGTGCATAATACAATCTCTATCATTTCTGCTAAATGTAATAGATGAAATTATACTGCGCTTATACATGGCAAATAAATCTAACTTGAAATTGTGTGCACTTAAGGCACAACAAAAAAAGAAAGATACACAAAACTGTAAATAGGCAACTTATGACAAACCTTTAATACTCCCATCTGTTTAGCATTAAACTAAAATAATATCCCTAAATGAATGTAATACGCATGTGTGCAGGAACACCTAACATGTATAGCCCAACAGTGTTTTTATGTACACCTTTGGGCCATATTGCATATATTTTTTAATTATGTCATTTCTGTGTTTTATTTTCATATTCTTTTTTTTTTTTTTTTTCTTTATTTGATTTTATTTTTCTTCCTTTTTTTAGAGTTCATCATTAAATTGGGTTGTACATACTGAGAGACTTTTATGTCTCTTAAAGTGTTTTCAGGAAACCTACTTCTGTAATGGAGCAGTTATTACTGCTCTATGCCTATCATGCAGAATATTTGGCTGGTTATAATGTTATGGGCTGTATGTATTTACTTCAATGCAACTTTTTTTCCTCACCTGTATATAACACATTGAACATGAAGTTCTGCGTATTTCTTAAGCTAATTCCCTGCAGAGGGAACTGAGTGAACAACATTCTATTTTTTCCCCCTTGATTTGATCTTGAAACAGGGTAATAGTTGTGATATGAAGTAGGCTTTGCTGGCAATTAAATGAGAAACGAGCTTACAAAATACTTGATTTTTGCAAGCTATGCAGTGAAGGAAAGCTATTAGATCTAAGATATACTATTGACAGTCAAATAGTAAAGTACAACTTTGATAATAAAAAAAAATGCAGGTTTCCTATCCACACCTAGGAAATCTATATGTTTTTTTTTTTATTAAAAAGGAAAAAAAAAGCTCCTAAAGACCACAAACATTTACCTGAATCTGCTGTCACGTGCAGTGTCATACTGTACCGGTGATTTTCTTTCTGTGCAGCCGAGCAATTTTTTGCTGCCCCTCGCATTATGACATCACAAGGCTGTTGCTTGAACATTTTAGGGCTCTATAATGGACATTCCCAATGTCACCAAGAAGTGACATGGACCCTGCAAGAAGAACCCTTCTAAACGTCAGACAAAAAAAGAAGACTTGGGACTGTCAAGTCACTGTGGTTTTAGTTAAGAAATTGGGGCTTTCAGTTTAGTGTTTTAAAATAAAAACAGGTGATCAATTAAAATGGGAATAGATTAGAAAAGGGGAACATTTTTTCTGTGCACGGAGATCAGCTTCATCGATCAGGTAAAATTTACTTTAAGTAGATGCTTTACCTTATTCCAATATGTTTGTTTTTGGATATATCATCACAAAGTGTCTATTTATAAACCTCCATTAAAACATTTTGCAGAAACACTTTACACCATTTTGGAAATATAATTCTGAAATATGTTTATACATTTTCTTCTTGTAAGTTATAACATTACAATTTACTGTGATGATAGGGAACAATTAGAATCTGTTTGAGACAGTAGGTTACATTTATGCCGCGTACACACGGTCGGCCTTTCTATCCTACTTGGTCCGGCACACTTTCCGACGGACTTTGTCCGCCAGGTGCGCCGGACTTTAAAACGGACGGACTTGCCCACACACGCCGGGACTTTCCGGCGGGCTGAGTCCGCCCGTCTTTCCGACGGACTTTCAGAATGAACGGACTTGCCCACACACGGACATGTCCGTTCATTTTGAACGTGACTCAGGTGCGACGGGACTAGAAAAGGATGTCAATCTTGCCGCTTTTATCGGCGAGATTGACACCTTGCGAGCCCCGTCGCGGGGAATACCAGGCCCTTAGGTCTGGTATGGATTATAAAGGGGAACCCCTACGCCGAAAAAACGGCGTGGGGCCCCCCCTAAAATCCATACCAGACCCCGATCCGAGCACGCAGCCTGGCCGGTCAGGAAAGGGGGTGGGGACGAGCGAGCGCCCCCCCCCCCTGAACCGTACCAGGCCGCATGCCCTCAACATGGGGGGTGGGTGCTTTGGGGGAGGGGGGCGTGGTCGACCACGCCCCCTAAAACGTCACAGTCCCAGCATGCCCAAGGACTGTGACATCATATGGGGGCGAGGTCTCCACCTATATAAGTCACAATGCAGCCCTCAGAGACCAGTCCAGCCGGAGAGAGCGTCGTGTCAACATCTGGGGGAAGAGAAGAGAAGAGAAGCCAAGAAGCCAAGAAGCCCAGAAGTCCGGACCTCCGCTGGCAATAGAGCTACATGAAGACAGCGGAGGGGCCGGCCGAAGACCTGCGACACCGGGAGAAGAGGCCGGAGAGCGGAAAAGAACCAACCGGACGCCGGGAGAAGATGAAGCGGAGGGACCCCCGAAGCCGGAAGAAGACCCCCGAAGCCGGAGGAAGATCCCCCCCCGGAGCTGTTTAATAAAATATTTTAAAAACCTGTGTAGTGTGTTTTATTACTTACACTTTTTTCCTAGGTAAATGGGTAGGGGTACCATGTACCCCATACTCATTTACATAGGGTGGGGGGCCGGGATCTGGGGGCCCCCTTATTAAAGGGGCTCCCAGATTCCGATAAGCCCCCACCCGCAGACCCCGACAACCAACGGCCAGGGTTGTCGGGAAGAGGCCCTTGTCCTCATCAACATGGGGACAAGGTGCTTTGGGGGGGGCGCAGGGCACCCCCCTCCCCCAAAGCACCCACCCCCCATGTTGAGGGCATGCGGCCTGGTACGGTTCAGGGGGGGGGGGCGCTCGCTCGTCCCCACCCCCTTTCCTGACCGGCCAGGCTGCGTGCTCGGATCGGGGTCTGGTATGGATTTTAGGGGGGGCCCCACGCCGTTTTTTCGGCGTAGGGGTTCCCCTTTATAATTCATACCAGACCTAAGGGCCTGGTATGCCCCGCGCTCGCCGCAATAGGAAGATTTGTTTTTCCTATTGCAGCGAGCGCGAGATGCAATACCCTGCCCTCGTGTCGTATTTGGTCTGTCGGACCAGCCTACACACGAGCGGGCTTTCCGTCGGACCAGCACACACACGAGCGGACTTTCCGCCCGAAACTGAGTCCGACGGAAAGATTTGAAACTTTCTTCAAATCTAGGTCCGGCGGGCTTTTGGGAAGAAGTCCGCCGGAAAAGTCCGCCGCCGCCCACACACGGGCGGATTGTCCGGCACACTCTGGTCCGCCGGACCAAGTATGCCGGAAAGTCCGACCGTGTGTACGCGGCATTAGAGTCAGGTGGATTAATTCGGAAACTCTCAATTGATGTGGTTTTAGTTAATAAATTGGGGCTTTTAGTTTAGACTTTTGTTTTAAAATAAGGTCCCTTTTACACGAACATTCCGATTGGGTCCGCCTGTCCATTTTTCAGGTGGACCTGATCAGAACCTCCATTCTCCTCTATGGAGTTTTGGGTGTAAACAGACATGTGTCCATTTACACCCGCCAGCATCCAATCTGCTAAAAACAGATGGCTGGGCATCCATCCCTGTCCCCCTTCCGTCCAGCAGATCATATCAGATGGCAATCGGGCGTAAACGGACAAGCGCCCATTTGCATCCAAGCATCTGTTGAGGAGAACGGGCTCTGTCCATGTCCACTCTGCATACATAGAGCAGACACGGACCTATTATCTGCATGCTTAGTGGAGATCAGAACACATATCCCATGCTGAGCAAACGGATCACAGGTGGAGTCTACTCCATGTGACAGGACCCTAAAACTGGCTGTCATTAAAGGAGAAACAAAACCAAACAAAGGAGTTCCCATAATATAGCCCTCCTGGCCGACAGGTATGTGTTAGGAGTACTACCTTGTGGTCCTCCAACCGGGTGGACCACGTTGCTGCAGTGTGTGGGTGGGCCCAGAAGCCTGTCTGGGGCCTACCACAGCAGCGAAGGAATGGTCCTGTTCTGTCCATCCTACAGGAAGAAGCTGGACAACTGAGAAGATCCCAGGGGAGGACCCGTCATGGAAGGATCATGCAGAGTGCTGGTCTGGAGAGGGGCCTGGTGACTCAGTTGGAGGACGCATCCTAAAGTTAACCTACCACATAGTACTGCCGGGTCGGCTTAAAGGTTCTAGTGCTGTGTTTGCTATTCATTGTAAACCATTACATCCTGTGGCAGAGGATCGTACGGGTTTCTATTACATTCAAGTCTGTGGCAGAGACTTTTGTTCATGCTGCGTATCAGCTGCTAGGTTAGTGAGAGAAACCTATCCGAGCGGGCAAAGATTTAACTCTAAAAGAAGAGTACATTCATCTACAAGATTTCAATTCCTAATACTACACTAAGAAAAGGTATTTGAACTTCCCTGCAACTCTTCTTCTACCTCTTTCCTGCTACTTTCTTCAGTTACTCTTTATTAAAACCTTGGAAAAGATACTCAAGTGTCTAGTGCCTACATTGTCTGGTATTAAGCTCAACAGGAACCCTAGAGCCGGTTCTGGTGAAATTTAGATAAGGAAGGTGACGGTAACAGCCCGCTTTAAACCAGCAGCTCCACCGTGAGTTATTGCTACATGTGGAGGTGTCGTCCGGGATTGTTAGCCGTCAACCTCCCGCAACCTTGAGAAGTATTTCACCGGGAGTTTATGTTAAAAGAAGTTTCTGTCATTTTTCCAGGAAAGGAAGGGAGTAAGTTGCAGGAATTTATTTCTGACTGCGTAGGCTGTGGGTGAGAAGTAAAAGCCCGGGAGCTACGTGATCAGAAGAACAAGTAGGAGGAGCCTAACCTACTTGTTACCGCGTGGGACGCGTGTGTGTGTTTGGTGCCAAAGAAGAAGAGAGGCCTCGTGATCGTGCGGAAAGGATCAGAGGGCGGCCATGTCTTCTTTTCCATTGGTATCGTCCATTATAGGATCCAAGATGTTCCCTACAAGTACCGCTGCGGGTGCTATGCTGACCGGAACCCTGCTGACAGATACTGTCATTCGTCTGAAGCCGCAGGGGCGGTTTGTGCTATACACAGTTGGAGATATCGAAGGGCTGGGCATGCTTTGCCACAAGTGTGAAGGACTCGCCATACATCTCCGTCCATTTGTCCGATGTTTGCAGTGTGGAGAATATTTGTTCACAGTGGAACAACCTACCATGTCGCCCCGTGCTTATCGTGTGGATTGGGCTACAGGAATTGCCACAGTGGAGACTGCTGCCATTGCTGCTGGAGAGCAACGGGCCGTTAGCTCGCCTGCTACCGAGAGTGTTTCTGAGGGAGATGTCGCTGTCACCGCTTCATCAGCGGACATCACTTTCATTTCTACTTCTACCACACCTATCCCCGCTGCACCTGTCCAGAGGAAGGTGGGATATGTGAAGGCTTCCCGCAGCCGTGGTCGAGGCCTACCCCAGAGACTACCCGAACCGGATCCAGGGAAGTATATGGATCCGGAGAAGTCCACCTCAAGAATGGGTGAGAGATCAAAGGGGAACATATCTGGGACTTTTTGTATATATTTGCCAGCAGAAGAGTTGAGAGATTCGAAGATAGATTCTATGGCAGATCTCTCCGGTGATGATGATTTGTTTGAAACAATGTCACAGGAACTATTGTGGGCCCAGAGTGAAGATGTTGCTCATGCCCTTACTTTCTCAGAATGGACAGCCCTGGATTCTGGGAAGACATCACCTTGTGTGGAGCCACACAGTACTACCAAAGAGACATTGTGTAAAGTTGCTAGTTTGCTTCCGACACCCGTCGGATCTATGGTGAGTAAATCACCGAACTCTTGTGTGCATCCTGGTTTGGGGAAAAGTAGACCTTTGCCTAAACTTGCCCGTTTACAGAGTGCTCATTAAACGAGTTGCCACAGAATATGGTCTGGATTTTCCCTATGTTACTCAGGAAATTATGCAGGAAATTGAGGCCAACCGGGAACAGTGGTATAGTGAAGCTGTTTGGGACTATTTGTCTGTGCCAAAACCTTTCCGGAGAGTTGGATATTCTGTTGCCATGGATGAACGCTTCAGTGGATGTTTCCTACATTGGAACTATGGTCGGCACATCTATGCTGACAAAGTGGTCATTTGCAGACCAGGAAAAGATGATGTTGTGTACTTTATCACTACCGTGGATAAACTAGGAAAGAAACTGACATTGCCAGATCCTCGGTTTTATTGGTAATTATGAAAAAGAAGTTTGGGGTATGTAGTTAGAAAGTGTCAGTGTCTAAAGATCTCCGTGGTCAAGAGATAATATTCATCCCAGCGTTCTCAAATCCAAAGACTCTTTGCTAGCTGGATTTTCTTGATTGATAGGATGTAATTCACTCAAAGATAGGGATGGACTTTTCAAGTTATCTTAGTTTATTTCCATTAAAAGGAAAATATGTGGGAAGAGAGTGTCATTCTTGTTTTGGAATGAGGCTTTGCTCCTAAACTGTTTAGTGATGATACTGTACATATTTAGTGTGTGTTTAACTTTGTTTTTTTTTTTAGGAACAATTGGATCTCCTATCAAGCTGTTAGGCTTTTCAGCTAGATAGATAGTGGGGTTTGTAACAGTTCTAATGTGGTTTTGTTTGCTGATGTGAACATGTTGTTGTATAAATGTTAAAAACTGTAATATCTCTATACTGTCTTTTCTTGTTCCTTACCCTTATCCAAGTTTTAAGTTCAAATACCTACTCTCAGGCTTGTGAGTTATTTTGACAGATGTTGAGGACAACGTCTATTGTAGTGAGGGAAGTATGTAGCGCTGGTAGATTTTTAAATCTACTGCTTATAGGTAAATTTAGTAGGTTACCTGTTCATACATAGTCAGATTTAGCCTCTGTTCCAGTTTGGCTGTGTTTCATGTAGTTTCACACTGTGCCTGTGGGTGTCGTTGTCGCCATGGGTCGGTGTTGGAAAGGCAACACGTTAAAGTGTAAAAGTGCTCCTCTGTCCCGGAGATAACTCAGTGGAGGTGGTCCTCCGAGTTGCATTCAAGTCAGTGGCAGACTTTTGTTCATGCTGCGTATCAGCTGCTAGGTTAGTGAGAGAAACCTATCCGAGCGGGCAAAGATTCAACTCTAAAAGGAGAGTACATTCATCTACAAAATTCCAATTCCTAATACTACACTAAGAAAAGATATTTGAACTTCCCTACAACTCTTCTTCTACCTCTTTCCTGCTACTTCCTTCAGTTACTCTTTATTATAACCTTGGAAAAGATACTCAAGTGTCAAGTGCCTACATTGTCTGGTATAAAGCTAAACAGGACCCTAGACCCGGTTCTGGTGAAATTGAGGTAACGAAGGTGACGGTAACAGCCCGCTTCAAACCAGCAGCTCCACCGTGAGTTATTGCTACACCAGGTTCTTGGCCTGAAGGTTTATGGTACTGGATTAGGTAAGTTATAGGTTTGCTTTAAAGTGACACTAAACCCTGTTTTTTTTAAATAAAAATCATTTCATGTATGCATTATTAACTCAGAAAAGTACATTCTAATGCTCCCAGCCTCCTCCACATCTTTATATTCCTTTTTTTTACTTTTCTGGTTGTGACTTCCTATAGAGGGTGACTTTTGTTCTCCATGGTCTCACTGTATGTAGCAATGTAGCCACCCTTACGACATGGAATAGGGACTATCTACTGTGGACTATAGCAGGGGTCTCCAAACTTTTTACACAAAGAGCCAGTTTACTGTCCTTCAGACTTTTGAGGGGCTGGACTGTAGCCATCGGGAGAAGAAAATTTCCCAGCCTCAGTGGGAGTAAAAAATCCCCCATCAATGTTGTCAGTGGGAGGAATTTTGCCCCGTCAATGGGAAGAATTGTGCCCCATCATTGGTGTCATTGGGAGGAATTGTGCCCCAACACTTGTGTCATAAGGAGGAATTGTGTCCCGTCATTTTTGTAGATGGGCACCATTGTTGGTGTCATTGGGAGGAACTGTACCCCATTGTTAAAGTCATTGGAAGGAATTGTGCCCTTCATTGGTGTCAGTGAATAAAATAGTGCCCCAAGGATCAGATAAAAGTAAGAAAAGGGCTGCATCTGGCCTCTAGGTCGCAGTTTGGAGACCACTGGGTTATAAGATGTGTAGAGTGCGTAGAGCTGTGTAAATGATCACAATTAACGTTCACTGCTTGTTTCAAACAAACAAAAGTTAGGGGGAAAATAAGACGTTCGGGAGCTCATGGAGGACATTCCAAGAAGGCAGAGAAACATTGGGGTTGCGTTACTAAAGGCAAATAAACTGTGCAGATTTTCCAGAGCTTAGTAAATGAGATAAAGCTTCACTTTGCAAAAAATACCCAAACACATGCAAGGAAAAAAAAAAAAATAATTTTTGTTTGCACATGATTGGATGATGGCAGTCAGCAGAGCCCCCCCTCATTTACTAAGCTCTGATCCAACTGCAATTGCAAAATGCACAGTCTGTTTGCCTTTAGTAAATCAACCCCACAGTAAGAAATTATTTATTTAAAAATAGATTAAAGGGCCATTAGGTAGTGGATGTGTGTGTGGGTATCTTTGGAATATTATTTAGTGTCCCTTTAATTTGTATAGTAAAACGGCTTATATAGTTGCATTTTGTACTGCAGAACAGATAAATAGTAAATTTTTCCATAAAATATTGGCTAAATGCAAAAACATTTGTCTACATTATTTTATCTCAAATTACCTTTCCGGGGCTTTGTTTGAGAATAATATAGGGCACATGATATTTTGCATATTTTTATTGTTCCCTCAGAGACGTCCACTGCTGCTGTTGCCGCAGGCTGTCGTTTTTGTCTGACATCCAGTGTATGCTGGCAGCCAAGTTGTGTACTAGACATGGCGTCTAGTCACTCGGGAAAAATACCGCTGCTTCGCCAGACTTTCTTGTTATGTTTTGTTATTTTGCTAGAATTAAAAGCATATGAAACAGATACAGCTTAATAAAATTTCTTTTTATAAATAATATCAATGTAAATAACTAATATCAATAAAGCTCCAGTACAGATAAAATATAGTTGAATACTATCAACCAGAAAAGAACAATAATAATTGTTCAAAAACATTCAAAGCTGTGTACTCTAGAAAGAGTTAGCCCCCGTTCACACCTATGCGAATTAGATGCGGCTTACACTGCATCTAATTCGCAGGACATTTTAAAATACATTCATATGAATGCATCTGGTTCACATATGTGCGTTGCATTCGCACTGCACATTGCACAAAAAACGTGTGCGTTTTCTGGGCATTGCTGTGCGAATTACAAGCCACTTATCTTTTATGGGAACGCATCTGCTTCGCAGATGCATGGCGTTCTGAACAAGGATTTTCTCCTTCACCTCACTACACCTCCCCCTCTCCCCCCTCTCCCTGCTCACTGATCCGCAGCTAAAACGCAGATGAGCCTTTGAACAGGAGATTTTTATCTTCCCAGTGAAACCTGAGCTTCAATTCGCACCGCACATGTGTGAACCCAGGCTTATACAAGGCAGAGGGTATATCACATATTAAACAAATGATAATCTGTCCTGCTTGTATGTGAGAGAAAAAGTATGAATTACCCGCTCTGTATTATGTATTTTGTACTTTTTTCCTCGTTTTAAATAAAGGGGTAAAGGATTAGAACCCCTGTCCTGTTTTACTGAAATCTGGTTCCTAAGTTAAAGTCATTTTTTCATCACTTTCTGTTCTGGTGAAGTATGGGATAATCTGCAACGCAGACACATAAATAAAAAGCTGACAGGTTCAAGCCTTCTCCTACTCTACTAAAGAAAAAATCCCTTATATTTCTTGTCTGGTGAAGGGATGTCAGCAGGATAGGAAATGAGGGGAAATCTCTCTAATGGAGCCCTGGATAGCAGTAAAAACCTGACATGTATTCTAACCCTTCCCCAATCTATCTAAAACAAAACAAAAATTGGATCAATATACACTTTAAGAAAATGCTCACTTATTTTAAATTCATAACCCCTAATAATTTTCTTTAGAATTTATTAACTTCTGCTGCAATTTGATAGAAAACCATTTAGGCTGGGTTCACATGCGACTGCGGCTCACAGCAGGGGGCCCAATGAATCTCTGTTCACCGATTCAGGTGCGAATCAGGTCCAAATTTCTGTCTGAATTTGCACCTGATTCGGAGCCAAAGATGCACAGGACCCTTTCCAAATGCGGACCGTGGCCACCCTGGAGGTGTGTGAACCGGCTTTATTCAGAGCCAGTCATACTCTCCTGTCATGCGAATTGGATGAAGGGAAACCTTCAACCAATTTGCATAAGTTTGAACCCAGCCTTATGCCCTGTACACACGATAGGATTTTCCGACAACAAAACCGTGGATTTTTTTCCCGAAGGATGTTGGTTGAAATTTGACTTGCATACACACGGTCACACAAATGCCAGAAATTCCGAACGTCAAGAACGCGGTGACGTACAACGCGTACGACGAGCCGAGAAAAAATAAGTTCAATAGCCAGTGCGGCTCTTCTGCTTGATTCCGAGCATGCGTGGAATTTTGTGCATCGGAATTGTCTACACACGCTCAGAATTTACGACAACGAATTTTGTTGTCGGAAAATTTGAGATCCAGCTCTCAAACGTCTGTTGTCGGAAATTCCGACAGCAAATGTCCGATGGAGTCTACACACGGTTGGAATTTCCGACAACAAGCTCACATCGAACATTTGTTGTCAGAAATTCCGATTATGTGTACACGGCATTAGAGTAACACTCTGCATTGCAAAATATTTTCCCCTAAATGAGTCTGAGATCATTAAAGGAGAAATATAGCCAAAGCTATTTTGGCTGTACTACTATTGATCATAGGAGTGCACAACAAATCCGTTTTCAATCAACAGCGTGCTAAAGATCAGCCAGTCCACTCATTACAGTTGGGATCCACCTTGGTGCTTGGATCGGCAGCTGGTTCAACCTCTCGGTGAGCTGCTGGGAGACTGAGCCAGCCATTCCCACCCCCTGCACAGCCCAGCGCTCCAGTGAGCACTGAAGGGGTAGAGCAGAGAGCCGGTGACTGACAGTCAGCCAAGATTGAGAACCGAGCGATCAGTGTTCTTTGTACGCTCAGTTCTCACTCTTTGAAGTAGCGGGGGACAGATGCAACATTGGATCGATGCTGCATCCACCTAGGTGAGTATACATTTTTATTTTTTTAAAAACCCATACTTCTCTTTTACCAGAGATTATCCAACCCTGGAAAACCACGTATTAAAACCATTGCTACAGCCTAATAGTGAAATACAATAAACAAAAACAAATGTTTTATTTCAATAACCTTAGGTAAACCTACTTTGCATCTTCTCATTAATCAGGGCTTGGATTTTAACTTACTTTTCTGTTCATATGTCATTGCTGTGAAAATTTGTAACAGGAAGGTATTTAAGGTAAATCTAAAGTTATGAAGAGTCAGAACCATTGTCAGGTTTTTACTGGTGTCCATGTTTCCTCTAGGGAGCGTCACCCTCTTTATTTGTCTTGATCACCATTGTTACCAGAGGACTGAAAATCAGGGAAATCAAATATATACACATTTTTGTAAATATTTTATTATATCTCTTCATGTGACAACACTGAAGAAATTACACTTTGCTACAATGTAAAGTAGTGAGTGTACAGCTTGTATAACAGTGTAAATTTGCTGTCCCTTCAAAATAACTCAACACAAAGCCATTAATGTCTAAACCGCTGGCAACAAAAGTGAGTACACCCCTAATGCCGCGTACACATGACCGGACTTTCCGTCAGAATAGACTCCGACGGTCTTTCCGACGGAGTTCCGCTGAAATAGACTTGCCTACACACGACCACACTAAAGTCCAATCGTTTAGAGTGCGATGATGTACGACGGAACTAGAAAAAGGAAGTTCAATAGCCAGTAGCCAATAGCTGCCCTTCCATTGTTTTTGGTCCATCGGAATAGCATACAGACGAGCGGTTTTCCCGATGGGAACTGATTCCGTTGGAAAGATTTGAAACATGTTCTATTTCTAGGTCCGTCAGAATTTTAGAAAGAAAAAGTCCGATGAAGCCCACACACAATCGGAATGTCCGACGGAATGATTCCGTCGGACCTTTTATGCTGGAAAGTCCAGTTGTGTGTACGCAGCATAAGTGAAAATGTCCAAATTGGGCCCAAAGTGTCAATATTTTGTGTGACCACCATTATTTTCCAGCACTGCCTTAACCCTCTTGGGCATGGAGTTCACAGGTTGCCACTGGAGTTCTCTTCCATTCCTCCATGACGAAATCATGGAGCTGGTAGATGTTAAACACCTTGCGCTCCTCTACCTTCCATTTGAGGATGCCCCACAGATGCTCAATAGGGTTTAGGTCTGGAGACATGCTTGGCCATTCTATCACCTTTACCCTCAGCTTATTTACCAAGGCAGTGGTTGTCTTGGAGGTGTGTTTGGGGTCGTTATCATGTTGGAATACTGCCCTGCGGCCCAGTCTCCGAAGGGAGGGGATCATGCTCTGCTTCAGTATGTCACAGTACATGTGGCATTCATGGTTCCCTCAATGAACTGTAGCTCCCCAGTATTGGCAGCACTCATGCAGCCCCAGACCATGACACACCCACCACCACCACCACGCTTGACTGTAGGCAAGACACACTTGTCTTTGTACTCCTCACCTGGTTGCCACCACACACGCTTGACACTATTTGAACCAAATAAGTTTATCTTGGTCTCATCAGACCACAGAACATGGTTCCAGTAATGCATGTCCTTAGTCTGCTTGTCTTCAGCAAACTGTTTGCGGGCTTTCTTGTGCATCATCTTTAGAAAAGACTTCCTTCTGGGATGATAGCCATGCAGACCAATTTGATACAGTGTGCAGAGTATGGTCTGAGCTATGACAGGCTGACCCCGCACCCCTTCAACCTCTGAAGCAATGCTGGCAGCACTCATATGTCTATTTCCCAAAGACAACCTCTGGATATGATGCTGAGCACATGCACTCAACTTCTTTGGTCGACCATGGCAAGGCCTGATCTGAGTTGAACCTGTCCTGTTAAACCGCTGTATGGTCTTGGCCACCGTGCTGCAGCTCAGATTCAGGGTCTTGACACTCCTCTTATAGCCTAGGCCAGTGATGGCGAACCTTGGCACCCCCAAATGTTTTGGAACTACATTTCCCATGATGCTCATGCACTCTGCAATGTAGTTGAGCATCATGGAAAATGTAGTTCCAAAACATCTGGGGTGCCAAGGTTCGCCATCACTGGCTCAGGCCATCTTCATATAGAGCAACAATTATTTTTTTCAGATCCCCAGAGAGTTTTTTGCCATGAGGTGCCATGTTGAACTTCCAGTGACCAGTATGAGAGAGTGAGAGCGATAACACCAAATTTAACTCACCTGCTCCCCATTCATACCTGAGACCTTGTAACACTAACGAGTAACATGACACCAGGGAGGGAAAATGGCTAATTGGGCCCAATTTGGACATTTTCACTTAGGGGTGTACTCACTTTTGTTGCCAGCAGTTTAGACATTAATGTCTGTGTTTTGAGTTATTTTGAGGGGACAGCAAATTTTCACTGTTATACAAGCTGTACACTCACTACTTTACATTGTAGCAAAGTGTAACTTAATTGTAACTCTAGTAATTGGTTTTCTCTTTGTTTTTAGAAAGTCTTTTAAAACTACCATTTGCGGATGGTGAATTTACTACAATACAAAGATTATGATTTACCATTTTATGTTCTGGTGATGTATTTCTGTTCAGATTAAACTCTAAAGCCAGTAGATACAACAGAAATTAAAAGGAAAATCTCCAACCTGAAGTGTCCTTAGTTGAAGATTTCTCATCTAGTCCTGTTCTGGTGATTACTTCACCTTTGTTTCCAGTGCCGGGAACAATGGTGACAAATAGAAGAGGTGAATCACCTGGGGGGGGGGCATGCACAGCAATAAAATCCCAACAGTTTTATCAACATACCCCTAAAATATTACATTAGATACACTTTAAGGTCCGTAGTAATAGTTAAAGTGGCAATGAACTCTGATTTAAACAAAAAAACTCTTCAAGTATGTATTTTTAACTCCAAAAAGTACATATATTATATTGCTGTCAGCCTCCTCCAAATCTCCAAAAATTATTTTTTTGCGGAGTGTGCATACATAGATGCACTGCTCGTTCTGAACAAATGAGTGTGAGGGGAAAATGAGCGGTTTGGCAGCTCATGGAGGACATTATGTTACGAAGAGGCAGAGAACACAGTTATAAATGATTTTTAAGAAAAATTGATTACAGGGCCATTAAAGTGATTGTAACTCTAAAAAAAACAAAAAAAAAAACAAAACAAAAAAGATCCTGTTCCTTTAAAGCATGTTAAACCGCATAGTGCTTGTGCTGTGTCATTTTTCCTTTTCTAAGCTGTACAAAACCCGGTTGATCCTGTCAGTTCTTGTGTCCCCCTGTGTGTCCCAACCATAGTAATTATGGCTGCTGAGCCCCAATTACCGTGGTCAGTTTACCTGCCTCCATCAGCCACAGCTCTCCTCTCTCCCCCTCCCTCCATGCCTGTCAGCTCCTGTGTGTGAGCCGCCCCCCCCCCCCTCCCCTTCTATCACTTTTTTTAAACAGCAGTAAAGTTACTGCTCACAATCACTGACTGCCCCTCTGTTAGGACAAAATGTACTATACAGTGTATGTGCTTTTTTTAAAATTATTTTTCTAAATGCCTTATTTCAACCTGCTTATCGGAGGTCATGTGACCATCCGGCAGATATCAGAGGGAGATCCCAGCTTCTCCCTCTGTAGTACATACATGGGAGAAGCAGAGCATGACTGCTGATCGGCGAGGTGAAAAAAGGTATTTAGAAGAAGAATTTTAAAAAAGCACAAACACTCTATAGTGCATTTTGTCATAGCAGAGGGGCTGGCAGTGATTGTAAGCACTGCTTGTAAAACCCCTTTATGTACTAAATGTGTATGGATTATTTTTGGCAAATTAGGATAGTGTCACTTTAACCATTTATTTTATGCATACCAGCGACATACCTCTTGAGTGTAATACCAGTTAGCTATCTGCAGAGCTTTAAAAAAATGTTTAAAAAAAGCAGTTTTGAAGCTCATTCTTTTTCTCTAAAACGCATATTTCTAGATCAGTGAGAAACCTCTTTTATTTTTGCCCAAAGCAGGAGTGCTTTCACAAATTTCTGACATTTTAGGAATTTACAAAGCTGTTGCATTGAATGAGTGCTTTTCTGTATGATAGCATACAATTTACTATTCTACTATATTGGATATACAGTTGTGTTGTCACCCCAAGAGATAATGGAAAGTCTGGCAGCTTTTGGTGGCCATGTACAAAAAACATAACTCATACCTACCAGTGTGCGCAGATTTGCCCAGAATTTCCATTCAATATTGGTGAGTCTGCAGCACACGTTTGTGCAACCCTTGCTAGGGCACCATAAACTCCATAACATACATAAGGACATTTTTAACCTCCCTGGCGGTAATCCTGAGTGTGGCTCGGGGTTAATTTTCAGTACCAAAAGTGGTAACCCCCAGCAAAACTTGGGATTACACCGCAGTATCCATGTACAGGTATTTACCTTGTCCCTAGGATCCCGCAATGTAATCCCACGGTGTCCTCTGGCCTGATCCTCCGTCCCAAGGCCTCTGTGTTCCAGGGTTCTGTTCCCTGCGAGCTTTGCGACGCATGGGGGCGGAACCGGCGGCAAATTCAAAAAGTACAAAATATAAAACACACAATGTAATCTGTTAGGAATACATTACTGTATGAAATCATTTGACCTCAGTTTTGTCCCTAGTGTTTTGTCCAGTGCCCTGTCTGCACTTTTACCATTCTTTCTGCCTGGAAACTTGAGAACGTCCATGGCATCGAAAAAAGTGCCCCTCTACGTCAAAAGCGGTTTTAGACCAGCTAGAAAACAGCAATAGTGAATTAGAATCACTTGCAGAATTGAGCTATAGTGATTAGTGGGGAAATTCATCATCAGACACTGAAAGAGATGATTCTGCAACTGATCTCAGTGATGTGCGAACTTGGTGCTCTATTGACTGTGGTACAGATCACGCAGCATCCCCAAGATTCCCATTTACTGGAGCATCTGGTATGAAAGTAGACATTGAAGATGACAACCCCTTGGCATACTTACAACTATTTCTAACCAATGGGGTTATTGAAAAAATAGTTACTGGGATAAACCTGTACCAAAAGCAACAATTAGCTACTACACATCGGAAATTTCCAACAAGCAGAAAGTGGGAACCAGTCACCAAAGATGACATTTGGATATTTCTGGACCTAATAATACTTCAGGGAGTGGTGGGGAAACCCCTGCAGAAGTGGTATTAGACAACTAATAAATGCTGTTTGAGATTTCAGTGCAGCATTGTCAGTTCACTACAGGAAGTTAGGAGCTCACAGTGTTTCTGCCAGGATCAGCAGATATATTTTGCACTAATCTAACTGATATAAATTAACGGGAGCGAGAAGTTCATTGTTGGGGTTTGCATACACTTTAATTTTAAGAGCTGGATTAACTAGAAATGACCACTGATAAAGTTATCCTACAACTGATACATTCTAATAAAAAAAGGCATTATTTTACAAGATATTTTTCATATAACTGAAATGCTTTTATTAAGTTGGTATTGCAAGAAATTGATGTTCTCATATGTAGACCAAACTGCACATAGACAAGCGAGTAATGAATTTGTAGTAATGTTGGTTTAAAATATGAGCAGCATCTGGCATTCTTATAAGTGAGGAGTAAATAACAAATGGTATATCCTCATTTGATAAATACATTTTAATTAGAATGCCATAGTCACAAAGGTAAAATATTGTTTCATTTATATTATATTGTGCATACAGTTTCTTCACTAAGAATCATTTAGGTACCGCTCAATGTCTACATGCAAAATTTACTTGAAAATCTGACATCATTCCAGCAGCCGTACGGTCCAACATATTTTACATAACACTATTATCTGCTCTTTTAAAATAATATAAAAAAAAAAAAAACACAAAAATATTTTTTATTATAGCAGCCATATTTGACAAGCAGATTTAATTTTAAATATAAATCATCGGATGATCAAGTCAATCCTCCTTCTTTTGGGATAATTTAACAAAAAAAAAAATAATACCCCAGGATTATGACTACATATGTTTGTACAACGCTTCAAAATTTTTACATCCTGAATTTAAGTATATCTTGCTTTGGCTAAATTATTTACGATTTTTCCTTGTATATTTTGAGCAGAAGTCCTTTTAAGTCCAAGTTTGCGCAAGTCCAGCTTGTTTGGATTTTCAGTAGTAGATCCAGCTTTTGTTTTTTCACTTGTATCATTTGTATGTTTTTACTATTAATATTATTATTAAAATAAAAAATATATATATATTCCGCTGGAACTGGTGAACAACGGTTAGGACATGTGCACTGGAAGGAAGTGGGAACTTTTGTTTTCTTTCTTGGATTTCTTCCCCTTAATAGGAGACCCTTTATTGTTCAATGCAACAAACATCTCTTTCCCATTATGTGTCCACTGGGCAGATGCATATGTGTTGTATTTGTTCTCTTGGATCAACTCTTTAAAATTGCAGTCTTCATTGCACAATTTCTGAAACATAAAAATGAATTAATAATATAAAAAAAACACTTAATTACTGAACTTTATCAGCAGTTGCATTTAATATTATTATTATTTAAGGTACTTATATAGCGCTGTCAATTTACGCAGCGCTTTACATATAAATTGTACATTCACATCAGTCCCCACCCTCAAGGAGCTTACAAGGTCCCTAACTAATATGATCACATATAGTCCCAACTGTAATATATTTCTGACAAAAATTATATTTGCTTATGCTTTATAAATGCTTGTTTCCAGCAGGTACACTAAACATTTGAATTTCAGTTCATTTTAAACACCTTATTCTAAGCATGTAATCTCTAATTCACAATGGCTTCAGCTTGTGAACACTTGTCTAAGTAGCAGAGTTGACAACAGGTTTTATTTTACGAAAATTTTGTAAAGTTTCAACCAACTTCAGACAGCTTTCTTTAAACCCTTAAAGCATATTGAGCTCCAGTTTGAAAATAGTGGTACATTTTCTTCCAAAAATGGTAGTTGCTGACCTGGGACAAGCATGATGAAAAAAATTCAGATTGAGGTCAAAGCTCCTGATCTGAAGATTAGGACTGCATTATGCTCTCATTACAGATTTCCTTTAAGCTGTATATATAGCCAAAATGTTTTCTTTACTTTTGGATAAATTAGTTTTTTGCTGTCTGTGTCTGGTTGGAGAGATTTTACATCCTTTGTTTGTTTTGTAATGCAGTGCAAGGCAAGTGACTATGGAGCCTAAAGCCGGCCATACATGAGTCGAATTCCGAAAGAATTTTCTTTCTAAAATCTTAACTGAGAATTTTGTGTGGCCATCGAATTTAAGTGATCGGACACGTTGGAAATTTTTTGAAAAATGAATGATTTTCTAATCAATGATGGGAGAATCGTGCAAGAAATAAAATCGTAAAAAAAGCGCGAGCAAAAGAAAAGAAAATTCCTGGAAAGAATTAAAGATTCCTGGCCACGAAAATTCTTTTCTATAGCAACATGAGGTGAAAATGAAGGCTTGGTTGGTCAATTTTCGAAATCAATGGTGGTACCATTGGTTTACAAAATGCACAAAACTTCTGATTTTCTAAAGAAAATTTGTTCAGAATTCAACCCATGTATGGCCGACTTAAGCAGGACTCTCCTTGGAAATTCAGGTCATTTGGAGACTCTAGTGGCCTGGAAACTGAACACCCTTTACTGACAAACTATAGATTTAATGTGGATAGATTTAAATAGGCTCAACCTATTTTGCCACATATTGTATAGTATTTACCTTTCCATAGAGCTTTCCAGATTTATTCATAGCAAGAAAATATTCACTTCGCACTCCTTTGATTGCAACAATTCCAACTGTCACTGTTCTGATTTCCAGAATACCTGCAAAATGTAAAAGAAAAGTATGTTTTTTAGATGTATATATTTTTTTTTACATTGTCATGGTAGTAAATGATTATGTGTTAAGGACAGTTTTACCAAGTTTAATTTATTAAGAGTATACAGGCAAACACAATAGGGTTGATTTACCAAAACTGTAAAGTGCAAAATCTGGTGCAGCTGTGCATGGTAGCCAATCAGCTTCTAACTTCAGCTTGTTCAATGAACCTTTGACAAAAAAATACATAGAAGCTGATTGGTTTCTATGCAGAGCTGCACCATATTTTTCACTCTCCAGTGTTAGTAAATCAACCGCAGTGTCAATAAACCGAATAAGTAGTTTGTGTAAAACACATATTGCTTTGCTTTAGTTCATGTTTATATGAAACAATTTAAGAAGTTAAAGCTTTTTACATTGTGTAAAAACAATTTTTTGGTGGTATATTTAGATCTTTTTTTCCACAACAAAATGTGCTGGCTGCATGAAACAGAATATAAAATCACTTCATTGTACCATGGTATTATTATTATTATTATTATTATTATTTGTATTTTTTTTACAAAAGAACCCTGTTATTATTTAATTATTATTCAAAAAGAATATTTAATGCATTATTTGTTCATGATAGATGCTGCCCTCCTTTTCTGACCAGCAGTTGGTGAGTAGGAAAGGGCAGAGATAGTCCCCTTTTGCATGTTAGCATGTAGCTAAGCCTCACGTAAGCGGACAAATTATTTAGGAAAAAAAAAATGTAAAAGAAATTAGGGACAAAAGTCTAGTAGATATTTTTAATGATTAATCTAGCGTTCTTTTCTCTGGAAGTTTTAAACAAGGAACGTGATCCCTATAAAAAAACTCCATATATATTCACATTTTTTCTCTTGATTTCCCCCTATATGCTTTTTGACCCAATTAAAATAAATCCACAATGTATTTTTTTCTTAGTTGTCAGTTTCCATAATTTTGTTGTAACATGATGAAAAAAAATCTTAATGGTCTTGTGACTAAGGAAGACTGTGAGAAAGTGATTAACACGAGTCTACCTATATCACTTCCAAAGAAAAACAGAAATCCTAGCATGTGTAAATGATACAAAACAGACCACTATGTATTGTGCTTTCCGTAAGATAAAGGAACTGCTTGACCTTACTGGGCATTGAAAACCTGATAGGATTTTGCAGTGATTTATGCCTGTGAAGATAAACAATTAGTGACTGTTCGCTTAGTTTTACATCTGTTTAATGTATACCATCATTTTCCTTTGGGTACAGTAAGACTATTTAATTTGAACATTTTTTTTAAGCTAACATTGCATGTATGCATGTACAATATATAAGACACTGAACAATTTCAATCAGTTTCTACCATCATAACAGTTTATATTTATATGTGCCTTCCGCTGTCACACACAAAATTGCCAGGATCACTTTGGCTGGAGCTGGAGGTGACCTGTGCAAATACAGGGAAAACATGTAAACTCTATGCATGCAATAAACCAGCCTTTTTCAACCAGGGTGCCTTGAGGTTTCTTCAGGGGTGCCCTGGCAAAATGCCTAAAAATTGATCAAAAATTGAATACAAACCAGCTGGTAGATCAAGCCTACCCTTTAGTTACGCCAAAGCCACAGTTTTTCATTATGCACCATTACAACTTTATAGACACTGGCATCCTGCCAACCAATGATGTCATCAGTTAACAAGGAGGATGTCTGTTGGCTCCACAGCATCCTTGTTTGACCCTTCTGTAACCCTCTCCGTTAGAACTGAGGTCACATTAGCTGACTGAGAGAAATTGAAGGAGTAGAGAAACACTGGAATACTAGTCAGTACCAGAGTGAAAAAGTGTATTTTATTTGGAAGAATAAATCACTTCTAACGTTGGGTATCCTACATGTGTGGATGTTGCTTCATTATATAAAGCTATTAGAATAGGTTTTTACATTTTTGGATGAGGTGCCTTGAGACTGTCCATATATTTATGCATAAGGGTGCCTTGAGACCCTCTATAATTTTAAAGGGTGCCTCAACTGAAAAAAGGTTGAGAAACACTGCAATAAACAAATATCTCTGATGGGAATCAAATCTAAAATCCCAGTGGTTTGTAGCAGTAGACTTGTGTAACTATGTACATTTTTGTAATACCTATAACATTCAAAATTATATAATTTAACTGGCGGTAAAATATATTTGCATCTAGTAAATATATACATGTATTTGACCTTTATAATTTAAAGGGGATAAACTAAATTTAAAGCTAAACTGAAGGCCAAATAACTTTTTTTCAAAATTCATGTGAATCACTCTATTGTGGTGCATATAATGGTAATGCACATGTTACTGCAATGCACGTTAACACCTTACTCATTTTGAATGGCACTCTGATGCACTCGACAGCACAGCCCCGATGCACATGCTGCAGCACACTGCAACGCAAAGTAACACACTACATTGTCCATTCTGCTGCCGTGGCAGCATAACCAAAATGTGTGAACTGCATTAATGGAATGCATGCTAACATGTGACACAACACCTAAGAATGGCAAAGTGCGAATGGACCCTAAATCTATTTAATAAATTTAAAACCCCCCTTCTAATTCAATGAGGAGCAGAAATGTCAGATAATCAGGCTTTATTGATTTGCACAATACTGGCCATCTAGCACTGAAACTTCCTTACAGGAGTCAAGGAATGGCCTTATTAGAACTCTGTGACTCCTTTAAACCACTTGACCTCCGGAAGATATACCCCCCTTCCTGACCAGGCCATTTTTTGCAATACGGCACTGCATTACTTTAACTGACATGTGCATTCATGAAACACTTTATCCAAACAAAATTTATGTTCTTTTTTCCCTAGAAATAGAGCTTTATTTTGGTGGTATTTGATCACCTCTGTGGTTTTTATTTTTTTGCGCTATAAAAAAAAACGAAATTTTTGAAAAACGAAACTATTTTTTTACTTTCTGATATAAAACATATGCAATAAAAAAAATGAAAATGTCTAATGTCTTCATAAATTTAGGTCAATATGTATTCTGCTACATATTTTTGTTAAAAAAAATCCCAATGGGCGTATATTGATTCGTTTGCGCAAAGGTTATAGCATCTACAAACTATGGGATATCTTTATTTTTTACTAGTAATGGTGGAGATCAGTGACTTAAAGCGGCACTGCGATATTGCTACGGACATTCTGACACTAATTGACACCTTTTACACTTTTTGGGGACTAGTGACACTAATACAGTAATCAGTGCTAAAAAATATGCACTATCACTGTACTAATGACACTGGCTGGGATAGGATTAACATCAGGGGCGATCAGAGGGTTAACTGTGTGCCTAGCCTGTGTTTTACTACACATAGGAGGGCCCAGGGGTGCTAGAAAATGGGTTTCCAGAGCTCTCTAATGTAAGCTGGGTTCCACAAGCCCCCCACCCAAAGTGACTCCCGTCACAAATACCAAGTTCATAAATCTTTGCTTTGCACTCCTAAGTGGAGCTAAACCCTCCTATCCTTTTGCAGCCAAGGAGGCTGCCATTTTAGCGTCTGTTTGATCTGCAGTTGTTGTGATGCTGCACATGTGATCAGTTATGACAGCAGCCATTTGATGGCTTGACAGTTTGGTTGAGAGCACAAGCAATTGTTTTTATTCATTAAATGTCTTGAATGTAACTTTTTTTGGGAAACTGTTAAATGAATGGGTTTAATTCCACTTTGTCCTATCTCACCCAACTGTCACAGCCAGTTAGAGGCTAGAGATAGTTACACAATTCCTGCTTGCTAGCCTGGAGAGCCCATATAGCATATACCAAAACAGTACATTAATGATTTGGGTCTATAGGAGATAAACTACTTTTCCATATGCCTGTGTGAAACATAAACATATGGGACCTTTTTGTGATAAAGCTATTGAGATGGTGTGCTGTTTAACAAAATGATCGGACCCCAAAAATAAAATGAGAGGTACATGAAGTTTGGTATCTGGGAAATTTTGTTTTTTTTACAGCAACTGGGAGGTATCAATATCCTAGTAGGTTGCAGTACATAAAATAATGAGCCAAAATAGGAGTTTTAAGGTACTTTTTACATAAGACATTAAATAATGTATCTATATATGTAATAACTATGTATGACTTTTTGCTGTCATTCCGGGGGAGGTGATACTGACTATATTAAAGGAATCCTCATCAATAGTGGATAAAAATGATATACTTTGTGAAGAGCATTCACAAACCTAGTTGATGTGTAGAAAACCCAGAATAGCTCTAATTTTTTTGTTTTAAAAATATATATGTAATAACTTTATGCTGTAACTCTGGGGAAGGTGATACTGACTATATTATAGGAAGCAGCAGTGATTCTTTTATTATTAATTTTTAAACATTTAACTGAATTATAATAAAAAATGCATGGTTTAAAAAAGTTGTAATTGTCTGAGGTTATATGTATAAGAAAACTGAAGTCTCATTTGGGCTCATTCATTTCTGTGTATTGAAAATGTTAGCGCTCTGCAATTCTAGCTGGCAAGGAACTTCATGGCATGTTTTATGTTCACTTTACAGCTATATTTTTTTCAACTTTAGTCGACATTTTCATGTCTTTTACAGATTAATTATCTGACAGGCTCTAATGGGTACATACTGTATATTACCAATGTATTTTTTTAGTATCTTATTATTTTTTAGTATATTATTATTATTATTATTAAGAATATGTCACATGCAGGAAAACTAAACTCAAGAATACAACACATTGCAGCAAACATACAAGTATGTGCTTCTCAAAGACGTAAAATAACACTTGATATAATGTATATTTGAGTCTTGAAAGGATAGCACTTGTCCTGTTTTGCAACACAGGACAGCCAGACTTGGGCACAAGACACACATTGTCTGTTGAGCATTTTAAAGTTCCTCTTTCATGCTGATCTCTCCTGAAAATGCTAGGTTCCTGGCTGCCATGCTGTTGTGCTAAAGCTTTTCATGCTGTTTTCATAGTCAGTTACCCAGAGCAAGAATAGAGATTAGGGTTCCGCCTTTTCTCTCCCTTCCTCATCTGCTTGTTTGGGGTCTGAAACCAGACAGCCAGAAAACAATCATTTTTAAAATGAGACCAGGAGACCAGCATTGGCAGCCCATAGTTAGATTGTTAGTCAGGTTGAAAAAAAGACATATGGGGTTGATTTACTAAAACTGGAGAGTGCAAAATCTGGTGCAGCTGCGCATGGTAGCCAATCATGGTAGCCTTCTAACTTCAGATTGTTCAATTATGCTTTGACAAAAAAAAAAAAACTGGAAGCTAAATGGTTTCTATGCAAAGCTGCACCAAATTTTTGCACTTTCCAGTTATAGTAAATCAACCCCATAAGTATAGTTCAACCAATAAAAAACAAACTAATCGAAAACATCCTTATACATAATCGTATACCCACAGTTGATCCTGAGGAAGGGAAAAAACAATAAAGCATGATCAAATTCACTGCAGTACGGGAAAAAATCTTTTCTGATCCCCCAGGAGGCAATTGGATTTTCCTTGGATCAAAGAGCCCCTAGTGTTATTACCTATAAATAGTATACAGTTATATTTTGAGTATTTAGTGATGCATCCAACTATTTTTATACAATGTATATTAAACAATATACTGAGTTGACCAGAACTAGTTCTATTCCACATTTTCACAGCCCTTACTGAGAAGAAGCCTTTCCATATTGTATGTGGGGGTTATATCTCTTTTCCTCCAGACATAACAGATGCCCCCTTGTCTTCAGTAATGACCTGAAAGTGAATAACTCAACACCAAGTCCGCTTTATAAACCACTTATGTATTTATACATAGTGATCAAATCCCACCTAATCGCCTTTTCTCAAGAGAGAATGAATTCAGTTCAGCTAATATTTCCTCATAGCTGATCTCCTTCATGTCTCTTATTAGTTTGGTCGCCCTTCTCTGCACCAATATCCTTTTTGTGAAGTGGTGTCCAAAACTGCATATTGTAGATGAGGTCTTACTAATGATTTGTATGGGGACAAAATTATGTCTCTCTCTCTGGAGTCTATACCTAGAAACTGCAGCTTGGCATCGTATGCATTGTATTCTATGATCTACTAGAAAACCCAGATCCTTCCCAACCATTGATTCCCCCCAGATGCTATCCTCCTAGAATGTATGATGCATGCATGTATTTAGCCTCCAAGTGTGTAGCTTTACATTTAGCAACATTAAACCTCATTTGCCACATAGTTGTACAATTAATTAGTGCATTGAGGTTGGCTTGTAAGTTGAAGTCATGCTATAAGGACATTATTCCAATGTATAGCTTGGTGTCACCTGCAAACACTGAAATGGTACTTTTAATCCCAAACTTTATATCATTGAAACATAGGTCAAAAAGTAAGGGTCCCAACACTGAACCTTGGGGTACACCACTCATAACCTTAGACTGTTCAGAGTATGAATCATTATTCACCACTCTGAATATGGTATTTTGGCCAGGTTTCTATACAGTTGCAAACTGAATTTTCTAAGCCTGTAGACTTTATCTTACACATTAGCCATGAGTGGGGAACTGTTTCAATCGTTTTTTAAATATAGGCACCACATTGACCTTACTGCAATCCAGTGGCACTATTCCAGTCATTAAAAAATCTCTAAAAATTAGAAACACTGGCTTAGAAATAACAGAGCTCAACTTTTTGAGGACCCATGGGTGTAAACCTTCTGGTCCAGGTGCTTTCTGGACCTTATCAATTTTGACACACATATATTCAATCATAAGCCCACTTATATTTTTCATTATAGTTATAGGTTTTGAAACTCTGTGGATGTAAGGTCATTGTCCAAAGCAATGAAGAGTACAGTTGTTAAAGGAATATGAATATGGGTTTTACTTTCTTTTGAATGTATGCCGCTACTTTGTGGACACATATACAGTATAGCAAACGCATCAAAAGCATATTGTAATATTATGAACATGCATGTGCTTTCAAATGCGTAAGTGTGAATGGGTCCTCACAACACTATGAGAATTTAAATTGCATAGCAATTTGTACGATTATTGCTATTACCCAACACTGCTTTCCCAAATATAAATGCATGTCTATTTTTGTTTATGGGTTATGCATTTTTTGTGCTTTGCTTGCTGTCATAAAGTGAACCTGTATTTCCAATTAATATAATATTTGGGCTCTCTTCACACCTGTGCCACATTGCTTTAAGGCAGCCCTTTCATTTTGACTGAACCCTAATTCAATGCATAAAAAGGTATCTTCTTTTGGGCACTGCAATATGAAATAATATTGGTACGTTGTGGTGTACTGAAGGACAGGTATATTTGTGTATACTGTATTTGTGCACTGGGGTGCCATCCAGAATGAATGTCAACATATATATATATATACTGCACATTGTGCTGCACACATGTTACCATGCACAGTTGTGAAGTATTTTTAAAGATTAGTTTCAGGCAAGTGAAAACATTCAGTAGGCTATTGATATTAGCCAGTAAATACATAGTTGCATAGTTACATATAGTTACATAGTAGGTGAGGTTGAAAAAAGACACAAGTCCATCAAGTCCAACCTATGTGTGATTATGTGTCAGTATTACATTGAATATCCCTGTATGTTGTGGTCATTCAGGTGCTTATCTAATAGTTTCTTGAAGCTTTCGATGCTCCCCACTGAGACCACCGCCTGTGGAAGGGAATTCCACATCCTTGCCGCTCTTACAGTAAAGAACCCTCTACGTAGTTTAAGGTTAAACCTCTTTTCTTCTAATTTTAATAAGTGGCCATGAGTCTTGTTAAACTCTCTTTTGCAAAAAAGTTTTATTTCTATTGTAGAGTCACCAGTACGGTATTTGTATATTGAAATCATATCCCCTCTTAAGCGTCTCTTCTCCAGAGAGAATAAGTTCAGTGCTCGCAACCTTTCCTCATAACTTAGATCCTCCAGACCCTTTATTAGCTTTCTTGCCCTTCTTTGTACTCGCTCCATTTCCAGTACATCCTTCCTGAGGACTGGTGCCCAGAACTGGACAGCATACTCTAGGTGCGGCCGGACCAGAGTCTTGTAGAGTGGGAGAATTATTGTTTTATCTCTGGAATTGATCCCCCTTTTAATGCATGCCGATATTCTGTTTGCTTTGTTAGCAGCAGCTTGGCATTGCTTGGCATTGCATGCCATTGCTGAGCCTATCATCTACTAGGACCCCCAGGTCCTTTTCCATCCTAGATTCCCCCAGAGGTTCTCCCCCCAGTGTATAGATTGCATTCATATTTTTGCCACCCAAATGCATTATTTTATATTTTTCTACATTGAACCTCATTTGCCATGTAGTTGCCCACCCCATTAATTTGTTCAGATCTTTTTGCAAGGTTTCCACATCCTGCGGAGAAGTTATTGCCCTGCTTAGCTTAGTATCGTCTGCAAATACAGAGATTGAACTGTTTATCCCATCCTCCAGGTCGTTTATGAACAAATTAAATAGGATTGGTCCCAGCACAGAACCCTGGGGTACCCGACTACCCACCCCTGACCATTCCGAGTACTCACCACCCTCTGAACTCGCCCTTGTAGCCAGTTTTCAATCCATGTACTCACCCTATGGTCCATGCCAATGGACCTTATTTTGTACACTAAACGTTTATGGGGAACTGTGTCAAATGCTTTTGCAAAATCCAGATACACCACGTCTACGGGCCTTTCTTTATCTAGATGGCAACTCACCTCCTCATAGAAGGTTAGTAGATTGGTTTGGCAAGAACGATTCTTCATGAATCCATGCTGATTACTGCTAATGATACCGTTCTCATTACTAAAATCTTGTATATAGTCCCTTATCATCTACTCCAGGAGTTTACATACTATTGATGTTAGGCTAACTGGTCTGTAATTCCCAGGGATGTATTTTGGGCCCTTTTTAAATATTGGTGCTACATTGGCTTTTTTCCAATCAGCTGGTACCATTCCAGTCAGTAGACTGTCTGTAAATTTGGAACAACGGTCTGGCAATCACTTGACTGAGTTCCCTAAGTACCCTCGGATGCAAGCCATCTGGTCCCGGTAATTTATTAATGTTAAGTTTCTCAAGTTTAATTTTAATTCTGTTCTCTGTTAACCATGGAGGTGCTTCCTGTGTTGTGTCATGAGGATAAACACTGCAGTTTTGGTTACTGAAGCCCCCCGATTCACTCGTGAAGACTGAGGAGAAGAATAAATTCAATACCTTCGCCATCTCTCCATCCATTGTAACCAGATGTCCTTCCTCATTCTTTATGGGGCCAATATGGTCTGTCCTCCCTTTTTTACTGTTTACATACTTAAAGAATTTCTTGGGATTTTTTTTGCTCTCCTCCGCTATGTGTCTTTCATGTTCTATCTTAGCCGTCCTATTTGCACCCTTACATTTCTTTTTGCATTCTTTATAAAGTCTGAATGCTGAGGATGATCCCTCAACCTTGTATTTTTTGAAGGCCTTCTCCTTTGCTTTTATATGCATCTTTACATTGGAGTTAAGCCATCCAGGACTTTTGTTCGCTCTTTTAAATTTATTACCCAATGGGATACATTGGCTAATGCCCTTATTTAATATGCTCTTAAAGCAAAGCCATCTCTCCTCCGTATTCTTTGTTCCTAATATTTTATCCCAATTTATGCCTTTTAGCAAGGTTTGTAGTTTAGGGAAGTTGGCTCTTTTGAAATTCAGTGTCTTTGTACAGCAACTGTAAGAAAGTAAACTTAATTTACTGTAACCTCAGTTCTGTGTAATCCCCTGCAAAAAGTGAAAACATCTCTGTAGAGCGGGGGCTTGGCAACCCGTCGATCTTGGTCTACCTGTTGACCACAGACAGGTGACAGGTAGACTATGAACAGGTCTGCACCGCTGACCCCCACCTTCTACTTGTAGGTACCGTCCTGATTTTCTCTCCACCACCAGCCTCCTCTGCTGCATTTTTGGTGCTTCTCTCTCCCTCCCACCCCCCTCCTGTGTCTCCGCCTCTGCCTCTGCCATCAGTGAACAGTGGGCAGCGAAAGCCAGCACAGCTCAGGATGGAGGGTGGGAGAAGGAGCTGGCCAAATTAACTTTTTAAGTTAAGCAGGTGATTGGTTGCTAGGTCCTAAGCAGCCAATCACTAGTTTGTTAATATGAAAAGTCACTTGGCCAGCTCCCGCTCCCTGTCCAGAACTGTGCTTCCTCCCGATTTCCGCTGTGTGCAGAGGTAGGATGCAATGGAATGATGATATGGAAAACTGCTATGGGAGGAAGGGGATCCAGTGGTCACTGCTATAGGGGAAAGGTGGAGAAGAGGACACTATTGTGTGTGTGGCGGGGAGGTGATATAGAGGGGCAGAGGAAACTGCTATGGGCAGGGCCACCTCCATAGCAGTGTCTTCTACTGCCCTTCACATCACCCCTCCCCCAAACTCTGCATTCTGAGCATAACGCACTCCTGATCGCTGCATTCTCAGCGCAACGGACTCCTGATTCCTGCATTCTGAGTGTTACACACTCCAGAACCCTGCATTCTGAGCGTAAGGCACTCCTGGTCCTGGCATTCTGAGAGCAACGCACTCCTGATCTCTGCATTCTGAGTGTAACCCACTGCTGAACTCTGCATTCTGAGCGTAACGCACTCCTGATCTCTGCATTCTGTGCGCAACGCACTGCTGAACTCTGCATTCTGAGTGTAACGCGCTCCTGAACACTGCATTCTGAGCGTAATGCACTCCTAAACACTGCACTCTCTTGTAATACTTATTTTATTTTTGTATCCACAAACACTGCGTTTGCGATCTAAGTTTGGGGTTAACACTGTATTATCACCCACAGTAGGTCACAAAGGCAGTGCGTTTTGAACATGGTGCAGGAAACGTGTTCTGGTGTGAACCAACCCAAACAACAGGACACTGTGCCTGGGGATATTTGACTTCATCATTGTTGTTTAACTGCTTGCCGGCCGCCCACTGTCATATGATAGCCGGGCAGCGCGGCTCTTGGCTGTCAATGGCTGTTCATCCCCCTCCGTGACGAGCAGTGTCTCCGTGACACGCCGCCACCGGCAGTACAGGGCTGCGCGCATGCCCTGTTTAAATTGGCGGACATCATATGACGCCCGCCCATTTAAACAGGGCATGCGCTCAGCCCTGTACTGTCGGTGGCGGCGTGTCACGGAGACACTGCTCGTCACGGAGGGGGATAAACAGCCATTGGGCATGGCTGTTTACCATGTGATCGGCCGTGATTTCATCACGGCCGATCACAGATGGTACCTCCCCATTTTGCACGGCGCATGCACGCGATCGCGAGCGCACTGTGTCTGCACGTCGGTGGCAGCGTGTTCCCGGGAACACTGCTCGTCACCAACGCTGGTAAACAGCCATTGGCCAGTGTCTGTTTACCACGTGATGGGCTGTGATCCTTTGGAGGCAATCACTAAATATAAACACAGAGCGGTAACGAGATGTTACCAGGTTCTCCACCTTACACACCGATTGTGTGTGAGAAGGATATTGCGGTAACATCTCGTTACTGCTTACAGTGTACACCAATCACACTGATTGCCACCCCAATATAGAGGACCTGTCACCACTATCAAAGTATCTGTCACCACCCATCAAAGTACCTGTCACAATCCATATGAGTGCCCGAGTACCTGGGTACCTGTCACAGTTCATCTGAGTACCTGTCACAGTCTGAGTACCTGAGTACCTGTCACAGTTCATCTGAGTACCCGAATACCTGTCACAGTTCATCTGAGTACTGAGTACCTGAGTACCTGTCACAGTTCATATGAGTACAGTGTACCTGAGTACCTGTTACAGTCCATCTGAGTACCTGAGTACCTGTCACACTTCATCTGAGCACCCGAGTACCTGTCACAGTCCATCTGAGTACCTGAGTGCCTGTCACAGTCCATCTGAGTACCGAGTACCTGAGTACCTGTCACTGTCCATCTGAGTACCTGTCACTGTCCATCTGAGTACCCAAGTACCCCAGTACATGTCACCAGTCCATCAGAGTACCCGAGTACCAGTCACCAGCCCATAGGCGTACCCGAGTACCTTTCACCAGCCCATCAGATTACCCGAGTACCTATCTGCAGCTCATCAAGTTACTCGAGTATCTGTCCCTAGCCCATCAGAGTACCCGAGTACCTTTTTGCAGCCCATCAAAGTACCCGAGTACCTAATTGCAGCCCATGCCTTATAGAATATATGCTGGGGTCCTTGCTTTCCAAAATGGGGTCATTTTGTGGGTAATTCCACTGTCCTGGTGCTCAAGGACCTTCAAAAGTGTAATAGGTAGGAATGAAATGAGATGTGTAATTTATGCTCCTAGAACGCCTGAAGGTATTACTTCAATGTTGGGCCTCTGTATGTGGCCAGGCTGTGTAAAAGTCTCACACATGTGTTATCGCCATACTCAGGATGAGTAGCAGAATGTGTTTTGGGGTGTAATGTTTGCTATATACATGCTATGTGTTAGAAATATCTTGTAAATTGATAACTTTGTGTAAAAAAAAATGCATTTTCATTTTTTTCCACATTTTCCAAAAACTTCTGGAAAAAAATTAACCGTTCAAAAGACTCATTATGCCTCATAGATTATAAATTGGGGTATTGACTTTCCAAAATGGGGTCATTTTGTGGTTAATTCCACTGTCCTGGTGCTCAAGGACCTTCACAAGTGTAATAGGTAGGAATGAAATGGGTGTTTGAGAAATGAGATGTGTCATTTATGCTCGTAGAACGCCTGAAGGTGCTACTTCAATGTTGGGCCTTTGTATTTGGCCAGGCTGTGTAATAGTCTCACACATGTGGTATCGCCATACTCGGGAAGAGTAGCAGAATGTATTTTGGGGTGTAATTTGTTGTATGCATATGCTCTGTGAGAGAAATAACCTGTTAATATGACAATTTTGTAAAAAAAAAAATATATATATATTATTTTGCAAAGGATTGTGGGGAAAAAATACAACTTAAAAAAACTCACGATGCTACTTACTTAATAACTTGGAATGTCTACTTTCTAAAAAGGGGTCATTTGGTGGGTATTTGTACTTTCCTGACTTGTTAGTGTCTCAAAAAATGAGATAGGCCTTCAGTACAACAGGTGTGATCAGATGTGATCAATTTTTAGTCAATTTTCAGTGACTGGCACCATAGTTTGTAGACTTTATAACTTTCACAAAGACCAAGTAATATACAACAATTTGGGTTATTTTTACCAAAGATATGTAGCAGTATAAATTTTGGCCAAAGTTTATGAAGAAAAATTACTAATTTGCAAAATTTTATGACAGAAACACAGAAAAGGGCGTAGTTTTTTTACAAAATTTACAGTCTTTTTTTCATTATAGCTCAAAAATAAAAAACCCACTAGTGATTAAATACAACCAAAAGAAAGCTCTATTTGTGTGAAAAAAGAACGCAAATTTCATATGGGTACAGTGTTGCATGACTGAGTAATTGTCATTCAAAGTGTGAGAGCGCTGAAAGCTGAAAATTGGTCTGGGCAGGAAGGGGGTATAAGTGCCCTGTATTGAGGTGGTTAAGTAGATCTCCTTCTTTCTAAGGTGGCCTACCCTTGCTGCAGAGGATCAGTATGAAGGCAGTAGTAAGGTACTCCCTGAAATATGCATAACTAACATTCATTCTGCTTCTTGCAACTCCATCCATATTTCTAATGTGAATTTGAGTCTAATGGATTGCTTTTTCTTTTTTTTTTTTTGCTGTGAACATGACAGCAAGTAAGGTATTCAAGCATTATCAGCAGGTATTGTATTTCCCAGAATAACCAGATTACAGACAAATTACCAATTTTAAACTGGTCTGTTCCTTTAAATACATGGGTTCTTCAAAAAGTTTCCCCACTTTTTTAAAATAGGTAATGCAAATAAAAGTGCAGAAACTTTTTAAAGACCCCTTGTAGTTCCATTGCTCAAAAAGTAGGGCGTATACGTTTCCATCATCATCATCAAGTACGTGGAAATTATTTTAATTATTAAGTGCCTGTCAACTTGTTACCTCTTCAAGAATCCAGTTGCAAAATTTCCCTTCAGTAGTTTGAGTCTCTACTCCTCACACAATGAAGTAGTGAGGTTGTTGCTCTACCATATCTGGTTTTCCAGTTGTTTTCTTTATTCTGTATTATGGAGGATCCACCAGGGAAACTTACCATAGTTTGCCATTGTAGTAGCAATGACCATTGTGTGTAACTGGGAATTCTTCCAGGGGTTTAAGAGTAAAATTCTGAAACATTTAAGAAGCCAACATTGGCAGCATTCATTTAAAACTGAAATAATAGTTTTGGGCAATTTTCCTTTTAATTACCCCCTCTATTTAACTGAATATGGGTTTTTAAAACACAGCACATACTTTTTTGCTGCTTACTAAAGTTGTCATAAAAAATTGTAAGGGCTACATATAAAGCTATTCATAAGCACTACACCTATACAAATTTCCTGTAAAACGTCTAATACAGCACATTATCCCTAGCAGATGTAAAGTAATTTCTCTGTATTTAACCACTTCCGGACCGCCACGCGCCGATATACGTCCTCACTTTAAGGACGGATATTGTAGTCACCCCAGTATCGCGGTGTTTGGCCGGCAGTCCGGTACAAGATAAAAGTGGTCTCTGCGGCGGATTTGCCGCAAGATCTGATGCCCTCCGCCGCTTACCGGAGCTTACCAGTGCTGTTGGCAGTGGCGGAGGCCAGTGTCGGATCCTTCCCATGGCTGTGCATGGAGATGAGAGAGGGGAAGATGGCCCCTACCTGTATCCATGACACTGCAGGGCGGAAGCAACGTCAAAACGTCACTTCCACCCATAGCTCTTAAAGGGCCATTTTTTTTTCATTTTTTTAAATGACAATTTTTATTTTAGTGTAAATATGAGATCTGAGGTCGTTTTGACCCCAGATCTCATATTTAAGAGGTTCTGTCATGCTTTTTTTCTATTACAAGGGATGGTGACACATTTTTTTTTTTTAAACAGTGTAAAAATTAAAAATAAAATGTAAAATAAATAAAAAAAAAAAAAAATTTTAACGCGCACCATCCCGCCGAGCTCGTGTGCAGAAGCGAATGCATATGTGAGTAGCGCCGGCATATGTAAACGGTGTTCAAACCACACATGCGAGGTATCGCCGCGATCAGTAGAGCGAGAGCAATAATTCTAGCCCTAGAACTCCTCTGTAACGCAAAACATGTAACCTGTAGAATTTTTTAAATGTTGCCTATGGAGATTTTTAAGGGTAAAAGTTTGTCGCCATTCCACGAGCAGGCGCAATTTTGAAGCATGACATGTTGGGTATCAATTAACTCAGCGTAACTATCTTTCACAATATAAAGAAAAAATGGGCTAACTTTACTGTTGTCATATTTTTTAATTCAAAAAAGTGTATTTAAAAAAAAAAGTGCACTTGTAAGACCACTGTGCAAATACAGTGTGACAGAAAGTATTGCAACAACCTCCATTTTATTCTCTAGGGTGTTAGAAAAAAATGTACAATGTTTGGGGGTTCTAAGTAATTTTCTAGCAAAAAAAAAAGTTTTTAACTTGTAAACAACACATCTAAAAAAGAGGCTCGGTCCTTAAGTGGTTAACATTACGGAAAATAATAGGAATATTAAATATATAAAAAAAAAAAATCAATTTATGAAGTGCAAATGATCATGTATGCTTAAAGTGTTACTAAACCCAGGACCCTGCATTCACTATATCTGGTCTCCCATGGAACATACACAGAACATGGAAATACATTTTTTTTAGTAAATGCTGTTTAAACTTCTAAATACCTTTTCTCATCAGCAGTATATAACAGTCTTGTGACTTCTATAGGTGTCTGGTTAAAGTTTGTAGGAGTTGTCATTCTTCTCTGACTGTCTTATGAGGCTGCGGGACCCCTGACTCTCTGTCTGGACAGTGCTGATTGGCCCTGTGCTGCTCACATGCACCCTCCCAATAAATAAAAATAACTCTTTAGCAATACACGCCAAACTGAGCATGTGGGGACAGTGGAAGAAGGGGAGGATCAGAGAAGACAGGATCACACAGCCTTTTTACATAATGTGCAGGATTAACCCCTTAGGTTCCACAGTGAGTATAACAGGCATGCTTTACTGCATATACATATTACTGTTGTGGGTTTAGTAACACTTTAACAACTTAAAAACTGATGGTTGTTATCCATTATGGCCAGATCAGATTTTTCTTTTCTGCTGTGTGCCTGTTGATTTAGCAATAACATGGTCATTACTTATGCTACTAAAATCATACAAGTATTCTTTTTGACCATTTTTTTTTTCTGAAACTTGTCCCATTTTTTTAGTGGGGCTGTGCAGTGCCATTGGTCATGGAGGAGACCCAGAGATCTATGAGGAGTTTTGTAGAGGCAAGATACTAGTTGATACTGGTGGAAGTGCCCAGTGTGCCCATATATACAGGTAATATATGTTGCCTTGTCCTCACCAGAGCTCCTGAAGGTGGAGATTGGTTTTATGGCAAAATATTCCCAGGTTGCATCCCTCTGACCCCGAGCAGACAGCTTTTGGGAACGGAGTACAGATATGCCGGAAAGAGTCCCTCACAGTTCAGCAAATAGCACAATCCAACCTTGCAGATGTGCATGGAAACACAGAGACTCTAGTAGCAGGCAGGAGTACACAGGAACACAGGCTAGGAATGCGGAAGTGCTGATAACAAGTGGCTTGCTGGAACGCTCAGGGAATCACAGAGGGACTGAGTTGCAGCTTGCTGGCCGTATACACAAAGTCACAAATGTTTTTAATTATTATTGCTAAAGCAGTACAGCTTGATAACCGCTTTAAAAGTTTGGGATTTATGAATAATACAACAGGCTTGAACAGGGATCATTCAAGCAGAAACCACAATGACAAGTCTAAAATACAAAGATTTCATATGTCAAATTGACAGCGCGTCTTAGTGGGGCATTTACAGGTATATACTGTAGACAAGTGTATAATACCTTTGAAATACATATTTATTTGTATCTAAACTAAGAGCCTTAACAAAAAATCAAAAGAATTTTGTAGGGACAGTATGGACTTATTTACTCTTTAATTTTCTGTAGTATACTGTCAGGGCTGGGCTCAGCCCTTCCTTCTCTGAGCTGCCTGCTCAGCTGTCAGTTAATTGCCAGCTCCCATCTCTCTCCCAGTTACCCAGCTGTTGATTCAGCTCGTCAGTCCTGTCTACTTAAAGCCGTCCAGCTCACTAGATCTCTGCCTTTGCCTTGGTCACATCACAAGAAACCATCTCCTGCGTTCCTGTTTAAAGACTGACTTTGCTGACTTCCCTTCTGCCTCCTTATCCTGCTTGATGTTCCTCCACTTGGATCCCTGACTTCTGGCCTGGCTGATTACCCGATCTGGTTACTGAACTCTGGCTTGGCTGACTACCCGATCCGGTTACTGGACTCTGGCTATGCTTTGACTACGCTTACTCTATTTACCATTTTATTTTTATTAATAAACAAGTGTGATTTTACTGTACTTCTGTCTTGGTTTGGTTCATGGTTTCTGACAGTAGGTGAAAACCATGAATTCAGAAGACACAGTCAATCCACTTGCTGGTAATATTTTTTCCAGATTGGATGAGCAAGATCACCGCATGGATCAGTTTGCCATTTTGTTACAAACGCTCCTGAGTCACACAGCTCAACTGGAATCCCCCACTGTGGCTGCTCCGGTACAACCTGAGTTGCAGGCCATCCCTGCTGCTGCGCCAGTCTCTGTGCAGGCACCCTCCTTGAGTATTACCTCTATAAGAGGTATCTCTGGTTCCGCCTGCTTCCCCAGCAATTTGGGGGCGATCCAGTTCAATGCAGAGGGTTTCTCAACAAAGTTGAGATATATTTTGAGATGCTGACCCAGGCGTTTCCCACAGAAGCAAAGTAGGGTTCGTGATATCTTTGCTTTCTGAGAGAGCCTTGGCCTGGGCTAACCCTCTATGGGAGACGCAAAAACCTGTTGTCTTGAGTTACCCTGAGTTTGTGGCCTCCTTTAAAAGGGTATTTGACGTTCCCGCACGCTCCGCTTCTGCTGTCAAGTGCCTCATGTCCATCAGATATGAGAACTGTTGCCGACTATGCCATTGAGTTCCGTACTTTGGCAGCTGAGGTTGCTTGGAACAATGAGGCCCTCGTGGCTGCTTTTTCTCATGGTCTCTCGGATTCCATCAAGGATGAGATAGCAGCCCTAGATATACCCAGTGAGCTGGAGAGCTTGATCTCGTTTGCCATCTTCATTGACTCCAGACTTTCTTTTAAGGAGCGCTTGCGGAAGCCTCCTGTACATTTGCCTCTGAACTTTGCAGTCCCACCCATGCCTCCCTCACCTCCCATGCCTCCTGTCGGTCAGTGAAGATGAACCCATGCACTTGGGCTTCACGCGTCTCTCTGTGGATGAGAGAGCCTTAAGGAGGAGGGAGAGATTGTGCCTTTATTGTGGCCAGGCAGGTCACTTTTTGAAGTCTTGTTCTACCCATCCTGGGAACACCCGACCTTGAGGTCCTGTCATAGACAGACCTTGAGTGGCATTGTGTCGTCCCCAGTTATCCAGAAGGATAAGCCCCTGGTTTTGGTCACCCTTTCTTGGGCTAAGTCTATCGAGTTACAGGCTCTAATCGACTCTGGGGCTGCAGGCCTGTTCATTGATGCTGCCTTTGTATCAAAGCACTCGATTCCACTGCAGCTGCGTGACACTCCACTTGCCATTGAGGTTCTTGACGGGAGACCTCTACAGCCTGCCCATGTGACTCATGAGACGGTTCCGTTGTCCACGGCCGTAGGGGCTCTTCAACATGAGATAATCCAATTCCAAGTGATTTCCTCTCCTAAATTTCTGCTGGTTATTGGTTATCCTTGGTTACAGAGGCACAACCCCTCTTTTGATTGGCTCTGTGCTGAGTTTCTCTCCTGGTCACCACAATGAGTGAGACATGCTTCCGGAAGGTCGCCAAGGTCCTGTGTACCTCTTCACTCTCCTCCCTGCCAGAGGAGTACTGTGATTTTAGCAATGTCTTTGACAAAGGTCAAGCCGGTAGTTTGCCTTCACACCGGCCGTATGACTGCGCAATTGACCTTCAACCTGGTGCCACTCCCCCTCGTGGCCGGGTTTACCCTTTGTCGGTCTTGGAGGATAAAGCCATGGAGGAGTATGTTGCAGACGCACTTTCTCGGGGTTTCATCAGCAAATCCTCGTCTCCTGCTGGTGCTGGTTTCTTCTTTGTGAAGAAGAAGAGCAGTGAACTGAGACCTTGTATTGATTATAGGGGTCTCAATCATTTCACGATTAACAGTGCCTTGAATTCTGCTTCCCGAATGTCTCCATTTATGGCGAATTATGGTTTCCAACCTTCCATGTTGCCTGACTCGTTTGTTCCGCAGAGTATTCCTGCGCTAGAGGAGCATCGCCGTGGTTTTCGTTCCACTTGGGCACCAGTCCAGGAGGCTTTGCGTCATGCTAATCATAGGTACAGACTCCATGCTGACCTCAGACGCCTGCCTGCGCCTTCCTACCAGGTTGGGGACAGGGTCTGGCTGTCATCTCGCAACCTCCGACTTCGTGTTCCCTCACTGAAGTTCGCACCTCGGTTTATTGGGCCTTTCCGTATCCTTCGCAGGATTAACCCAGTGGCTTACGCGTTGGACCTTCCTCTTAGTATGCGCATCTCAAATGTGTTTCATGTCTCCTTATTGAAACCTTTGGTCTGCAACCGCTTTACCACCTCGGTGCCATGTCCTCACCCTATACAGGTTGAGAACCATGAGGAGTATGAAGTACAATCCATTGTTGACTCCCATAGGTTCCGTGGGCGCATACAGTACCTGGTGCATTGGAAGGGGTACGGTCTGGAGGAATGCTCCTGGGCCTCATCCTCGGACGTACATGCCCCTGTCCTCCTCTGTGATTTCCATAGACGTTTTCCCCTCAAGCCTGGTGGTCCTCTGAGGGGGAGGGGTCATTGAGGAGGGGGTACTGTCAGGGCTGGGCTTAGCCCTTCCTTCTCTGAGCTGGCCGCTCAGCTGTCAGCTAATTGCCAGCTCCCATCTCTCTCCACAGTTACCCAACTGTTGATTCTGCTCGTCAGTCCTGCCTACTTAAAGCCGTCCAAATCACTTGATCTCTGCCTTCGCCTTGGTCACATCACAAGAAACCATCTCCTGTGTTCCTGTTTAAAGACTGGCTTTGCTGACATCCCTTTTGGTGCCTTATCCTGCTTGCTGTTCCTCCACTTGGATCCCTGACTTCTGGCCTGGCTGATTACCCAATCTGGTTACTGAACTCTGGCTTAGCTGACTACCCAATCCGGTTACTGGACTCTAGTTATGGCTTGACTATGCTTACTCTATTTACCTTTTTATTTTTATTAATACACAAGTGTGATTTTACTGTACTTCTGTCTTAGTCTGGTTCATGGTTTCTGACATATACATACTTAACAGAAAATCCTTCCAGCTACTACTCGCAATCTACTCTTCAATGATTGAGAGCAGAGCAGCAATGTGGGGCTACAGCAGCTGTAAGGAGCTGATGGAGAAACAACAAATGATGTTAGCTGTCTCCTCTTCTAAGTCTGGTGCAAAGTCCCATTGAGCTCTCCTAAGTATGAACTGTTATCTGTTCCTACTGATATTTGAATGTTTTCCATGTGATCTTCTTTAAAGATGAACTCCAAGCAAACAGCTAAATACACAGTTAAAAATACATATATGGGATCTTTTTTACCAGCAAAATAATTCTAGTTTATCCAATCAAATCCTGATATTTATATAGCCCTAAACCAAATCCTCATTAAAAAAAAACTGCAGATAGGAAAGTTGGCGCTTAACATCAAAATAGGATGAGATCTACCTGGCTAATAGCACACCTTAATGTAAAGGGAAAAGGAACAACATTGTGATATTATGAGAATAAAGTCCATGGAGTCTGTGAATGAGCACTTGAAGGCAACTTCAGTGGAGTAATAGAAGCGGAACTCTGTGTGATGGGAGAGAAAGCACAAAAAGCGCCACTCTAAGTGCAGTATAAAATCCAATTTATTAGGGCACAGAATGTGTTGTACTCACAAAGGTATGTGACAGGTAAGCATTGCAGCGGTGTAAGCTGTCCAGGGGGAATACATCAGGGAGTCCAACAGGGCATCTGGCCGAGAGTCCATTCGGGGCAAAGATGTGGGAGCCGTGGAGCGGGTTGCGCTGGTGGATACCGGCGTTTCCTGGTCCTCAGAAGCCCGGGATGCCGATCGATGACTCACTTCCGGTCGGACAAGTAGGTTAATAGCAGGCGACGCGTTTGCGGAGCATGCGCTCCTTCTTCAGGCCTGACAGGGGCCATCTTGGTTGAGGGCTTTATAGGTTGCAATGCCAGAGCTCCTGGATCCTAGAGGCCATGGCGGTGTAACAGGATGGAGCTCAAAGTATATGATGAAAGGGCAGGGGAATGTTAAAAAACTACAAATATATATATATATATATATATATATATATATATATATATATATATATATATATATATATATGGGGAAAAAAAGAGATTTATTAATCAGGATTATTAATCGGTTTCCATATAGGCATATAACTGGCAACAGGCAGCAGTGAATATTGCGGGGGAACCACAAATATTAGGACAGGGGGTGGTGTGTAATGGGGAAGAAAGAGAAGACAAAGGGGGGTGATGAGAGGAGTGGTGGGGCTACTAAAAATAATGGAAATTAGTAGATTATAAACAATTGATTAATAATGGAAATATTTTGTTGTAAAAATAAAATATATATATATATATATATATATATATATATTGAAAAAAATAATGTTATTACAAATATTAAAAAAAAAAAATATATATATATATATATATATATATATATAGTGAAAATAAAAATGAATGAAAGGAGATATATATATATATATATATATATATATATATATATATATATATATATATATATATATATATATATATATATATATATATATATATATATATGTATATATTATATCTTCTTTTCCCCCCCTCATATCTCTCCTTTTATTCATTTTTATATTCATTTTCACTATATATATATATATATATATATATATATATATATATATATATATATATATATATATATATATATATATATATATATATATATATATATATATATATATAAAATATATAGTGCATGTTGGCACCAATGACAAAGTCAGAGGCAGATGGAGAAGTCCTAAAGAATGATTTTAGGAGATGGAAAAGGACCTCCAAAGTATTATTCTCAGAAATACTACCGGTACCTCGAGCCATAACAGAAAGGCAGAGGGAGATTAGGGAAGTAAACAAGTGGCTGAGGAGCTGGTGTAGTAAGGAGGGGTTTGGGTTCCTGGAGAACTGGGTCAACTTTTCAGTTGGTCGCTAGTTCTATTGAAGGGACGGGCTGCACCTAAATGAGTGAAGATGGCCGAAAAGTTGAGGGGCTTTTAAACTAGGTGACGGGGGGAGGGACCAGAGGTAGAGATAGTCAGCACGGAACATATTCCAGAGGGTAGTATTGGGGCATTATTTTTAGGTTGACTAAAGCACATAAACCCAAGGTAAGTATAGTAACAAGTCCTATCTGCAATCTCAGAACACCCAATAAGAGGACAGTATGTGACAGGTCTAAACTGTGGCATATTCACCAATGCCAGGAGCCTGGCGGACAAGATGGGAGAACTAGAGATACTGTTGTACGAGGAGGATTTAGGTTTTGTGAGTATTTCGGAGACTTGGTTCAACAAGCTCTCATGATTGGCTGGAAACCATTTAAGGGTATTCCCTTTATTACAGGGATAGAGAGGGTAAAAAGGGGGAGGGGTATGTCTGTGTATCTCAAATAATTTACAAGTGAATGTGAGAGATGACATCACTATGGGAGCAAGGAAGGAGGTGGAATCCTTATGGGTAGAGCTCCAATGGGATGAAACCAAGGGGAAAATAATTCTGGGAGTATGCTATAGGCCCCTTAACCTGAGGCAGGAGGGGGAGACTGACCTCCTATCACAATTTGGATTAGCAGCAAGGATGGGAAGTGTCATCATAATGGGGGATTTTAATTATCCAGACATAGACTGGGCGGAAGGAACCGCGCATTCGTCTAAGGCTCGCCAGTTCCAAAATGTCTTGCAGGACAATTTCATGGATCAGATGGTAGACACACCAACTAGAAACAAAGCGTTAATAGACCTACTGATTACCAACAATACAGTCCTGATCACGGATGTGGAAATACGGGGCAATTTAGGAAACTGCCATCAAAGGTCAATTCGTTTCAGTATAAATCAAATAGGAAACATATGGGGAATACAAAGACACTGATTTTCAAAAGAACTAACTTCCCTAAACTACGATCCTTGCTAGAAGATACTAAATAGGATAAAATCTTAGGAACAAAGAACACGGAGGAAAAATGGGTATGCTTTAAGAGCATATTAAATAAGGGTATTAGCCAGTACCAATGGGAAATAAATTTAAAAGAGCTAATAAAAGTCCTGGGTGGCTTAACTCCAACGTAAGAATGCATATAAAAGCAAAGGAGAAAGCCTTCAAAAAATACAAGGCTGAGGGATCATCATCAGCATTCCAACTTTACAAAGAATGCAACAAGAAATGTAAGGGTGCAATCAGGGCGGCTAAGATAGAACACGAAAAGGCACAGAGCGGAGGAGAGTAAAAAAAATCCTAAGTACATAAATAGTAAGAAAGGGAGGTCAGATCATATTGGTCCCATAAAAAATGATGAAGGGAATCTGTTTACTAAAAATGGAGAGATGGCGAAGGTATTGAATTTATTCTTCTCCTCAGTCTTCATGAGGGAACCAGGGGGCTTCATTAACCAAAACTGCAATGTTTATCCTCATGACACGTCACAGGATGCACCCTCATGGCTAACAGAGGACAGAATTATAAATAGACTTGAAAAACTTAACATTAACAAGTCACCGGGACCAGATGGCTTGCACCTGAGGGTCCTTAAGGAACTCAGTCAAGTAATTGCCAGACCATTGTTCTTAATTTTTACAAACAGTCTACTGACTGGAATGGTACCAGCTGATTGGAAAAAAGTCAATGTAGCACCAATATTTCAAAAAGGGCCAAGATACATCCCTACATACCAGTTAGCCTAAAATCAAAAGTATGTAAGCTCTTGGAGGGGATGATAAGGGGCTATATACAAGATTTTAGTAATGGAAACGGTATCATTAGCAGTAATCAGCATGGATTCATGAAGAATCGTTCTTGCCAAACCAATCTATTAACCTATGAGGAGGTGAGCTGCCATCTAGATAAAGGAAGGCCCGTAGACGTGGTGTATCTGAATTTTGCAAAAGCATTTGATATGGTTTCCCATAAACGTTTACTGTACAAAGTAAGGTCCATTGGCATGGACCATAGGGTGAGTACATGGATTGAAAACTGGCTACAGGGGCAAGTTCAGAGGGTAGTGATAAATGTGGAGTACTCGGAATGGTCCAGGGTGGAAAGTGGGGTCCCCCAGGGTTCTGTCCTGGGACCAATCCTATTTAATTTATTCCTAAACGACCTGGAGGATGGGATAAACAACTCAATTTCTGTATTAATATTAATAACGTCTCCACAGGATGTGGAAACCTGTTTACAGTTCAGTGCTTTGTTGCCAGTGGTTTAGACATTAATGGCTGTGTGTTGAGTTATTTTGAGGGGACAGCAAATTTACATTGTTATACAAGTTGTACACTCACTACTTTACATTGTAGCAAAGTGTCATTTCTTCAGTGTTGTCACATGAAAAGATATAATAAAATATTTTCAAAAATGTGAGGGGTGTACTCACTTTTGTGTTTTGTAAAATACTGTATATATACAGTGTTTGGCCTCATGTACACTGCTGCTGGTAAAATGACGTTTTGGAGCAGTTGGCCATTTTTTTCAGCTCCCCCTGAACTCTACTTTATGTTATCTTATCAGTACATGTACACAGGGTCGTTTGTAGTTGTTTCTAGGCAGTTGCGTTTAAAATAATTTTTTGGAACGCAAAATAATGCGTTCAGAGCAGATGTTCAGAGGCATTTGAAATGCCAAATGCCTGTAACAGCTTGTAAATATGTGTAAATGTGGTAATTCACGTTTAGGTGCGTTTCGGTTACAGGCATTATTTTTTTAAACGCTTCTAAAAGCAAACCCAGCAAAACGCCACTAAACGCGGCATGTAAATGCGACAAAACTGACGTTTTAAATGTCGGTTACTATCTGTCATGTTAAATCATTCAGGAGAGGTTGTAAAAATGTCCCTTGTACATGAATCCTATACACAGAACAATTGACCAGTTCATTGCTACCCCTACTGCTACTAATATGTGTTTGGATTGACCACCCTGAGAAACACATACAAACCTAGGGAACACCTAAAATTCCATGTAGTTAGGCTCTGTCCACATCTTGGCATTCCGAATCGCGGGCGGAATCGCCGCGATTCTGCCTGCGATTCAAAATAGCGGCAATTTGTAGGACGGCCATGCTTTCCCTGTCACTTCCAATGGCACCCTAATCACGGCGTGATCTTGTACTTCTTTTGGATGACAGGCATCCCGCGATTCTGTTTGCGTGTTTTTACCGGGATTGTCGCCCGATTGGGGTTTAATTAGAAGTGACAGGAAACGCACGGGCGTCTCACGATTTGTCGATATTACAAATTGTGGGCAAATTTGCGGCGATTCCGCCCACGATTCGGAACGCCAATATGTGAATGAAGCCTAAAGCCTCGTGTACACGATCGGATTGTTGGCCAACAAAACCATGGAATTTTGTCCGAAGGGCGTTGGCCCAAACTTGTCTTGCATACACACGGCCACACAATTGTTGGCCAACAATTACGAACGTACTGACGTACTATGTGGTTTTTCAGCTCTTTAGTGCCACCCTTTGGGCTCCTTCTGTTAATTTCGTGTTAGTAGAAGTTTGGTGAGTGTTGATTTGTGCTTTTCATTTTGCACTTTTCATTTCGTGCTTTTCCGTTCCCTTCTGAATGGCCGTTCGTCAACCAGACATGTTGCGGAATCGGAGGAGATAACGTGTTATTTATTATTGGCCTTGGAGTTATTGCTTTGACCTTATTTTTTTGGTTGAATAATGATTTGATTTGGTATATTTTTGGATGCATAAAATGCACTTTTTGGTTAGGTTCTATTGGCAGATAGCGTGTCTAATTTCATTTTTTTAAATTTTTTTTAATGCACAATAAAAAAATTGTGTAGAATAATACTTGACTATGTGTTTTACTTTAAATGACAGTTTGGAAGTAGGCAGTTACTTTTAAAAAAATACAATGTAAAATTGACACCAACATAGTTGTATCTTTGAATTTAAAAACTACGGGATAATGGTGTTGTGGTAACTTGCCCAAAAAACAAAAAAAAGCATAATAATATTATTCTTGATATCACTAGAAAAAAGAAGCCTTTAAAAATGTGTTTGCAATAACTCCATCAGTATCACCAGCAAAGCAGCTTCATTATTATCTCATTAAAGAAGAAGAGAATTGTGTGCTGCAGTTCGAGATTTCATAATTTGCCACATCGCGAATGTTAATTCTCCATTACGAGCGCTAGTTTACAAGACCGACCGCTTCTGGCTCGTCCTTGCTTCCGAGCATGCGTGTTTGTACTTTGGACTTTTGTCTGAAGGACTTGTGTACACATGCTCAGAAAATCTGACAACACACATTTGTCCGCGGAAAATTTTAAAACCTGCTAGCCAACATTTGTCCGCGGAAAATCCGACAACAATTGTCCGATGGAGCATACACATGGTCGGATTTTCTGCCAACACATTTCCCGCCGGAAAATCCAATCGTGTGTACAAGGCTTTAGTGTTTATGCCAGAAATTCAGCTCATGACAAACACACACTTTTACAAAAGATACATTTCATCAATATTTGCTACAGTTTAGTCATTCTCGATGTGTTGCATAATAACATTTTCACCTTGATGTGAGCAGCATGACTGTCCGTACTCAGAAAACCAACCACAAACAATAAAGGAGAGCCTTTCTTAAAAGTTCATTTTAAAAGCTTGGACCTAGATTATAATCTCTAATTGCTAGTGTGAATTGCTTTGACCTTGTAATTTTTGCTTTATTTTAGTATCCTCTATTTAAACATTACAGTACGTTGTATGAGTTTCTGTGTTTTCCACATGCTTAGATGAAAAACTACATTTACCAAAAAGTTAAACATACTGTAGGTGTTGGTGCAAATATGATCAACTGGTAAACATCATAGTGTAAGTATACATTTCAGTCTATGAATTCTTTTACACATTTACAATTTTTTTTTAAAACATGTTGTATTGATTATCATTTTTTCTTCCTTTTATCGGTGGTGACCGATATATTATTTTTTTCTCCCAAACTCTGAGAGGCTAACAATTGCCCAAGATCTCTCCCAGGAGCTGCTGCCAGTAACATTCTGCAGGGTGGGGGTGGGTTGTCACTGCAGATACACCATGCATAGGCATGGTGTCCTGTAGTTCCTATGAAATGAAAAGGAACAGTGGGTGTGGCAGCAAAGCTGAATATGGGAATCACAGCCTTCTGTGAATCAAACGGCATCCTGTAGCTCTAAGAGCAAGCAAGTATGCAAACTGACCACACCAACATGGATCTGCTTCCATGCTTGGTGTAGCAAGTTTAAAAGTGGAAACAATGGGTACTGGCAGGATCTCCATATGTTTCACTGCTAATACATTTTGAAAAAACTAACAGGCTACACTTATCAAAAGGTCTATGAATGTACAGACACATATACTGTACGTCAAAGTAATTTTCAGGGCAACAAACACTTTAATATCACTTTTGCAGATGGGCTAAATAAGCGCACTTTGGTAAAATAACTTAAATGACCTTCTGAAGAGCAAAAATGTAACCTTTTTTTTTTTTCAAGTAGTAAAAAACCTAAGTGTGTTGTATATGAAAAACACTAGACTGTTATGTTTCTTATACCGTATATATATATATATATATATATATATATATATATATATGCATATATATATATATATATATATATACAGTTATGCTCATAAGTTTACATACCCTGGCAGAATTTATGATTTCTTGGCCATTTTTCAAAGGATATAAATGATAACACAAACTTTTCTTTCACTCATGATTAGTGTTTGGCTGAAGCCATTTATTATCAATCAACTATGTTTACTCTTTTTAAATCATAATGAAAACAGAAACTACCCAAATGACCCTGATCAAAAGTTCTTAATACTGTGTATTGCCCCCTTTAACATCAATGACAGCTTGAAGTCTTTTGTGGTATTTGTGGATGAGGCTCTTTATCTTCTCAGATGGTAAAGCTACCCATTCCTCTTGGCAAAAAGCCTCCAGTTCCTGTAAATTCTTGGGCTGTCTTGCATGAACTGCACGTTTGAGATCTCCCCAGAGTGGCTCAATGATATTGAGGTCAGGAGACTGAGATGACCACACCAGAACCTTCACTTTATTCTGCTGTAGCCAATGACAGGTCGACTTGGCCTTGTGTTTTGGATCATTGTCATTTTGGAATGTCCAAGTACGCCCCATTCGCAGATTCCTGGCTAATGAATGCAAATGTTCCTCCAGTATTATTTGATAACATACTGCATTCATCTTTCCGTCAATTTTGACCAAATTTCCTGTGCCTTTGTAACTCGCACATCCCCAAAACATCAGCGATCCGCCTCCGTGTTTCACAGTAGGAATGGTGTACCTTTCATGATGGGCCTTGTTGACTCCTCTCCAAATGAAGCGTTTATGGTTGTGGCCAAAAAGCTCAATTTTGGTGTCATCACTCCAAATGACTTTGTGCCAGAAGGCTGGAGGCTTGTCTCTGTGCTGTTTGGCGTATTGTAAGCGGGATACTTTGTGGCATTTCTTCAGACGACTCGACCATGCAGCCCATCTTTCTTCAAGTGCCTCCTTATCGTGCATCTTGAAACAGCCACACCACATGTTTTCAGAGTCCTGTATTTCACCTGAAGTTATTTGTGGGTTTTTCTTTGCATCCCGAACAATTTTCCTGGCAGTTGTGGCTGAAATATTAGTTGGTCTACCTGACCGTGGTTTGGATTCAACAGAACCCCTAATTTTCCACTTCTTGATTAGAGTTTGAACACTGCTGATTGGCATTCTCAATTCCTTGGATATCTTTTTATATTCCTTTCCTGTTTTATACAGTTCAACTACCTTTTCCCGCAGATCCTTTGATAACTCTTTTACTTTCTCCATGACTCAGAATCCAGAAACGTCAGTACAACACTAGATGAAAGATGCAAGGGTCTGTCAGGAGTCCAGAGACTCATTGACCTTTTATACACACATACACTAATTACAAGCAAACAGATCACGGGTGAGGATGGTTGCCTTTAATAGCCATTCAAACCCCTTTGTGGCAACTTGTGTGCATGTTATCAGGCCAAAATCACCAGGGTATGTAAACTTTTTATCAGGGTCATTTGTGTAGTTTCTGTTGTGATTATGATTTAAAAAGTGTAAACACAGCTCATTGATAATAAATGGCTTCAGCCAAACACTAACCATGAGTGAAAGAAACATTTTTGTGTTATTATTCATATTCTCTGAAAAATGGCCAAGAAATCATAAACGTATGAGCACAACTGTATGTGTGTGTGTGTGTGTGTGTGTGTGTGTATATATATATATATAAAATAAACTATAGCACATCTTAATACAAAAATGAAAAATGAACAAGAGCACCATTTTGGTAATCAAACTGTATTCTTACATCTCACAAAGTCACTAAGGGGTTGATTTACTAAAACTGGTGCAAAATCTGGTGCAGCTCTGCATGGTAGCCGATCCTCTTTTAAATTCAGCTTTTTCAATTAAAGTGGATGTAAACCCAATGTCATCCTTTCTAAACTACTGCCATAGGGGTTATCTATAAGGATATACATGCCTCCTGCATGTATTTTTACCTGTAAAATGTCTCCCCTTTGTCTGTTATGAGACCCAAAAAACTGCAGATTCTGTGGGTGGGTCTATTGTCTGGAGCTCGGTGGGTGGAGTCGTGATGTCAGTAGACTCCCCGCCCACCTCTACACTCCCCGTGTCAACATGCATTTTCTCCTGTGTATTTCTTACACTGAACTTCTGCTATGATCTCTAACATCCAGTGAAAAGACAGGAAAGTAACCACATGACTTCAGCATGCCAAATCATGCTGAGGTGTGAAACAGCCAATCCTTGCAGAGCTGCTGAAGAAAGGAGTGAGGGTGGGAATTAAAAAATAATGCATGTCTTAGGCTAGTGCACAAGATATGTAAATCACCTGTCACTCACAGCAAGGGGGAGGATTTGACAAAGTTTTTCTCTGTTTGTGAAGTTTTATCCCACTTACCAATAAAAGAGGATTGCTCAGAGCTGGATTAACTCTTTGTGGCAAGACTGAGCTCAAATAATAGGAAATCGTATACTCTACATTATGACATAAAAAAAAAAATCAGGTTTACATCCACTTTAAGCGTTGACAAAAAAAATGGAAGCTGACCACCAGATTTTGCACTCTTCAGTACCCTATATGTATGTTTATTGCAAAATATTTTTAGTGTGGTGCTACAAAACAAACAAATGTAAGTTTAGTAGTTCAGCCCTGCAGATTTCCCAGGGAGAGGAGGTCCACTGCCAGTGAAAGCTGACAGTGTTTCTGATACAGAGCAGGGCACCTATAATGACGATAGAGAAGTGGTACTATTGGGGATGTTGCTGCCCTTACAACAGCTTGATACAGCAGCCTAGTCTGCCTATGTGTCAAATTCCTTCATGTTCCTTTTTAAAGAAGTGCGTGTTTTAAGCATATTGTAAATAGTCTAATCGGTTTATACCAAAGCGGACCTGGCATCAGATTTCCTTTTTTGCTTAAATTACTTGCATGCTAGTAATAAACTTGTGTTGTACAGTCTATTTTAAAAGCGCACAAAAACTCATACTTTTCATGAACCCACAGTAACCTTTGAGAATATTTCATCTCCACAGCGCAAAGTACTGAAATATGTGAAAAGAGGCTTAGCGAGTATTGCATTTCAGTTACACAATAAATAATTTACAGATTGGTTTCATATGACTGAAGTATACAAAAAGTCAAAAATAATAGTTCACATCATTCTAATCTTGTATATTCTAACATTTTGTAACAGTCACTCAAAGCAGTCATTTAGTTTCATCCTTTTAACTTCATCAAAAGACAAGTCAACATCTGATAAAAAGTTTTAGTCCTCCCTACCCCTCCTAAGCTAGGCTGACCTTTTAACCCTTTACCTATCTTTTAACTAACCATAAAGCAGAGCTCCACCCAAAAGGAGAAACTCCACTTGTCCGCCTCTCCCCCCCCTCCGGTGGGGGGAGAGGCAGTGGCAACTTGTGGTTGTGGGAGGGGGGAGAGGAGGAACCTGGATTTGACAGGTACCCCCTCCTACTTCCTACTGAGTTCACTGCGGCAAACTCAGCTAGAAGTTCGACTCTCGCCGCACCCAGCCCATTGAAAAAGCGCAGTGCGAAACTGGCTGTGAGGCAGCAAAGCTTCACTGCTGGTTTACCTTACCGAAGATGGCGATGCCAGGACCTGAGAGACAATTTTATAATCAGCTTGGGTGCGCGGGATCCATGGACAGGTAAGTGGCCTAGAAGTAAAAGCCAGCAGCTATAGTATTTGTAGCTGCTGATTTTTTATTTTTTGTTTTAATTTTTTGTTGGGGGGGCTGGAGCCCCGCTTTAACATGATAGCCCATAAAAAAGCAAACGTATGCTGTCATTCTGAGCCTTCCTACCTCTTTGGAATGTCATATATCCATATTTTATCATGACTTATGATTTTGTCACTTTCCAAGTAATAAACAACTTAATGTAAATATCAGAAATAACAGGTAAATGGTCATGGTATCGCAGAAGTCTTTGGATTCAGACTAGGACAGCAGTGGCCTAATAATGATAAATGTCAATTGACTCCTGTTTTAGTCGTGGACAAACCAGGTGAAATTTGCAGGTCATGTCAATCCATATAAGCCATCCTAGATAAAGATACTACAAGACAAAGGGCAAACTCAGAGTTAAATATCCATGTCTATGTGTACCTGGGTCAAGTTTTTTTTTTTTATAAAGTTTGACTTGAAGTGTAAACATGCATAAACTGCTTGAAACAGGTTTAATTCCAAAACATTTAGGCTATTTTGGTGCTGTTTTGGAACAGATACAAGAAAGAAGCGCATTCATCTACAGTTTTCTCAGGTACAATAATTTCCAACGCAATGACTTTGGCACAGTCGTTTTTGATGCAATCACTTTGCCATAATGACATTTCATAGTAGAAGAATAAAATATCTGAAATACAAAAGTATCACACCAAAAGCAACATTTCTAGCATGTGAAAAGCTACCTTCAATTTCACCAAAGCCCTCAAAGGAAAAGTATGGCCAAAGCTCTTTTGGCCATACATTTCCTCTGTATCAATCACAGGAGTGCAGTTCTGCACTCCTGTGACCCAAATTCACCCGACAGCGGGCTACAGTCCGCTGTCCGCTGACATTACAGAGCCAAACACTGTCCAAACACTGTCCTTACAAAAAGAGAAAAGGCACTCTTGAATAATCTACAATACGACCCCAGCATCGTTATAAAAAAATTCTGATAAGTGAGGAGCAGCCTATAGTAGATGAAGTAGTATCAATCAAAATTCTGGATCCCTCAGAAGTTGGGAACTTAACGCCCCTTCATCCAGTTACACCAATATTTGAGCACCTGCCCATAATGCACAAAAAAGGAAGTCCCCATCCAGGGCAAACCCATCATGGCCAATATTGGCTCCCTAGGAAAACCACTAGGCAACCTGGTGGATACTCTATTACAACCTTTAGTTACCAGGATACCGTTTCACCTACAGTACACAAAACATATCATACAAGCCCTAGAAATATACCCATGGGGTAAGGACAACAAATAGATTGTATGTGATGTAAGGTCCCTATACTTATGTATACCCCATGATCTTGGACTACAGGCGCTTAAACATCATATGGACTTGTATACAGAATACTCGCCAGAGCTAAAATGGTTTATATTGGAAGCAGTTTCATATCTTTTACATCACAAATCTTTTGTCTTCGATACAAAATGGTACATACAAAAACAGTAGGCCTCCATGGCACCAATATTCTCATCCACTTCTGCAAATTATACATGGCTGGTGGGAAGAAAAGTATATCTACAAATACCCCCAAAGAGACCACATTGTCTCTTCCGATACATTGATGACCTGATCTTCATTGCTAAACAGAAGTTGGCAGCAACTGAGTTTCTGGACTACTTTAACATGAACAAATTGAACCTAAAATTTATCATAGAAGAACACCAGACAGGGACTAACTTTCTTGATCTCACCCTATCTGGATCCATCCAAGAAAAGATAGTCACAGTACGGGCATAGAGGAAGATCACCTCAAAAAATGCCCTTCTGCACGCATCAAGCTGCCGTGCTCCCCATACCAAGCAATACCTCAAGGTTAATTTGTCCGAAAAAGAAAAAACTTCAAATCTAATGGACTACAACATAGAAGCTTGTTTACTGGAACAGAGACTTTGTGATTTAGGTTATTGCAAGCCACTGGTCAAAAAAGCTTGTTTGCAAGTCAGGAATCTGGTTAGGACCCACCTTCTAACGGATCATCCCCACAAGAAACTGGACCATCTGATCAATTAATGTTCTCCACTAATTATAGCTTACAATCTCAAAACATAAAAAATATTATTTCAAGACATCTTCCTGCTTCATATAGTGATAACAGCTACAATGCCATTTTTCAGCGATTGTAAACCGCTGCACTTTAAAAGAAAAAAAAAATATTCTTACCTGCAAGGCAAAGGCATAATGTGCTTGTATGCATCACATACAACACATTATGTGAAACCTACTTCAAAACTAAGCCTTCCAACGATGCGATCTCAATGTTGGAGACAGCGTCCATCTTCATTCAGTCTTCCTTCTGGGTTCGTGGACTCCGGCTCTGTGACTGGCCATAGCCATGTGCACCTGAGCCGCCGGTCATGACACAGGGCTCTGAAGAAACGTCATGACCGGCCGTTCCTTCAGAGCGCATGCGCCAGTGATTTCACTGGCTGCATGTACAATAAATATCTCCTAAATGGTGCATGTTTAGGAGATATTTACACTACCATAATAAGGCTTACCTATAGGAAAAACTAAAAGATGGAAGTTTACTTCCTCTTTAAGACAAGGGGTTAGGGATTTTGCTAGAAAAGCACGGACTATAGGTAACATGATCTCTTCTAGCATGTACACCTCCAATTCAACAACTCACACATGGCTAAACACCACTAGTTTATTCAGATGCAACACTATGAGGTGCTCCACCTGTTACTATCTTTCTTTAAACATGAAATAACTAGTTATCTGTCACACCAAATATGTAATAATACGTGGTCACCTGTACCACATGCAACATTCAGTACATAGGAAGGACCACCAAACATCTCAGTGATAGAATAACAGACCACCTCTCAGACATCAGAACAAATAAAAACACAAATTTAGCGAGACACTTTAATCAATTCCATCAACAGGACACACAAACTCTCTAAGTTCAAATAATTGAAAAAATTAATTGTCTGGCCCGTGTCGGAGATCATTTCTTCCTTTTTTGTAGAAGGGAGATTTATTGGATTTTAAGGATGGACACTAGAATCCCTAAGGGCTTAAATTATGAGTGGGATTTTACCCATTACTATGAATAATTCATATGCATACTAGTATCAATAAGCTAGAACATGAATAGATTTGCTTGCACTTGCTCTATTCATATTCATATCCAGATCTATGATCCTAATTATAATTCTAATCGCATCCCTGAATAACTGAGTGTTTTTTAGAATTTTTAGAATTTTGGAGATCCTTGAAAATCTATATAGTGAAGATAAAAAATATGTTTCAATTGATGCCTGAGGCACATATACAATTACGTATTTCTTTTTCATGTATGTGTATATATATATATATATATTTTTTTTTTTTTTTTTAATCAACGCATGAATAAAGCTTTTGTTTTAACAGGTTTAGGTGGGAGTACAAGCGATCAGGTTTCTCTTTCATCACACTAGTGTTTTTGACGCATTTGCATAAATAGCTATTGCATTCATATGTTTTTATTGTAAAGGGCCTGGCTAATTTTTACCCTGTGCGCTAATTTATTATCTTTTAAGTAGACAGCAAGAAACAAAAATCTGCATACACCTGTCGGCCCTTCATACAATTGAGTGACCACCAATAATGTTTAAATATTCCCCTTACGCATGTGATCTCCATCTTTATGACTAAGCTTCGGGGGCAGAGAGAAATGCATTGGGGGCATGGCCTGGTTGGTGTCCAGGCTGAGGTTTCCACTCTGTTTACCTCCATAGGACCACACAGATGTGGGGCATTAGGGATCACCTCCTTTTCCTCCCTTGGGACATCACAGAGCCAGTCTGGTCACAGAGGTAGGTGAAAGTGGGGTCAGTTTACTAAAACTGGAGAGTGCAAAATCTGGTGGAGCTCTGCATAGAAACCAATCAACATGCAATTTTTTTTTTGTCAAAGCTTAATTGAACAAGCTGTAGTTAGAACTAATTGGCCACCATGTACAGCTGCATCAGATTTTGCACTTTACAGTTTAGTAAATCAACCCCAGTGTCTCTGTAAAAGATCAACCTCTCTGACCTTCCTTTGTTATATGCTTGTGTGAGGTCTGTGACTGAGGAATATTGAATAGCACAGGCAGACGACTAATAATACATTGTAATGTACATTGTAGTCTGCCCTTTCTCATGGCGCGCACTTGTGTGTGTGTGTGTGTGTGTGTATATATATATATATATATACATATATATATATATATATATATCCGTTCCAAAGATTTAAAAGACCAGAGGAAACTGTCAGGAATAGGTCCCAAATAGGACCCAAAGCCACAATAGAATCAGAAGACAAGATGTGAGAATCTGAAACTTATGTGATACTCTCCTCGTGGGCCACTAGCTTCAGCTTAAGAGTGATTGAAGTAACAAGGTCTCTCTTTTAACTGTGAAATGAAGACTCTGAGCTGTTTGACAGGTCAAGTGGCAGTAAGAAAGGCATTGTTAAAATATCAACATTAGAAAGATTCTTGGCTTGTTTTCAGGTCATAGTAGAGTTTTTGCACTACTTTATCAGTTGCTGACACCATCCTTTTGCCTAGCCAAACATAGAGGATGGTCTGGGTCTCCTTTGCATGTTCCAGAGTCGATGACTTGCACCCTGAACCCAATGACCTACCACAATTACATCTTCTATTCCTTTAATTTATAGTACATTGAGACCTTAAACTGTAAATGTAAATAAAAACTTAAAAATGGAGATGTAAAACTCAGTAGAAATTGTGTGTATATATATTTATATATATACATATATAATGTATACTGTATATCTAAAAGTCCTGAAAATAATTAAATGTTCCCTTCAAGTTGAATGACCATCTTCACTATTGTTGAAAGACTGATGTTTTATAATTTCAGCTAATTACTTGTGCAACATCATCTGTTTTAGTTGAGGGAGACATTCATGCATAATAAAAAGTGTAAATCTCTTTTCCTAAATGGGCTCCATTTAGACTGCAAACTTCTTTAATCATAAGCATATTCCCCACATAACTTAATGCTAGGGAAACAGAAAAATGCCTTTAGAGTTTATTATTTGTCAGCCAATTTTTTATGCAGAATTGACTTTGTAAAGTACAGTGCTTATTCTTGTGTACAAAGACAGGCATCATAAACTTAATTCCACAACTTATCTTAAAAGGCAAATGTTTAGCAAGAATTAGCATTTCTGTAACAATTTCTTTTCCAATAATCTTTATTGAAAAATTTACGTATCAAATTCCAAGAAAAAAGACTGTTTACATAAGATAGGTATTTCTGTATACAAGAGATAGAGATATGGGCAGAATTATATATTCCAATAAATGTACTTGTTATATATCTTATCTCCATATACTATAACATAATAAACTACAAGAAAAACCTGTAACAAAAAAAAAAGTTGACACATTCTTGGGTCCCTGTCACTCCTTCCATCCATGAGGATGAAGAAGAGGTATCCATAACTATGTGACCATGTGGCCAATGTCCATATCCTTATTTGTGATGCAAAATTATTGGGGGAGAGGAGGCTAAGCCATGAGTCCATGATGTAATTTGAGTCTGATAGAATCCCCACAATATTTCACGTACATCAATATACCATTTAGCTCACTGGTCACTCAAAAAAGGATGCAGAGAAATGAAAGAAAAGCCTGCAAAATGAAGGAAGGGAGAGGAAAAAAGAAAGGAGAGAAAGATAAAGGGAGATGTGCACCCCTGTCGTTCCAGGCATAACGGTACGGATGCCTCATAATCCTTCACACAGATATTTAATCCAAGGTTCCCAGACTCTATCAAAGATGGGCTGCTTATCCAGTAATATCGATGAAAGGCGGTCATTGGTCATGATCCACAACAACTTAGTTCTTACCAAATCAAAGGGGATCATGGGCGCCTTCCAAGATCTAGCTACTGCTATCCTGGATGCTGTAAAGATGAATGATATAAGTTTCCTTATGTGTCCTGGCACTCCCTCCACTGGGCATCCTAGTAGCGCCTGCTGTGGTGATTTAATCAAATTCACCCGGGTTAGTGAAAAAATAAAATTGTAAATGCAAATCCAAAATTGCCTGACTTTAGGGGAAGGCACAGTATTACACCATATGTGGTATACTGTGCCTTCCATGCCACATCCCCTAAAACAAAAGGGGGAAGTGCCTGGGACACATGCCGCAACCCTCACTGGTACCATGTACCATCGTAGCAAAACTTTGTAGTTCGCTTTGATCAATGAAATTTTAATGTATGATTTTGATTTGAATTGTGCCATTTTAAAACATTTATCAGCTTCAAACGTTATCTCTATATCCTGTTTCCACTTGTTCATATAAAAAAATTTTCAGACTTAGAGGACAAGATGTCTGGGAATAATGGGGTACATTTCTGAGTTAGGATCTGTAACCATTTCTAAACATTTGTAAAATGTATTTTTCTTTACTGTGACTCATTTAGATTTTTTTATTTTAGTGATTTCTTATCCCACCATTCATAAATTACACCTCCTGTGTAAGACATTTTTGTACACAACAAGTTTTACTGTTGTGAATATAGCATAGTGCTTGGTTCACAGTCCAAACCGGGATCCTACAGAGTTTTTTGACTCCCTGGGAATGCATCTCAGTGTAAAATTATTTAATAGATGCATTTTTCCATACACTTTATATAAGTTACTGCCTACAGTTCCTTCTGGGGTAAGCAGTGGGAATCAAGCCTAAGGCCTCATTCACACAAGGCGGAGCCGCTCAGCGGAGTCTGCCAGATCAGCAGATCTCTCAGTTGATCTTCGCTGAGCTGGCGGATGACAGGTCCGTCTCTGCTCGCTGAGCGGAGAGGGCCATGTCAGAGTGCCGCTGATTCCTATGGAAGGATCGGATGAAAACAGACAGCATGTTTTCATCAGATCTCATCCAATCCGATACGCCCAGACGGGATTTGGGAAGAATAGAAACAAGTTACATGCTTCCTCATACCTAAGAGTATTGGATATGTCAATTTGAGAAGAAGAAGGCGCAAAATGGCAGTGAAGGGAAGGTGAGTTCTAGCATGTGAAGTAGCTAGCATTAAATGCTAGCCAATTCATGTGCTTGTACTTAGCTTCCCTTCAACTGTAATTACACTACACTAACTTTGTGGGTAAAAAAACCTCACTGGTCTTCCTTGGTCTTAGGGTCTATTTATAAAAAAAATGCTGCGAGAATTTCTTAAAGTGGTTGTAAACCCACCATAAAAAAAAAAAAAAACTTGCAAGACAAAGGCATAATGAGCTAGTATGCATAGCATACTAGCTCATTATAAAATACTCACCTTAGATTGAAGCCCCCGTAGCGGTCCCCGTACATGGCTCCAGCCCTCGTCATCACTCCCGGAGTTTCTTCAGGGTATCGCAGGCTCTGGCGCTGTGATTGGCCGGAGCCGCGATGACGTCACTCCGGTGCATGCACGCGGGAGTCGCCGGTAACGGCACAATAGCTGAAGCAACGGCACGAACGTGCTGTTGCTTCAGTGCGCATGTGCCGATGACATCGGCACATGCTGATACAGGGGATATCTCCTAAACCATGCAGGTTCAGGATATATCTGGGGTAGCTACAGGTAAGCCTTATTATAGGCTTACCTGTAGAAAAAAGTGGTAAAGGGTTTGCAATCACTTTAAGTATTCACACAAATATTCCCCATAATTATATAATATGTTTTCTACCTATAATAATCAAGTTCCATCTAGTGGCCATATTGCAATATTTTCCTGTTTGGGGTATTTCAGGAAAATGACAGATTATGGCTTCCTAGACTGAGCTGATGATCATAGGAAGTAAAGATATTACATAAGTTACAGGGATTACTTATGACAGCATAAGACATTTTCACATCAAATTTTCCATATAAACAGACCCCTGCATGTTTAGGTACGCTTCCTAACAAATTCTAAGGACTTCCCGTAAAGACCTATTTTGTGGAATTTGTGGCACCAAATCTTAAAAGTTGTAACCCTACAGAGGGTTAATACTTATACAAAGCATTGTAACATACATGCTCTTTATTGGGAAGAGCACACAACAGGGCAGCAATGCAGGGGAAGAGTTAGAAGACAGGAATAGAGCATTGTCACCCTGTACCTGGAAGTGTGTGAACAGGGACCTTCCAGACCAGATTACAACTATTATTTGAATAAAAACTTCTGATTCGAAAATATTAAAAATTGCTTTTGAAATAACTTTAAAATATAAGCATATATGTGATTTTAGTAATTGGGCTTACGTATACAGTACGTAGTGCTTTAATGGCTTTGTTTCTCAGATAAATCTCAATCTTCTGTCATTCATCTAAAACTGATTTAGCACATTAATTGGGAATGGAGCTTGCTAGTGTACATATTTTTTTGTTCAGAATCCTCACAAAATATATGCTGTCATTTGCTATTTGCTATTTTGCCAATGATGGGTATATTTTTTTTTTATGTATTCCCTTCCTGTAGCTTTATGTACTTGTAAAGGCCAGTAGTATTATATGGTGAAAAAGTACATATTGGTTTATTACAGGGATCATCACTATCTCAGTTGCCACGGGGCCAACAGTGAACTGTAGCTGACTGAAATTGAATTGGATTGGATAGTTTAATGCCAGTATGTCCTCTATGTTAATCTTTAGTGTTTTCAGAATTGGACAGTTTAATTTCAGTTCTGATTTATTAAAGAGATAAAATGTAACTCCTTGTATTTCTTTGATGATAATAATAAGTTAAACAGCTGATTCCTTTTGATGGAATATCCACAAGAGACTTAATACAAACAGGAGCTGTGTGCAGAAGAGCATCCAGCTTCTGTGGCTTTGGAAATTTTCCTCCTGGTGTTGAATGCTCTCCGTGGGTGGGAGTCTGCTAGGGGAAGAAAATTAAATGTACTGGCTTGTCAGACACTACAATATGAATTAATTTGATACAGGAAAATGCTAAGCCATTGCTTCACTGAACCCTGTTACCTTAAGTTCAATATGATTTTTTTTCGTCTCCGGCAACCAGGGTCTCTCAATTAGATTTGTGTTAATTTAATCTATTATTTTTAAAGATCATTGTGTTTTTTTTTCTCTTAACCAGATTATGTCACCAATGCAACTTAGGGTTATGGATATGAAAATCATTAGACATTTTTTTTTTCTGCTGACCTTCTTTTATGATCATCCAGCATACAGGAGAATAATTTAATATTATTTAATAATTTAATATAGAATAATAATAATGTTCTTGCGTTATGCGATATTATATGTTAACTCATGATGCTGTATGCTTTTAATTTTTGCAATATGAAAAACAAAAGAAAGCAAGGATTAAAAAAAAATTAAATCAAATGAATGATCCTAACCTGTGATAATTTGCTATATAGGACTTAAAGTGGAACTAAACTCTTTCAATCAACAATAACTATAGTTACTCCTTATGCTGCTATCCTTAATAAATATATAGAAAAGTGTATTATAGTTGATGTCATTGTTAGGATTTTTATGAATAAAAATGTATATTTTTATCATTTCTATCATTTTGATCTATAAGACAGATTACAATTAAGCTCAGGGACAATTGTTAAAATAACGTGTAACTTTCCCAAGGGATAGAAGATTACACAATTTGGTTTGCAAGCATGTTGTGGACAAGTCAAGGCCCCTTGTAGTCTCTGAACAATGGAGTTTCGGGTATTCACGCACACCTGAACCTTAGGAAGAGGATCTCTTATTACACTCTTGTTAGTCTGAAACTGGTTTTATAGTTTTCATAGTTTTCATAGTTAGTCAGGTTGAACAAAGACACAAATCCATCCAGTTCAACCATTTAAAAAATAAATAAATACAATAAAAAATATCGTACAATCCAATATACCCAATTCTATACTCACAGTTGATCCAGAGGAAGGCAAAAAAACCCAGCAGAGCATGCTCCAATTTGCTACAGCAGGGGAAGAAATTCCTTCCTCATCCCCCAAGAGGCAACCGGATTTTGCCTGGATTAACTTTACCTATAAATGTTAGTACCCAGTTATATTATGTCCATTTAGGAAAGTATCCAGGCCTTTCTTAAAGCAATCTACTGAGCTGGCCAGAACCACCTCTGGCGGGAGTCTATTCCACATTTTCACAGCTCTTACTGTGAAGAAACCTTTCCATATTTGGAGATGAAATCTCTTTTCCTCCAGATGTAAAGAGAGCCCCTGTGTCCTCTGCGTTGTCCGTAAAGAGAATAACTCAACAACAAGTTCACTATATGGACCCCTTATATATTTGAACATGTTGATCATATCCCCCCTTATTCTCCTCTTCTCAAGAGTGAATAAATTCAGTTCCTCTAATCTTTCCTCATAGCTGAGCTCCTCCATGCCTATCAGTTTGGTTGCCCTTCTCTGCACTTTCTCCAGTTCCCTGATATCCTTTTTGAGAACTGATGCCCAAAACTGAACTGCATATTCCAGATGAGGTCTTACTAATGATTTGAACAGGGGCAAAATGATATCTCTCTCTCTGGATTCCATAATTTTTTTAATACAAGAAAGGACTTTGCTTGCTTTGGAAACTGCAGCTTGGTATTGCATGTTATTATTGAGCTTATGATCTACCAAAACCCCAAGATCCTTCTCCACTACAGATTCCCCCAGTTGTACTCCCACTAGCATGTATGATTCATGCATATTCTTAGCCCCCAAGTGCATAACTTTTCATTTCTCAACATTAAACCTCATCTGCCACATAGTCGCCCAATTAGACAGTGCATTGAGGTTGGCTTGTAAATTGGAGACATCCTGTAAGGACGTTATTCCACTGCATAGCTTAGTGTCATCCGCAAAGACAGAAATGTTACTTTTGATCCCAGACTAAATATCATTTCTAAAAATATTACAACGTAAGGGTCCCAGCACTGAACCTTGGGGTACACCACTGATAACCTTAGACCAGTGGTTCTCAACTCCAGTCCTCAGGACCCACCAACAGGCCAGATTTTAAGTATTACCTTGGGGAGATGCAGACTACAATACTGCAATCACTGAGCAGCAAATGATATCACCTGTGATGTATTTCAGTTATCTTGCAAACCTGGCCTGTTAGTGGGTCCTGAGGACAGGAGTTGAGAACCACTGCCTTAGACCATTCAGAGTAAGAATCATTAACCACTACTCTCTGAATTCTGTCTTTTAGCCAGTTTTCTATCCATTTACAAAATGGTATTTCCAAGCCTGTAGACTTTACCTTACACATGAGCCGTGTGTGCGGAACTGAATCGAACGCAACCAACAAATGTTTTTTGACCAGTTTGTTTTTAGCCAGTTTTCTATCCATTTACAAAATGGTATTTCCAAGCCTGTAGACTTTACCTTACACATGAGCCGTGTGTGTGGAACTGAATCGAACGCAACCAACAAATGTTTTTTGACCAGCTAGATTAGAAAACAATCCTTAAATGGGGAGAAGTCCAAGCATTGTGTCACTTGTGGACAAAACAGTTAAAAAGCCTGTGTGCCCAGTGGATCACCATTGTTCTAAGGCTGGCAAAATACACACAGGTCAAAACCCATAATAAAAGAAATGAACTACTGTCAGTTCTACTGCTGAAATTATTTATATAACATAAATTGATATCATGGACTATATTGCAAGTCATTAGGTTAAGACCTTATGACACTGTGGTAATATATATATCCATGCAAAGTATCATATTCCCTCCAAAGGACTGTTTACAAATAGAGTTGGGCGAAACTTTCAGTCTGAGCATCAGTTTGGAATGAACATTTCCTGTTTGTCCCGTTTGGGGATCACCCGAATTTGCAGGGTGTTCTGTGGGTGTTCGCCCTGCAATACATGCTGCACAGTTCATTTTGCGCCCTGATTGGGCTGAGCTTTGCCCAATCAGGGCCCAGTAAAAGCTGGTTGCTAAGGATCGGGGCCGGCCACAACGTCCTTAACAACCGATCAGTCATCAGCTGTCAAGAGTAAAGAAAATTAAAATACCTGTAAAAAAAAAGTAAAAAAAAAAAAAACGGCTTGGGGTCCCCCCTTTTCGGGTCTGGTATGGATTTTAAGGGGAACTCCACGTCATTTTTTTTTTAAATGATGTGGATTCCCCCCCAAAAAAAGAATACCACACCCTTATTTAAGCAAGCAGCCTGGCAGGTGAGGACAAGGGGGCAAGTGAGCGCCCCCTCCCCTCCTCCTGAACCATACAAGGCCACATGCCCTCAACATGGGGGTGGGTGCTTTTGGGCAGGGGGGGCTCAGCTGCCCCACCCCAAAGCCCTGCAAGCGGAGGTGACCACAGTGCCACATGCTTATAAAGCCACTACACCCACTGACGTACCCTGGATAACATTCTCATGTGAAAAGCCTGTTTTTATCACCTTCATGTGGGTGATACTCTTATTAGTTCTAATAAATTGCTTTACAGTTTACACTTAGAGGCGCCTGTTTTTCTCTTTCTCTTTTGCATGCACTGGAGGCAGCTTCCACTCCCCCCAACAAGGCTAGCCCTGAACTTATGGACTTTCCGGACTGTCCTATAAGGAGTCATGCTTAAGGACAATATTATTTATATGTTTCAACTTTCTTTTTAATGCTTGAATTGGTTTCTGATCAGCACCAGATTACACTCGTTTGTTTGTCATATTTAATTATAAACTGATATGTACTGTATGAAATTCCACCTCTTTATAGTTAAAATGTTCCATTTAAGTGTTGCTACACCCAAAGAGGTAAAGCTGCCAGAACCTCAATTACTTTTTATGTTTTTAGATAAAACCACATTGTTTAGGCTGTGTAGGAAAAGATTAATTTATTCTAAAAGGGATAGTTACTAGAAAATCCACTTCCCCTGAAAACTGAAATACAGGCATACCCCACTTTTAAGTACACAATGGGGTTTATTTACTAAAGCTGGAAAGTGCAAAATCAGGCTCACTTCTGCATAGAAACCAATGAGCTTCCAGATTTTATTACAAAAGCTTAATTGAACAAGCTGGGGTTAGAAGCTCATTGGTTTCTATGCAGAAGTGAGCCTGATTTTGAACTTTCCAGCTTTAGTAAATAAACCAGTAGTAAGTATACCTGTAGACATCTCTAGTCTTGGAGTGCCACCTGGTGGCCAAGTGAGCTAATGTTTGTGTAAACACATAATTGAATAGTAACCCGATCCACCAATCAGAAATAAACTTTACACTTTCGGGACCAGGTTTTTTGGGTTTTTATGAGTGTATTGTCTACAGCTAAATATATGGCAAGTCAAGTAGACAGGAGAGGAGATAGATACATCAGATCATCTGAAGGACACACAACATACACACATCAGAGACACCTGATCAGAAGGACACCTCATCATCAAGAGGGAGACTCATCATCTGACACAGTTTACTTAAACCAGGACACACAGCTCAAACAAAGCTAGATGCCATTTTGTGAACACAACTCCACCCATCGCTCGGTCGCTATTTGAAGGGTCTGGTTGGCAGCCATCTTAAGGCAATCCATTCACAGCATTCAACTCTCTTGCTTCTGTGGGTAAATATAGCATATTATTCTCCTGTGATTTTAGTTTAGGCCAATTGCTATAATCCTTGTTGTAACTTTGTATTTCTTCAACATTAACATGCCCACTAGAGTTAGATCATTTTTAATATTTATTTTATTATTATTTTTCTTTTCTTTCTCCGTATTGGCGCACACTTTTATGTATTTTGACACTTATTCTTTCTGCAGGAAAATAACAGTCATAATCCGTAAAATGCATAATTATTGCATGCCAAGTAGTTATCAGTGGTTGTTGTCTATGATTGGAAATTAATGAGTTAGTTTAATCCAACATATATACCAAGGCTTTAGTGGAATATCTTAAGCAATTAATTGCAAAGATAATTTAGTGTCTGTGTCAACCTCGTAATCCGACTGTTAGTGGTGTTTATAAAGTGACTTATTAAAAATGAATGTTAATTTATTTTTCATAGTCTCCAGTCCATACACTGATCTTATTGCGTTATTTAAAGAATTTCTGCATAGGCAAAAGCATTTGGAAATAAGTCAGGTACATTATCTTTGTATTGGAGGCACTGTTGTTCATCGATCGATTAAACGATCGATGCATCTGACTTAATTAATCGTTAAGACGTCCCCTGACATCATATATCCCAGGAGTCTTCATGGCATTTTTCTTCTTTAATCTGGAGTAGGGGTCTTCTCAGCTAAGCACGTCCTCCTGCCTGCATGCCTGAGCAAAAGGGCAAATGGATTCCAAAAAGTAAATGCTGCATGAATTATCTGCCCTTACTCAAGATGCCCACGGCAAAAATGCGGGGGGGTTGATTATTTGAAAAAAAAAACAATAGAGACATGGATGGATGGGTGAGTTTGTTTTGAATATTAAAAATGTATTAAATTGCATTTTTTAGTGCTCATATACAGTTTAGTTCCCCCTTTAAATTCTGTGTAGGAACATACTATTCATTATTCTATTACCAATATAATTCACTTTATATTTAACAAAAGCATTCATTTAAATTGACAATAACTTTTTCACCTAAAGCAGAACTATACTCACCTGTTCCCCAGCGCTGTGATCTCCCAGGTATCGATCCCTGGCTGTTTCTGTTGGCAGAGCCGAGATCACTCCTGCACCTATGACATTGCCAAAATTCTTACCCTGAGCTGCGTGTACAGTGGGGGCAAGCGGGTAGTAACTTTATTGCAGAAGAGACATAGCATGTTTCTTCTGCATTAAAAATCTTGCCTGTTCTAAAATTTTTTTGGTAAAGTTCCACTTTAATTGATCCTTCCTGCTTACAGTGGGGCAAAAAAGTATTTAGTCAGCCAGCAATTGTCCCACTTAAAAAGATGAGAGAGGCCTGTAATTGTCATCATAGGTATACCTCAATTATGAGAGACAAAATGTGGAAACAAATCCAGACAATCACATTGTCTGATTTTTGAAAGAATTTATTTGCAAATTATGGTGGAAAATAAGTATTTGGTCACCTACAAACAAGCAAGATTTCTGGCTCTCACAGATCTGTATCTTCTTCTTTAAGAGGCTCCTCTGTCCTCCACTCATTACCTGTATTAATGTCACCTGTTTGAACTTGTTATCAGTATAAAAGACACCTGTCCACAACCTCAAACAGTCACACTCCAAACTCCACTATGGTGAAGACCAAAGAGCTGTCGAAGGACACCAGAAACAAAATTGTAGACCTGCACCAGGCTGGGAAGACTGAATCTGTAATAGGCAAGCACCTTGGTGTGAAGAGATCAACTGTGGGAGCAATAATTAGAAAATGGAAGACGTACAAGACCACGGATAATCTCCCTCGATCTGGGTCTCTACGCAAGATCTCACCCCGTGGGGTCAAAATGATCACAAGAACGGTGAGCAAAAATCCCAGAACCACACGGGGGGGACCTAGTGAATGACCTGCAGAGAGCTGGGACCAACGTAACAAAGGCTACCATCAGTAACACACTACACCGCCAGGGACTTAAATCCTGCAGTGCCAGACGTGTCCCCCTACATAAGCCAGTACATGCCTGGGCCCGTCTGAGGTTTGCTAGAGAGCATTTGGATGATCCAGAAGAGGATTGGGAGAATGTCATATGGTCAATGAAACCAAAGTAGAACTGTTTGGTAGAAACACAACTCGTCGTGTTTGGAGGAGAGAGAATGCTGAGTAGCAACCAAAGAACACCATACCTACTGTGAAGCATGGGGGTAGCAACATCATGCTTTGGGGCTGTTTCTCTGCAAAGGGAACAGGACTACTGATCCGTGTACATTAAAGAATGAATGGGACCATGTATCGTGAGATTTTGAGTGCAAACCTCCTCCCATCAGCAAAGGCATTGAGGATGAAACGTGGCTGGGTCTTTCAGCATGACAATGATCCTAAACACACCGCCCGGGCAATGAAGCAGTGGCTTCGTAAGAAGCATTTCGAGGTCCTGGAGTGGCCTAGCCAGTCTTCAGATCTCAACCTCATAGAAAACCTTTGGAGGGAGTTGAAAGTCCGTGTTGCCCAGCGACAGCCCCAAAAAAACACAGCTATAGAGGAGATCTGCTTGGAGGAATGGGCCAACATACCAGCAACAGTGTGTGACAACCTTGTAAAGACTTACAGAAAACATTTGACCTCTGTCATTGCCAACAAAGGATATATAACAAAGTATTGAGATAAACTTTTGATATTGACCAAATACTTATTTTCCACCATAATTTGCAAATAAATTCTTTCAAAAATCAGACAATGTGATTGTCTGGATTCGTTTCCACATTTTGTCTCTCATAGTTGAGGTATACCTATGATGACAATTACAGGCCTCTCTCATCTTTTTAAGTGGGAGAACTTGCACAATAGGTGGCTGACTAAATACTTTTTTGCCCCACTGTATATTTACCTTCCCTTTGCTCTCCTGCTGCTCCATTACATTGAATTGAAGCGTGTATAGGAGCAGCAGAGAATGTATAGATATGTTCCCCTGTTCCTTTGCCTTCACAGGCAGAGAAAATGTTCTTTTTACATGTATCTACTGTACATACTTCTGTGATATCTACATCCAATGCACTTTACTTGACCACAGGTTAATATGGCATTTGTATAATTGCAGATTGTTTTCAGTAACTGAAGATATTGTATGTGCTTTATGTATTACAAAAGAATTCCATCTCTTGCTTGCATCACTATAGCTATAGTTTGTACCATGTGAGATTGCTATTCGTTGCTAAGTAACTGAAATTAACTGTGGGGTTGATTTATTAAAATCAGAGAGTGCAAAATCTACCATTTTCTTTTCACCATGTGACAGTCAGCTACTCTTGGTTCCTCATTTTCTTCACTTTTCTCTGTTTGTTTTTTACCTCCAACGAAGCTCCATTTGAAAAGTGAAATATATTAGGTTTGGGTGATTTGATTTTGGGAGCACCTTCTGACTTTATTTTCATTTAGGTTCACATGATTACATTTTTGTCCTGACACATTATTTCCCCTCTCCCCCCCCCCTCTTTTTTTGTGGGGTGAGATATGCCTTGTGTCAATGCAGTCTTGATTAATAGAGAAGCTTTTTTGTGGATATGGTGATATATAGGGCTCATCCATCAGTGCTTTTTTGTGTCTACATGGATGAGTGTACCCGTATTACATATCTGAGAGATATATAATTTCATAGGGCAGAAGACAGCCCACATCTTCAGTAAGACAGTATTTACTAGTATACTTTCTCTTTTTCTGTCCATCTCATTGTTATATGTGGCCAATAGATGGCAGGAGAGACAGATATATCCCCATCTCTTTAGACCAGTTGGTGTTGGTGAATAGACCTTCAGTTTATATATCTTCCAAACAGCCTGGAGCCTTTATATTGACTGTAAGAGGAAATTATAACCCTCATATTGTCTATATGTATTTATCAAGGGAAGTTTCACCAAATAAACTTGGTAGATGTTAATATTACCACGTAGAGATAGAACGTTGGTTCATATACAATGGCATTGACCTCATCCTATAGGTATACCTGTTATGATCATTTACATACCTTTTATGATTTACAATAAAGGTTACGTTTTAGTTAAGTGGCCTTTTGGTGAGTAGGGAAGCGCACCCTCATCTAGTTTTAGTTAATTTTTGCCACAGTTGAGTGTTATCAGTATCACAGGCTTTTGTATATACTGTATCCAATGCACCTTACTTGACCACAGGTTAATATGGCATTTGTATCATTGCAGATTGTTTTCAGCAACTGAAATTTTTGCATGTGCTTTATGTATTACAGAAGTACATCCCTTCCTTGCATCACTATAGCTATAGTTTGTACCATGTGAGATTGCTTTTCGCTGCTAAGTAACTGAAATGAACTGTGGGGCTGATTTACTAAAACTGGAGAGTACATGATAGCCAATCAGCTTCTAACTTCAGCTCTTTCAGCTAGCCTTTGGCAAAAAAAACCAGAAGCTGATTGGTTTCTATGTATAACCAGAATTTGCACTCTTCGTGTTCAGTAAGTCAAGCCCTGTATGCTTAAGATCTTTGGACAGTCACACAATGGGGTTGATTTACTAAAACTGGAGATTGCAAAATCTGGTGCAGCTCTGCATATTAACCATTTAGCTTCCAGGCTTTATTGTCAAAGCTTAATTGAACAAGCTGAAAATAGAAGCTGATTGGCTACAATGCACAGCTGCACCAAATTCTGAGTGCTCCAGTTTTAGTAAATCTCCCACAATGTGTTGCCACTGCTAGTATGCTTTCTGTAGCTCATCTGTATCAGCATCACTTCAACGAGCATTCTTGTCACAGGCAAAAAACACATCAGAATCTATTTTAAAGTGGATGTAAACCCTCTCCTATACCCAGTGAAGTGAACAGCCTCAGATGATACACAGAGATGAAACAAATCTCCCTACATAAGTTTTACATGCGTATCTGCTGTCTTCAGCTTGCTATATTCTTTAGAATTCTAACATTGTGTTAGAATTTTTACTTCTTCATTCAACAGTAGGAGTGGATTTTTGGCATACACTGTGTGACTGCTGATTGGAGGAAAGGCACCCCCCCCCCTTCACATAGGCAGAGGAACGATACTATTAGAGCTGTGCTGTGACAAGACAAGCTCTCTGCAAATCTATTTATAGCATCCACCCTGACACAAATTTCCAGCAGCTTTTATCTCCCTTCTCTGAGAACTTGTCAGAAGTTATCATGCCGATAACAGAGGAAGGAAACAGCAGAAAGACACAGGACTTAGGTCTTTGGAGAGAGATACGTAAACACTACAGATATATGTGCTTAGGTCAAATTTCATGAATTGGGTTTACATCCACTTTAAGTATAACTCATATACACTACACGTGTTAAAGTTTTTTGGATTATAAACCACTGATACAGATACAGCCCAAATATAGACAAGTAGCCAACAAGGTAATATAACAAGCTGTTAAACTATTGTTAGCATCCAGCTCCCCACTGCTCTGCCTGCACAGTCACCTTCTAACCCCATTCCCCTTGCATACTTTCACACCACATATGCTAAACAGAAAATTGTGTGGTAGTGATTTTTTTTACCACCGTACCTTGGTCGGATAGGTATGATGCTTACCCATGATATAGAACACTTACAAAGTACATATTTCAGAGTAACATTCTTATCCAGTAAGTTTTAACATTGAAATTCACATGATTTGTGCATTGTTGGACAAATGTATTATTTAGACAGTTTAAGAAAGATATATCTTCCTAGGGGGTCCATTTGAGTATCAAGGACATCTGGCGTGAAGGAAGCGTGAAATGCTATGGAGACCCCCTTAGATTTTGCAGAGGGGTTGGTGCTATGAAACCAAACAGGATATTGCTTATGGAAGATCTGTGGGCATTTATCTGTTCTAAAGTGAGTTTCCTGTAGGAGAAGGATTTGGGTTCTTATTTTATGAAAATGATATAATATTTGCCGTCTCTTCTCTGGGACGTTAAGGCCTCTGCAATTCAGCGATGAGATCTTTAGGGCGGGTTGTACTGCCATGTAAAAACAAGTTTACTGTGTGTACAATAATAAGGATCATGGAGGCTCGCTGCCCCAAAGGTATAGGAGAGGGGGAAGAAAGAGGAAGAGGAGAGACCTCTAGTGGCGAAACAAGAAAAAGGATTTAAGTGCAGAAATAGGAAAAGATATACAAAAGTAAAAAGGGGAAGACGAGGCCAAAAAAGCCTCACTAATGGAGTTGTTAACAACATTTCAGCTAATACCGCTATGGGCGCTGAAGGGCCTAAGTGGGGGACAGCGGGTTATGCACTGAGGAGCCCGCACACGCCGGCGACAATTATCAAGGGTGTAAAATATGAGAACTATAAACTTAACATCTCAGAACTCCGTGCTGCCACATAAATACTAAACAGGTACATATCTTATCTAAAGAGGACCTATCTCATAAAACGTCTCAGAGTATAGGCAGCCCAGAGGGTCTTTATATCCAGCTTTAAAATATTAACATATTCAAAAGGGGATGGATAGGAGGAGGGAGGGGGGGGTTGGGATGAGGGGGGGGGGATGGATGGGATGAGGTAGGGTTGGGAATGGTTGAGGAATGGAGAGGTGTGTGGCCCGCATCGCAGGCAATCACACTACACGGGAGGCAAGTGCATGGAACACTGACACAAGACCTGTGTATAAGGAAAAAGAAAGTGGGTTAATAATAAAATGTCCCAACAAGAACTGCAATTAGGGGCGTCTGCACTGGTCTGGAACCTGTGAGAGAACTATAGAAAAGAGTTAGATATCATAGGACTGGATTCAGCCATCTGTCGCAGTGAAGAAGTCCTGTTTGGATTTCTTGTTCATCTTCGTTTGTTTCTGCCATCCTGCTGTGGTTTTGAAGCCAGGGGTGGCCGCATGAAGTGGCCAGTCTGGAATGGAGATCTGTGGTAATTCAAAAGTTCCGAGGAACCTGGGGAGATCACCCAGCGTGCGAAAGGTCGCCGATTTCCCTTTATGAGATGCGAACAGAATAAAGGGGAAACCCCATCGGTATTTGATTTGCTTTGCTTGCAGGGCTCCAGTCAGAGGTTTTAGGGCACGTCGCATGTCCAGAGTCAGTTTGGAGATGTCAGGAAGCAGGGATACTGCAGCACCATTAAAGAGTATTGCAGCTTGAGAACGTGCAGCTTGCATGATGGCGTCTTTGACTGCGTAAAAGTGTACTCTGCAGATCACGTCTCTGGGGTGTTCTGGGTTTGGATTCTTAGGGCCAAGGGCTCTGTGGATTCGGTCAAGTTCCAGAGGAGCGTCTTTGTCTTTCTGGAGAAGCTCATTGAACATGGCGATTACTGCAGGGGCTAAGTCCTTAGTTTCAACTGATTCGGGTAGGCCGCGTATGCGTATGTTGTTACGTCTGGCCCTGTTCTCCTGGTCGTCCTGATGATACATCAGTTGCTGGATCTGGAGGGTATGTTCATGCAAGATAGTTTCATGCGCATGCAGGGTGGATGCATTCTCTTCTATGTTATGTTCCACTTCCTCAATTCTATTGGTGAAGTCTCTGCGAAGTTCAGACATTTCTTGTTTGTATGAGCACTCCATGCGTTGCACACAGGCCTCAAAATCATGTTTGGTGGGGAGTGCTTTAATATAAGCTTCCATGTCCCATCCATAGGATCTATGGGATTCAGGAGAGTGACCTGCAGAGCGGACCGAGCCTGTCTCTGAGTCAGGGGGAGAGTGAGTACGCTGTCTGGTCTTCATATGGGGTGTGGAGCGCCGTGACATAGCTCCCTGTGAGGCCGCATGTGTGCCTGGGGTCCGGGCCGGCGCCATCTTGGACGGGGGGGGGTCGGACCGACTTTGGCCCAAATGTGTGAAAAATCGGTCGATCTCACCTGCGGGGTGCGGATCGGAGGAACGCTGGCTGTCTCCCCCACCTCTCCTCCCCATATCAGGCCTGGATACTTGTGCTGGGAAGCGCTGAGAGTCTCTGTTTGTGCGGCGTGTGCGGGAGCTCCAGGAACAAGCGTCCTACTTCCTCATGTGCTAAGCCACGCCCCGACAAATGTATTATTTAAAGTGAATTCTAGTTTTCCATAAAAATTAGCTCCTCCAGTCTTAAACGTATAAAGCAAATTGTAGTGGTTTGGATCTTTACCTGCTTCTTTTCTGTAAATAAATCCATTGAGAGAAAAAAGAAATGGACTTTATAGGCATACAGTACTTAAAAGGGGTTTACGATTTTTATTGATAAAAAAAAGGACATGGACAATTTAAGAAAAACATAAATCAGTGATAGTGAATAAAATTTTATTTATTTCTCAGTGACATCCAGTAGCCCAGAATCCCAAAGGATTCAATAAACTGAACTGGAGAGCCCCAGAGAAACCTAGAGGTAACAATACCCCAAAAAGAATGGTACATGTAATACCCTGAAAGGGTATAACCCTACAATAATCAAACAGGTGTTTAAGCCAGTTCAAAAAATGTTGATACTCTATTTCAAAGATTCAGAAGACTTGCTCGACTAGTTTCATGCTTACAAAACACTTCTTCTGGAGCTGGATTGGTAAAGATATCAAATATATTGTACATCGTATATTACTGAGATGGAGCAAGCAACTGGCCAAAATCTTCAGGGGGACCACCAGGTATCAAAAAGGTCGGACTCGGAGGTGCATAGACAAAAGGGGGGGCTGCAAAGTCTACATTAGTGAAAAACAATGTGAGATAACTCACATAGGCAATGAGATAGGATAGTCATTCGTTCACAGCCTCTAATACACCATTCTAAAATAAAGCCAGCCACTTTAAAATAATATATAACAAAAAAATTCCGCGCTAGAAGCATATAGGGATAAGCAGCAGTAAACAGTGCGACAACACCAATCAGAACAAAGAAATTATAAACTGCGCTAAATAAAAATCCTAAGTATAAAGTAAGGTAGTAGTATAACCTAACATCAGCAAATATTTAAAAAATATTTAAAAAATAATGATATAAAGTCCAAATCTTCAAAATGGTAGGATGTTCAGTTTGAATGTGAGTAATAATCCAAATGAGCTATGATTGCTCTTACCAGAAGTATCAGTAATATGAGCGGATGGCAAAAAACCCTGCCAGGGCCTTTAGAATGATGGACCAGTCAGCAGCGTCCGTCTTCAAATTAAAAACCCCTCAATGGATGCAGGAGAAAGAACAAACAAAAGAAAACATCCTCTCCGCGACTCTCCAGGTTACCAGGGGCAACTACGTCACCCAAGCCGCTACATTAGTGAAAAACATTGTGAGATAACTCACATAGGCAATGAGATAGGATAGTCATTCGTTCACAGCCTCTAATACACCATTCTAAAATAAAGCCAGCCACTTTAAAATAATACACATTAGGTGGATAAGATGAAAAGAAACACTTGAGATGTATGTACGTGTACAAGTAAAAAAAGTATACGGCTGTGCTGGTGTACCAATATTTCAGTGATATGCCAGTGTAACATCAGGATAGGTTCATCATGTGGCACGACCAGCACCTCATGTCCCTGGGTAAAAGTCCTTTCCTTAGTGTCCCCGCAGGTAGAAGCAACTCTCTGTAAATATTCAGGAGGGCCTTGACAGTGCACTTGCTGAAAGTGAAAGTTTACTGATTACATGATCAGTTCCAGTGTTACAATAGGAAACGTACTGTATACCCTCATTCTCTGGATTGCTTTAGATTAATAGAAGTCTTTGCAACTCAGTGGATGAATGCATTACATTTAGCAACAGTACTGCCTGCCTAACTCAACATGTGATGTTTGCCACGGATGTGAAAAAATACCAGTAGGTAAAGTCTTTTTTTACTTGGAGAACCTTTGTATGTCTCTTGTGACAAAAAAATAAAATAAAAAATGATTTACCTGTCTGCTAACAGTTTTTTTTTCTGTGGCACATGCACTGTACAGTGCATACTCCCAGCTTACTTCTAGCATCTGAGGTCACAATTAAACCTGTTCGGGTGAAACGTATCAATGTGGGCAATCCACAGGTGAGGACTGTCATTTTGGTTTTGGTTTTGTGGAATAAAGTTGTTGATGTTTATGACATTATCAGAGCATGTCTTTTCATCAGTTTTGCGTTAACTTAAATAATGGCTCTAGACTAGAGCTAATCCTCTGTTTCAATGTTCACTGCGATACCTAATATGTGTTACTCGATCACTGTTTATGTATGAACCTGCATCCTAGATGTGCATGGGGGGGGGGGGGGGGGGTTTTCCACTAAACATTATTACAATCACATGGGGCTAAACAATGGGCCTGTTTAAACTCTTTCAAAGCCTAGACATGTGGGATACAACACTGGCAGTGAAAAGGTCATTATTGCCAAGAGCAATGGCTGCTTTACACATACATTAAAACAGCCCTAATTAGTAAGATCTACCCAACCAATCAGATATTCCGCATTTGACCATCCACAACTAATGTGACAGACAAGTATGCATATAACCAAAAGCTTTCCAGCTTGCTGAAATGAATAAACACTAGAATAAAAAATTCTAATGATGACTAGTGTCTGGAAGGATAAAGGGACTGTCTGTTAGTGGATAGCTGGAATTCCCAACACCAAGTGTGTATGGTAGATAGGATAATTATGAATTAACAAGCAGCTTGTGTACAAGGGTACAGGCCTAATATTTCTGTACACAAAACCAATCAATTATCAATCACAGCATTCTAAATTACTAAAAAACATTATGATGTAAACTATGGTTCTAGCCCTTTTTACATATATAGCACATGGTTATTATTTGTAGCAATATAATCACAAATTCATTCCCCATACAGTGTCCTAATCGCTGAAACTACAAATTACTTAGAAAATAGCACTCTCAGTTAAAACCAAATAAGCATTTAATGCTCAAAACCCAAACAAACTATATGGACAGATATTTAAAATGTAGGTGTTCATCAGACATAAAACTCTTATACAACGAGTAAAGTCATGTTGAGCCAGTTTTGCCCCAAATATTTACTATAACAGCTGAAAGCAATAAGCTACTTTGCATATATGGTTACCAAAGCCCTTTCAAATCCACTGGATGAAGAGAAATACTACTAATTCAGTTGATAAAACTTCCACATAAAACACAAGATTCTATAGGAAAAGAGACATGTTTTCAGATTTGGATAGAGTATGGGCCTGGTGACCATTGTAAGTGAGAGAGAGAGAGACTGATGCAAAATCCCTGTTTCTGTGACAGCGTTTTTAGAAGACAGTTCCCCTTACTTTGCATAGATTTTCTCTCAGATTCTCTTGCATCCCTGGGACAGGAAGTAAAGGGAAATCTCCCCAACAGGGCACATACAACAAAAAATAAACTGTACTCCTTGCAGAAAAAAAAAACTATTTTGGCAATATGTACATTTTAATGACTTCCTGTCTGGCCATTGTACATAAATGGCTGGATGGGTACTTCCTGCATGTGGGAGGGTGTATATATATATATATATATATATATATATATATATATATATATAGTGACAGTATGAGATGCTGTCACTGTGAAATTGATCATTTAAAGGACACAGGCTGTGTTTGGTATACCTGGATGGGGTTCTGTAGTTTGGAGATTCCATAGTGTCTCGGGTGGGATGGAATCTCCAACCCTGTGTCCAGGTTTTCTGGAGGACCAGCAAGGTGTGTGCTCAGGTGCACACAGCCATTATAATAGAGGTATAGGTATACCTCAGGGCTCCTAGTTGAAGACTGCTCCACCCAAGAGAGACAGAATGTCTCCAAGAGTCGGAGAGGCTGCATGTTGCAGTCAAAGAACGTGTGTCTGCAAGAAACAGTAAACGGCCTGAGCACTGAGGCTTGGGAGGAGCTGTGTGCATTAGAGCAAAGCTGTCCACTTTAAAGAACCTATGGTCTGGGTGACCCCCATAAAGAGCAGAGGTACTGTGACTAAAGCTGAGTGAGAGCTTTAGAGCCAGGTGGGCTAGCATTTTTCTGTTTGTATTTACTGGAGAAGAACCCCTGTGTGGGAAACCCTATATGTCACAGACTTTCCATTTACCTTTTAGTAAAAATGGGCTGCCATGCCCTAAAACTGAAGTGCTGACTGAAGTGAATCACTTGAAAACGCATCTACCACTAGAGCTATTGGCCCCATGTTACAATATATATACCTTTGGGAAAATAATTATTTGATCCCCTGCAAGTTTTGTAAGTTTGCCCACTTACAAAGAAATAAAGGGTCTGTAATTTTTACCATAGGTGTATTTTAAATGATAGAGACAGAATATCAACCAAAAATCCAGAAAACAACACGGTACAAATGTTATAAATTGAGTTGCAGTTCAGTGAGTAAAATAAATATTCGATCCCCAAGCAAATCATGACTTAGTAGTTGGTGGAGAAACCGTTGTTGGCAAGCACAGAGATAAGACATTTCTTGTAGTTGGTTACCAGGTTTGCACACATCTCAGAGGGATTTTGATCTTCTCCATATCTTTAAAGTTTCTTGGCTGTCGCCTGGCAACTTGAAGCTTTAGCTCCCTCCATAATTTTTCTATAGGATTTAGGTCTGGAGACTGGCTAGGCCACTCCATGACCTAATGTGCTTCTTCTTGAGCCACTCCTTTGTTGCCTTGGCGGTATATTTTGGGCCATTGTCATGCTGGAAAACCCATCCATGACCCATCTTCGGTGTTCTGGTGGGAAGAAGGTTTTCATCCAAGATTTTTCAATACATGGCTCGTCCATTAGCCCCTCAATGCGGCAAAGTCAGCCTGTACCTTTAGTAGAGGGAGGATATGCTGACACCACTGTGTTCTTTTATACAAGCGCTTGATTTTACTGCTAAACACGTGAGTGTATTTCCTTTGCTTTTCACGTATTAAAATTTCTATACGGAGTTACGCTATATGCTTTTCTCTTTCTTTTAATGGTGGGGCTGACTGTTTATATCTACTGAGTCTATCCATATCTTACACCTGTTCGGAGGTCCAATTAGAGGTCATATCTGGATAGAGCATCTGATCCCCTTGGTATATTATACCACAAAGCTTGATTGACTCACTAGGTGTACACCTATTTGAGTTCAATCCCTCTGGTAAGCAGCTTCTGGTGTCTTTGGTGGTGGATCTACTATCGGCTGTTATTACATCATACATATTTGAAGTTAAAGACTGTCACTATATTGTATCCACATGTGGTTGAGGATTATCATCACACACGATTGAAGTTTGTCATTGACTTTTTTTTGACATCACATGTCCAAGTTCCTCTGTTTATAGACATCACATGTCATAATAGAGGACTTCTTGGAGTATTTTTGAGCACATCATTTATTATTCACGTTTTTTGTACTCATATTATTTGTTATGGTTTATATGATCACATAAGCGCTGCACATTTCACCCAATTTGTACCTTATTTCACCCAATTTGTACCTTTAGCAGAGAAACAGCCCGAAAGCATAATGTTTTTACCTCTGTGCTTGACTGTAGGGATGGTGTTCTTAGGGTCATAGTCAGCATTTTTCCTCCGCCAAACATGGCGAGTCAAGTTAATACCAAAGAGCTCAATTTTGGTCTCATCTGACCACAGCACTTTCTCCCAATCCTTCTCTGAATCATTTATATGTTCATTGACAAACTTCAGATGGGCCTGTACATGTGCCTTCTTAAGGAGGGGAACCTTGCAGGTGTTACAAGATTTCAATCCGTGGTAGTGTATTGTTTTACCAATGGTTTGTTTGGTGACTGTGGTCCCAACTTCCTGGAGATCATTCACAAGCTCCTCCCTTGTAGTTCTGGGCTGATCCCTCACTTTTCTCATGATCATCCTTACCACATGATTCTAAATATTGCATGGAGCTCCAGACCGAGGGCGATTGTTGGTTATTTTGTATTTCCTCTATTTGCGAATAATCACTCCAACAGTTGACTTCCTCTCATCAAGCTTCTTACTAATGGCCTTGTAGCCAATTCCAGCCTTGTGCAGGTCTACAATCTTGTCCCTGATGTCCTTTGACAGCTCTTTGGTCTTGCCCATGATGGTGAGGTTTGAATGGAAGAAAGAGAGTGTATTATTTAAAATACACCTATGATAAACATAGACCCTTCATTTCTTTGTAAGTGGGCAAATGTATAAAATCTGTAGGGGAATAATTATTTTCCCCGCTGTAAATATTTGGCTTCTTGCATCTGTTGCTCATACGTGCCCTGTGATTGCTGTATCCTTTAAGCTGGATTCACATTATACAGTTTGTGTTGTTCAATTTCCTTTAGATTTACCTTCAACTATGTAGTTGAAGGTATGCCTGATTACATATCATTTGAAAGTGTTTAGGTTTGACCTCATATTATATGGTTTTCTAAAGGAAAGCTGTACAAGAAAATTGTATAGTGTGTACTCAACTTTAGACAAAGCAGATCACTGATCGAGATAAAATCCTTTATCATGTGATGCTGTAACCAGTCATAGCAAACACATTTGCAAACAAAGATACACAATTTGAGCCGTTTCTCACAGCGATCGACTGTGAGAGGGAACAGAGTGTCCATTACAGTGAACATCAACCCCCCTGAACAGTGCAGTGTCATTATGGTGACATTGTACTGCTTTGTTTGGTGACATACAGTGATTTCAGAGCAGCCAGCCATTGTCTCTAATCACAAGGAACAGCAGTACAATGTCACCATAGTGACACTGTGACATTGTACTGCTGTGCCTAGTGATCAGAGACAATGGCTGGCTGCTCTGATATCAGTGCATCAATGTCACCAGAGCAGTGCAGCCAGTCACATTGTCACTATATTAGTGCACCAGTCACAGTGTCCCCCATCACCACCACACCAGTCACAGTGTTGCCAGACCAGTGTAGCCAGCAAGAGTGTTCTTGATCACCACCACATCAGTCCCAGTGTCATGAGACCAGCGTAAACCAGCAACAGTGTTCCTGATCACTGCTACACCATTCGCAGTGTCCCCAGACCAGTGTAAGCCAGCAGCAGTGTTCCTGATGGCTGCTACACCAGTTCCAGGGTCACCAGGCCAATGTATGTCATCAAAAGTGTTTTTAAACACCACCACACCAGTTGCAGTTTCACCAGACCAGTGTAAGCCAGTGTAGACCTAAGTTATGCCTATGCTGTGTGGTAGAAATATCTTATGAATTTACAACTTTGTGTAAAAAAAATGAAATTCTTTCTGCATTTTTCTAAAGCTTGTGGCAGAAAAATTTACATTTTAAAACATTTACCATGGGGGTTATTTACTAAAGGAAAATCTACTTTGCACTACAAGTGCACTTGAAAGTGCACTGAAATTGCACTTGGAAGTGCAGTCGCTGAAGATCCAAGGGGGACATGCAAGGAAAATAAAAAACAGCATTTTAGCTTGCACATGATTGTATGATAAAATCAGCAGAGCTTCCCCTCATTTCAGCTCTACCCCTCAGATTTACAGCGACTGCACTTTCAAGTGCACTTTTAAGTGCACTTGCAGTGCACGTGTAGTGCAAAGTGGATTTGCCTTTCGTAAATAACCCCCCATGCCTCTTAAAAATACTTTGGGGTGTTTACTCTTTAAAATGTGGTCATTTTGTGGCTGTTTCTATTGTTTTGGCACTCCAGGACATTCAAACACGTGAAAGTAAGTGCTCCTTGGATTTTAGGCCCCATTATGCAGCTAGGCTGCAAAAGAGACTCACATATGTGGTATCCCCATAAGCTAGAGGAGTAGCAGAATGTGTTTTGGGGTGTGATTCTATGTATGCCCATGTGGTGCATGAAATATCTTATTAATGAACAGCGGCGTGTAAAAAAAGGCAGCGCCGAGAAAAGCCGAGGACTCTCAGGTATGTGTATCTCGGCTCCGCCGAGTCCCTGCAGTCTCGGCGCCATATTTGAATTTACACACGGCTGTGTATGTCGGCGGCGATCGCGGCAATTGACGCGATCACTCCGATCACACAAAATTGGGGGGGCGGCCTATAACACGCACCCACGATTTTCCCCTGATTTTCAGGGGAAAAAAGTGCGTGTTATATGCTGATAAATACGGTAATTTGTTTTGGGATGTATTTGTGAGTATGCCCATGCTGTGTGTGAGAAATAACTTGTTTAACCTCCCTGGCGGTATGATTATGTCAGATTTTTTGATGCTCAAAGCGGTACAATGTTCAAATTTGGCGTTTTATATTGTAGGCCTGTTATTCTTAGGACTAACTCACTTAAATCTGTTCAAACAAGAGTCTAGCAGACATCCTGGGTATGATAAAATGTGAAACACGAAATCATAAATTATAATATAATAAATAACTATAAATAATTATAACAAATAATAATATGTTAATAATAAAATGTATTCAATAATGTAATCAAATCAAAAACACTGAAATTTGCTCAGTTGCAGAATTGTAGCTGTAATTACTTTCAGTGTTTGATGACAAATTTCCCCTCAAATCACTGTCGTTCAATTCTGCAAGTGATTCTAATTTATTATCGCTGTTTTCTAGCTGGTCTAAAACCGCTTTTGACATAAAGGGACGGTTTTGGTTGCTATGGACATTCTCAAGTTTCCAGGCAGAAAGAACAGTATATATAATATAAAACTGCATGCAGGGCACTGGACAAAGCATTAGGGACAAAAGGGATGTGTAATGATTTGATACAGTAATGTAATCTGTAAGAATACAGTGTACTGTAAGTGTTCAGTGTTTTTCACTTTTTGAATTTGGTGCCAGGCTCCATCTTCCTTGCCTTACGACACTCGCAGGGAACGGAGCCCGGTACTGTGATAGATCGAGCGGAGAACACAGCTTGCACACACAGTGGGGAGACATCGCAGGATCCTGGGGACAAGGTAAGTTACTTTGCCTGAATCCTGCAATGCAATCCCGAGTGTGGCTTGCTTTACCGCTTGTGGCAATAAAAATTCACCCCGGGCCACACTCAGGATTACTGCCAGGGAGGTTAAGCCCCTGTTCACACCGGTGCCAGTCGTCCAAATCGCATGAAAGTCACACCCTATTATCAGCAGGGGAACTGTTCAAATTGGTGCGGCTCCAACTTTGCAGTGCTGCACCGATTTGAAAAAGGTTCCTGCACTATTTCTGGGGATTTTAGGTGCGACTTGCATAGACATCTGTGCATGAAGTCGCACAGATGTCAGCCTATTTCAAGGTCAGATTCAGTGTGAACTTGGTGTAAATTGTGTGAAATAAAATCAAATGTTGTTATTTACTTCTTCATTTTCCAAAAAAACTGGGGCAAAAAAATACAACTTCAAAAAGCTCATCATGCTCTAACTAAATAAGTGTCTACTTTACAAAAATGGGTCATTTTGAGGGTGTTTGTACTGTCCTTGAATTTTAAGACCTCAAAAAATGAGATAGGCAGTCAGTACATCAGGGTTAATACATTTTCATATACAGTATATACTATATTTATACCATTGTTTGTAGGCAGTTTAACTTTCACACAGACAAAATAATATACATCTAGTAGTTTTTTTTGCCAAAGAAATGTAGTAGAATACTTTTTGTCCTAACTTTATAAAGAAAGATTATTTATTTGCAAAGTTTTATTTATTTGCAAAGTTTAGAAACCAAGAAAAACTTTTATTTTTAAAATTTTTGGTCTTTATTCCTATTATATAGTAAAAAAAACCCCTAAAAAACATAAACACCACCAAAAGAAAGCTTTATCTGTCTTGGGTAGAGTGTTGCATGACTGAGTAATTGTCATTCAAAGTTTGACCGTGCTGAAAACGGAAAAATGGGCTGGACAGGAAGAGTGGTCTTCAAGTGAGTATAAGAGGATGTGATTTATACTCAAAAATGTCAATAAATGAAAGAGCTTACAAGCTTTCGACCCTGGTTTAGCCTGACTTGGTTTCTTCCAGTTGAAAACTAATCATAACATATCTCACATATATGCACTATGGGGCACATGCACAAAAGCAGATTGCATGCGGCATTTAGATGTTTTACTCAAATACCGCATGCAATCCTGAAAATGTTAGTTCTCTATTGTTTTATGCATTATTAACCGCATAAAGCAAAAACGCTCAGTGTATATAACATAGAAACAGCATTAAAGTCAATGCACAAAAGGAAATAAATAAATAAATGTATGCAATTATTAAGAAGTGGTCCAGGCATGCAATATTTAAGGAAATTTAACTGGTTGTTAAGGAGTGGGTGGCCACCCAACGGGGCGGGGCCACCCGATGACATCACCGCGTGACCCCCACCCCTTATGATGTCATCGACCGGCAGTGGCCAGCGACGTCATTGGGTGGCCCTGCCCCATGGTTTATTTACCCGCGGGAGACGGCGGAACTGTCAGACAGCGGGAGCCAGCGTCGGGTGTGAAGCTCTATATGGTATAGATTGTGGGGGGGGGGCCCATGTTGTTTTTTTTGAATTTTTAAATGCTGGCAATTCTTTTGTTTATATTCGGCTGTCAGTGGGGAACCCCAGCAGAAGAGTCATGGTTTTTAAGGAAGCGGCGGCCGCCCACTCCTTAACAACCATGACAGTCTCAGTTACTACCGCAGGCATTAAATACCACAAGCTTTCACTGCTTAAATATCACATCACTTCAGAAAATAGCGCATGTGGTATTTTGGTAGCCTTTTTTTTTTAGTCAATTGCAAAAAAATATTTGGCAAACACTAAGCTGCATTTTACTGCATTCCTTAAAGCGTTAGATACCGATTTGTGAATGAAGCTCTTTATCTGTAATAATCATCCCCATTTATAAAATTAACCCTAAAGGGTATGGACCATATCTCAGTCCTGCCTAACCTAACCACAGCTTAAAAATGTGTACCCATATTAATGTACAAAGTGCAATGACATCCATGTCAATTACCTACATTTTCATCAAAAAGTCATACACTAAATACTACATCATTACCGTATCTATGTCTAGAAAATCAAACTTCTAATTGCTTGTCCATATTACATTAAATAAATCCCCACATCAGTACTTTTTAACCCCTTATTCAATAATTGTGTGGGAAAAAAATGGTTACAGGAGCGCATGCAGAGGGCAGTGATTAATAGCAGATTTTCCTAATGGCCCCAGGGCTCTGTCCTGGGACCAATTCTGTTTAACTTGTTAAAAAAACACTATAGAGGCTGGAATATGTAGTAAGTTCAAGCTCAGTGTTTGCTGATGATAGAAAGCTAAGCATGGAAATAACTTCACAACAGGATATAACAACTTTACGAGACGATTTCGTTAAAATTGGAGGATAGGTAATGATATGGCAAATGAGGTTTAATATTTAAATATGTAAAGCAATGCACCTGGGAGCTAAACATATGAATGCTCTCTAGGGGAAGAACCTCTGGGGTAATCGGTCCAAGTATATCACAGACTCAGCAATAGCATGTAATACCAAGCTGCAGCAAGCAAGGCTAACAGACTATTAGCATGCATTAAAAATGGCATTTACTTAGAGATAAAACTATAATTCTACTGCTTTACAAGGAGCAGTCCTATTGAATTAAGTTTCTCCAGCTCACAATCCATTCATCTTTCCAGGGCAACGATGTAGTGTACTCAATATACTCAATATACTCTTTGAAGTATCATTTAGCTCTGTCAGGTGTGGCCTCCTCCCTGCCTTATCCAGGGAGGGGTTCTCTGCAGCTATGCTTGATTTTCTAGGCAGGTTGTAACTATGATTGCTGTCTTTGAATTCAGAAAATGTAAGTATACTCCTGTGCCTTTTCCTTCAGAATCTTTGTCAGACATACCCACAGCTTCTGTTACTGAGGCACTGAGTGATGAAAATGATCAGAAATCTTTGATGGATTAATTATTTTCTTAGGAACTGCAGGCAGCTGTCATAGCTTCCAGGCGTAAAGATACCATCAGTTTTGATGTGATGTGCGACACCTTAAACCTCGAACTACTGTATCTTCTATTAGGGCTGTTACTAGTCTAGAGTTCGTGAAAGGCTCCAGAACTATCAAAATGTATGGTTTACAGACCAATACCCCTTTGGGGATTCATTTTGAAAAAGTGGGTTGTTACCACTGTTTGTCCAATGATAAAACCCTTTCCAAAGCATTGTTTTTGCGATCAGGTCCTGCTATGAAACCTGCCACAGCTGTAATGTAAGTATGTCAAATTGATGTTAAAGGATCCAGCCACTATACTTACTGATCTTGTATTTGTAGAATGCTTGGAACGTATGCCATCAGGCCTACACTGTTGTGTAGACTGATTAGTTAACATTGTCCATGTAATTTCTGGAATTAGTCTCCTATTAATGAATATGCAGAGAACTGTTTGGTTGAAATGTTGGTCTGCGAAGCAGCTATGTTCATTTATGCCTCATTGGACACCCTCTCAAAGGATGTCCCAGGGATAAATGTAGTAATTTGCCCCAGGAAAGAAGTCTTTCCTCAACCTGAAAGAAATCCTTCCCACTCTGGGGCCAACAAAAGTTCTTCCCACCCTGATGCCAACAAAAGTTCTACCAAGGCTTCGACTTCCAAGGCCAGATCCAAGGCATGGATTTAGTTCAATCCCCAACCTTGAGCCCCAAAATTTCCAAAATTCTCAGACAAGTCCTCTTTAGGAAGAAGTGATGCCCCATTTTCCAAAGTGTCTGTTAGCCTTTGTGGACACCTGGTCAGAAAGTATCTTGGATGTTTGGGTAAAGAAGTGGTTTCCAGGGGCTAGGAGCTAGAGCTCCGCTCTTTACCCCCTCTGTGTTTCATGCTTTCTGACCTGCCTGTGTCTGCACACAGACTAGCAGACTTCTATGCTGCTCTTGCTTGAAGATCTCTTGAGCCAGAGAGCTATTACTGTTTTCCAATGACAGAAAGCTTTCAGGGGGTTTACTCCAACATTTTCACTGTTCCAAAACTAAAAGGGAATATTCACTCCATTTTGAATTAGAAGCATTTTGCATGGAATCCACCAGTTCTGTCAAGGCTTCTCTCTATCAGTGAGACTTTCTAGCCTCTGAATATCACGAATGTTTATATACCCATAGCACATCACTGCTACCTCCATTGTGCTGTGGGTGCACACTACCAGTTTGCAGTTCTGCCATTTTGTTTTTTCCCCACCTCAATTGTGCTAGCCTAATTATACAGTGCATCCAGAAAGTATTCACAGCCCTTCACTTTTTCCACATTTTGTTATGTTAAAGCCTTTTTCCAAAATTGATTAAATTCATTATTTTCCTCAAAATTCTACAAACAATACCCCATAATAACAACGTGAAAGTGTTGTTTGAAATCTTCGCAAATTTATTAACAATAAAAAAAATGAAAAAATCACATGTACATAAGTATTCACAGCCTTTGCCATGACGCTCAAAATTGAGCTCAGGTGCATTCTGTTTCAACTGACCATCCTTGAGATGTTTCTACAACTTAATTGGAGTCCACCTGTGGTAAATTCAGTTGATTGTACATGATTTGGAAAGGCACACACCTGTCTATATAATGTCCCACAGTTAACAGTGCATGTCAGAGCACAAACAAAGCCATGAAGTCCAAAGAATCATCTGTAGACCTCCGAGACAGGGTTGTATCGAGGCACAAGTTAAAAATGTATTTTTCCATATTCTTGCTGCACTGGAAACTGCAGCAAAAACCTTGATCATGTGCTCAGGCCTAAATAATTTGAGTGCATAGAAAACAGAACCTCATGCCCTTAAACTGTAATTCTTCTGTCCTATGTTAAAATGGAATATAAATAGATTGCAAATGTTATTTGCTAATTAGTCTCCTGAAACCATCCATATGCACCAACAAAGAAGCATTAGCTGCCATTTCCTCATTTATGTAGCCTTTTGATGGGTTTTTATATTCTTCCTTCCTTTCTTCTTTCTTACAGGTTCATCTATGAAAACTTATTATCGCTTTGGTACTGTTCTGTATATATGAGTCAATTTGCAGCCTCTGCCATACAGTATGTTAAAGCAACTTAGTACGGCCAGTCTTATTCAAAGTACACACAATTAAGAAAATTGCAGTTAAGATATAGAATATTCTATTTTCACCCCAGTTTTCCTTCAGAGTGTTTTGCCAAGTAGACATTTGTTACAGGTTAATTTATCACTTTAGCGATTAAGAGCTACTTATACCATGAGGAATTTTGTTACATTTAATGGAATTTCAACTTGGCGTTCCACATACATTTCTTCATGATACATTTACATTTTTGCGAATTAATTTAAATGCCAAGGTGTACAATGTTATATTTGGATTTTTTATCATGTACTATTAGATGTAAAGATGCCTACTGTCGATTGGTGATAGTTTTGAATTAAATGGTTTATCCTCAGAGAGTCCTGCATGATTTTAATGGGGAACAGAACAAATCAGAGCTAGCACTGTTGAGATAGGTGCCACCTCCTCTACAACTCTCCAATACTTCAACAGTTTCCTAACATTTCTACAGTCTTCTAACATTTCTGTTCAGGGCCTAAACTCAGCCTGCAAGTAATGGGAGGCACTCAGATTGTGCGCTTATGCATATGATCGCAATAGAATCAGGTGACCGGTCTCAAGACCCGCTTCCTGATTGGCCGGGAGGAAGATCAGTGTTAGAATAGCGAATATTCATACGCTATTGTAACACACCTGGGTGGGCTCGGTTCGCATTCTCTGCGTCCTGAACCCACCCTATTTTGAAGTCTATTAGAGCCTCTAGCTCTAATCAGATGCTTCAACCCCCCCCAAGCATCCAGTGTCCTGCAAGGGCCCAGATGCATGGATGGGGGGGCGGTGCCTGTACGCCCTTAATGGACAAGCCGTCCCTGCTGGGGGGGCCCTTCTTTAACCGCTTAAGGACCGTCCCATGTACATATACTGTGGCAGGGCGGCCATTAAGCGCGAAATCACATACCTGTACGCAATCAACTCTTTTGGCTCTGGGGCACGCGCGCACACTGCCAGAGCCCCGCTTCTGCTGTGATTGGACACAGCAGGAGCCAAGCAGCGGGTCTGGTGGACACGATGTCTGTCGAGAACCCGTTGATCATTTGTAAAGAGGCAGAATGGTGGTCTGCCTATGTAAACAAGGCAGACCGCCATTCTGCCAGAGAGAAAAATAGAGCTTTTGTGTTTCTGCTAAGCAGAAACGCGGATCTCTATTTTCCTTTAGTCAAAGCAACCCACACTCAGTTAGAACGCACTCATAGGGAACACATTAAATCCTTTGATTGCCCCTGATGTTAACCTCTTCCCTGTCAGTGTCATTTATACAGTGACAGTGCATTTTTTTTGCACTGATCACTGTATTGGTGTCACTGGTCCCCAAAAGGTGTCACTTAATGTCAGATTTGTCCACCGCAATGTCACAGTCCCGCTAAAAATTGCTGAACGCCACCATTACTAGTAAAAAATATTAAGGAAAAAAAGTCCCTATATCTGTCCCATAGTTTGTAGACGCTATAACGTTTGTGCAAACCAATCAATATAAGCTTATTGGGATTTTTTTTACCAAAAATATGTAGCACAATACATATTAGTCTAAATTTATGAAGAAATTAGATTTTTTACATTTTTTTATTGGATATGTTTTATAGCAGAAAGTAAAAAATATTGGTGTTTTGTTTTCAAAATTTTGGTCTTTTTTTGTCTGTAGCGCAAAAAATAAAACCACAGAGGTGATCAAATACCACCAAAAGAAAGCTCTATTTGTGGGAAAAAAATGGACATACATTTTATTTAGGTACAACGTCTCACGACTGTGCAATTGTCAGTTAAAGTAACACAGTGCTGTATCGCAAAAAATGGCCTGGTCAGGAAGGGGGTAAAACTTTCCAGAGCTGAAGTGGTTAAAGATTGCGCTTTGTAACTTTCAGATTTCTGGATAGCCATACACATTCTCACTCCTAAGCATGAATGAATATGATTAGAAGCTGTGAGAAACTCCCTAGCACTCACATTTTTTTTTTACATCAGGCTTACTGTTAGTCAGATACAGCAAGGGGACCTGCAATGAGTGTGTTTGGAAATAGCTTTTCTTCATAAAATTGAAAGGCTCTCGGAACACCAGCTGGCAAAAAGACACTGGGTAGACTGGTGCAACATAGCAAAGTATGGAGGTAAAACTAAACTGCTAAGCATGTAGGACGGGCACCCTGTATGCATATCAATGTTTGTGCATTTTCACTGAACCAAGTCCCAAAACTGATATTTCTTTAATGAGTAGATAGTGTTGTGTTTAAATCCACATTGACTGTGCATACCACTACAAAGATCTAGGAGCTCAATTGTTGCTGGCATTTTTTCAGTGTATCTGCCCACTGAATAAGGTGAGAATTCAACAGGAAAAAATAAAAAAAAAATAAAGTAAACACCCAAAGGCTATCTCCTCAAAAATGTAGGTTTAGTGAATGAAAAAAATAACAGCATCAATCAGACATAGCATGCCCTACAAAAATCCCCACCCCCAACCAACCCACAAGTTAACCACCAATGAATCTACACCCTCCCACTAATAAGGTATCCCCAACCCCTAACTCCCCTAAAAACCCAAGGCAGCCCTCCTGGAGAGCTAGGACAATGTGACCACAACCACCCTAGTAAGATGGTTCCCCTAAGAGGACAGCTGCATGTGAGTTAGACCGTGGTACGAATGGAAAACCTGGAAAACCTGAATCCTGAATTTGGTGACACAGCACCTGGGGCCACAATCAGCTTTTGCGGTGGGATCAGAGACAGGAAGCCTGAGAGCCAGTAAGGGGATAATGCTATTGACTGAGTCAGTGTGAGCGAGCTGGCGATGAACAGCTGACAATCCATATGTCTGAGATATAATGAATGTCAAATGAAAACTCTCCACAAAAACTGGTAGGACCAATGAGAGAAACTCCATGAGGCTGCTGTACCACTGCTAAATGTAGGTGGATGAACTGCACCACGGGCTGTGTGTACAGCTAGTGACTCCGCACCTGAAAAGTCCCAGAGATACAGCAAGGATGAGATAAACCGGACATACACGGTCTAGGTGAGCCAAAGATATAGAATGACAGAAAAGGCTCACATATTGCATGTGGTCCGGCCAGTACTCTCACCAGTCTCTAACTGTCTGGGTACTCATGTGGTGGTGCCAATATGACCAAGGTGCAGGCTGTCATGTACTCTCTGTAGAATTCAGCAGGAACTAGTGGAATGAGGTACTGAAGGCTGTGGCAAAGGAGTTAAGGTGGAAACTACTGTCATTAGATCTTACCAAAGCAATACTAAAGCTAAAAAGATCCAGTGTTTACAGTAATGTACCAACTTCTACGCAGTGCTAATATTTTCAGTAGATTCAGCCTTTAAAATAATATTTACCATCACTAATTACTTTGACACTAGCATAAAAAATGTATGTGCGTTATCAAGCTGAAAATATGACATGTTATGTAGCTCAGGATTTTATGAGACCAACATAAGCAAATATGTATGTAGGAAAAACACCATGTCAAAAAGTTCAAACTGTCTTGTATAAGGAACCACCAGAAAATGAATACTATTTTAGTAAATTCAGATAACTATCATTTTAGATCTCTTGATTTGAGCTGTCCAAAATAAATGTTTACAAAATTGTTAAATGCATCAACAAGCTAGGTTTAATTACAAGAACACAATTTATGAGAAAGGATGTGCAATGTGAAATATGCTGTGATATTGGTACATTGTTACTTACTTCGTTACCAGTTAACACACCACTAATAATCTTTACATATTATTAACAATTTGTATCCTGTAGGTCTTTTAAATGGATGTTGCATTGATTTTATGATGATGATAATGTGAGGATAAAGTGGTTTTAATTTACTGAATTATGACTACTGTTCTGTAAACATGTTTACAGCCATAGTGCGGTGGTCTCCACTAAGCATAGTCAGGTTGTTCTTGCTCATTCTCTGCCCTATAATTCTAGAGCAATGAAGGTAGTAGATATGTGCTGTAACACACACTGCCCATCACAAAACAAAATATTAGATTTGGCAGAATTTGTAAATATATGAATCTCCAGTACACTAAATTGGTATCATAGCGGAGCCTTACTAGTTAAGGTTAGCTATTTGTTTTATTATTTAAATTCTCTGAGGACGGGCATAGATTTATGTGCTAAACTACAGGGATGGACGAATCACACACTGTGGATAGTGTTTTGCCAGCTGTCAAAATGCCCAAACGGTGCCTGCATCTGATTGATTGCCAACATTTTTCTGCCCAGTTCCTACATTGGGTGGGAGGGTTAAGCATGTGGGTGTTGCTTCCATTTGTAGATTGAGTCATATGAGGAACAACAGGGGTCACAGCTCTGCAGTCAACAAGCACTCTGTCAACAAGCACTTTCTGCAGTCAACAAGCACTTTCCCAGAAACACATCTGACTATCTATGGCTAGCTTTCCACTTCTGCTGTGAAATTCAAGTACGTTATACTTGAGTTCAGTGCTTACAATGTACTGCTGTTTTGATGATGCAGTTATAAAACTTATAACTAGGATATAGTCAATAATCAAGAAACCCTTTGTAGCAATGGGGGAGATTTAAATCTTTTAGCTTGCTCAATTAAGCTTTGACAATAAATCTAAAATCTCCTACACATGATCGGATTTGCCGCAGACAAAACCTCAGACTTTTGTCCGAAGGTGTGTGCCTGGATTTTTTCTTGCATACAAACGGCAAGGAATTGTCAGCCAACAAACACGAACGTAGTGACATACTACGTGGTTTTTCAGCTCTTTAGTGCTACCCTTTGGGCTCCTTCTGCTAATTTCGTGTTAGTAGAAGTTTGGTGAATGTTGATTCACACTTTTCATTTCGTGCTTTTCATTTAGCATTTTTCAGTTCACGCTTTTCATTTTGTGCTTTTCAGTTCGTTTCTGAATGGCCGTTCATCAACCAGACATGTTGCGGAATGGGAGGAGATAACGTGTTATTTATTATTGGCCTTGGAGTTATTGCTTTGACCCAAGTCCAGGATCAGGAGGAGGAGGAGTTCTTGGACCAAAAATTGGTTGCTTTATTAATCATGACCAATTATGTCATATGCCTTTGCTGCAGGAGCTCCAGGAGAATAATCCAGATGTTTTTCGGAGTTATCTCCAGATGACGGACCCCTGCTTTCTCCTACTCTTGGCATTGTTGACCCCCTATATTAAAAAGCAGGACACATGCATGAGGCTTTTATTTTATTTTTTGGTTGAATAACAATGATTTGATTTGTTATATTTTCTATATTTTTGGATGCATAGAATGGACTTTTCGGTTAAGTTCTATTGGCAGATAGCATGTCTAATTTTATTTGTTTTCCTTTTTTAATGCACAATAAAAAAATTGTGGAGAATAATACTTGGCTATGTGTTTTACTTCAAATGACAGTTTGAGAGTAGGCAGTTACATTTAAAAAAAATACAATGTAAAATTAACAAGGGACACCAACATAGTTGTATCTTTGATCTTAAAAACTACAGGATAATGGCGTTGTGGTAACTTGCCCCCAAAAAAAGCATAATAATATTATTCTTGATATCCCTAGAAAAAAGAAGCCTTTGAAAATTAGTTTGCAATAACTCCATTAGTATCACCAGCAAAGCAGCTTCATTATTATTATCCCATTAAAGAAGAGAATTGTGCAATGCATTTCAAGATTTCATAATTTGCCACGTCACAAATGTTTATTCTCCATTACGAACACTAGCTTACAAGACCGATCACTTCTGGCTCGTCCTTACTTCCGAGCATGCGTGTTTGTACTTTGGACTTTTGTCCGACGGACTTGTGTACACACGCTAAGAAAATTCGACAACAGACATTTGTCCACGGAAAATTTTAAGACCTGCCATCCAACATTTGTCCGTGTAAAATCCGACAACAATTGTCCGATGGAGCGTACAAACGATCGGATTTTTCGCCAACATCACACATTTTCCGTCGGAAAATCCGATCGAGTGTACGCGGCTTTAGAAGCTGATTGTTTTCTATGCACAGCTGCACCAGATTCTGTGTGCACCAGTTTTATTAAATATCCAGGGTGACAGCAGGATCAGCAGGGCACATAGAAGAGGTTTTTATGGCAAGGTGATAGCAAGCACATTATTAGGCAGTGCATTTATATGTAAAGTAGATCTCATAACCAAATTCAAACTCTAACCTTTTACTTTCTTGAAGATGTTTTGTTCTAAAAGATAGATTTGTAAGAGCAGATCAGCTAAAACAATTATTATGCTCTGGCTGGAAACAGTTCACACTAAACAAATATATTATGGTGGATTGGACTGAAAAATTGTGTCTGTAAATTTTGTTACAGATTTGTTCCTGGCTTCTCGAAAATATGGATTTCACTGCTTTGACTCAATAATATATTTCACTGGTAAATATTTGGTGTTACTGTACATTATCAACATATTCCATAAAGCAGAGCAAACAACAATTCAGTTTACTAAATTTAGATTAGTATAAAAATAATTCTGCTTGGTTGTCATAAATTACTGTACTTTGCACATTGTTATTTGCCTTAAATACGTGCATTTGTTAATAGTCATATTTACCTAACTGACATAGTCGATTATCTCAAACGCTTTACTATACATTATGCAATGCCATAAAGCAATACTATGTGCTCAATAAATCCACTATATGTATATACTATATACATCTATGTATGAAATATATAAGACCAAGCCCCACAAAACAGCTAAGAAAGAATTCCTGCCTTACATGCCCAAGGATGATGGACTACAAGAAATATTCTAATATTCTGTTCTCTATGGGATAGTCAGATGGAAACAGACTGCATGTCTGTTTTCATCCAAGTGTCATCCGATCTGCCAGACGGGTGGCGAATGTATCCCCATCGATCTGTTTTTAGCGGACCAGATCGGATGCCGGCGGTTGACAGCGGACGATGGGTGGTCCAATCAGTTCTGCCTGAAAAAAAGGACAGGTGGACCCCATTGGTCCGCTGGTGTGAAAAGGGGCAAAGTTAAAGTTTTTTTTTTTAGAAGAAACAAAACAATACAGATAGGCAGTGTATAAACAGGAACCACCAATAAAAAGAAACCAAGGTAAGCTACACACTTACAGTGCAATATAACAGGGTATAGCTAGCTGCCAACAACAGAGGTGCAATAACAAGGGGTACAAGATACATACTGTATAGAGATACAGTTGGCATGATTACAGGCACATCAGACTTGACCCAACTCACAGCATCACCTACACAGCAGAGTATAAGTAGTGAAGTAAAAAAAAGAGAAAAGAAGAAAAAGGATGGGGGGGGGGGGCTGCTTGCCAGTAACAAGGCGTTACAGACAGCAGCAACTCTTCTGCCAGATGAGGAGAAAAGTGAGCCCACATCTGCCTGGTCGGTTCCAATTGATTTTTTTTTTTTTAAGACATTGAGATAAAAACAGAGACCAGATTTTGTCGATTTTGGCTTGGCATCCTTGGCTGTTGTAGGAACCCATATATACCGGGAGGGCTGTCTAGGGTTGGGGGAGCAATATATTTCAAAGAAATTCTGACACTTTTCTGACATTCATTTACAGCTTGTTTTGCATCTCTAACTCAAAATACTACTGTCAGGCACAGCCAGGCAACTTGCATTTTAGAAACGAGGCCAGCAATGGCACCTTCATACATCTCTGATGATAGGGTCACTTTACCCACTTCAGCCCTGGAAGGATGTACCCCCTTCCAGACCAAGCCCTTTTTTTCAATAGGGCACTGCTTCGTTTTAACTGACAATTGCGCAGTCGTGCGACGTTGTACCCAAAACAAAATGAACGTCCTTTTTTTCTTAACGAATAGAGCTTTCTTTTGGTGGTATTTGATCACCTCAGGGTTTTTTATTTTTTGCGCTATAAACAAAAAAAGAGCGACAATTTAAAAAAAAAAAAAAACAATATTTTTTATTTTTTGCTATAATAAATATCCCCAAAAATATATAAAAATAATAATTTCTTCCTCAGTTTAGGCCAATATGTATTCTTCTACATATTTTTGGTAAAAAACCTCAATATTGATATTGATTGCATATTGATTGGTTTGCGCAAAAGTTATCGCGTCTACAAAATAGGGGATAGATTTATGGCATTTTTATTATTATTATTTTTTTATTAGTAATGGCGGCGATCTGTGATTTTTATCATGACCGCGACATTGCAGCAGATAGATTGGACACTTTTGACACCATTTTGGGACCATTGACATTTATACAGCGATCAGTGCTATAAAAATGCACTGATTACTGTGTAAATGTCACTGGCAGGGAAGGGGTTAAACACTAGGGGGCTCTCAAGGGGTTAAGTGTGTTCCCCCAGTGTGTTATTACTGTAGGGGGGATGGGCTCACTAGAACATGACAGAGATCACTGGGAGCAGTAGATCCCTGTTATGTTGCGAGGCAGAACAAAGAAATGCCTTGTTTACATAGACATCTCTCCATTCTGCCTCTCCATGCCACGATTACGGGCCACCGGCAGACATCGAGTCTGCAGGACCCGCGGGCACACTCCTGCGGCGGGCGGCCGCTAGCCACCGACAGAGTGATGTACGGGTACGTCGTTTTGCGCACCCGTGCCACTTTGCTGATGTATATCGGCGTGAGCTGGTCGGCAAGTGGTTAAGGGCCTGCTCACACCACATGCAGTGCTTTTTTTTAGATTTAAAAGTGCATGGAAAGTAAGTTATAAAGAGTTCCAATGGCATAGTTTACACCGGTGCAGTGCGTTTCAGTGCATTTCAGTTCCAGAAAAAAAAGTACAACGTGCTTCTTTTTTCCTGCACAAAACCATACTGGAATGTGGTAAAAAAGCATCAAAAATGCGTCCAAAACACTCCAGACCCCAGCGCAGTGAAAAAAAAAAGAAAAAATACCTGGAATGCATCCAGAAACGCATAAAAAACTGACTTGAACGCATCAAAAAGCATTAAAAACATGTATGCAGAGACATATCCTGAACGAATCTGGAGGATGTTTTTGTTGTGTGAACAGGCACTAAGAGCCCAGAGGAAAATCAAACATTTACCTCTATGTAGAAAAGATGTTAAAACTGCATTTAAATCCACACCACTGACAGTACCAGGTTTATAACAGGATTACAGGGTACATTTTGCTGGAAATCCTCGAATATAGTATACCTGATAATCTGTGTAAAATGTCCAGCAGGATATATTGGAGAAGCATGACATTCATTGTGTGAATTATCTAAAGACATTCATGATCAAAAGCAGAAAAATAATTGTATCTGCCCAATTCGTACAGCATGGGCTGCAAAATAAATGATGTAAAAACTACAGCAGGAGAAATTCAAACCACAAAAAAGGCTTTAAAGAAGAATTCCAGGTATGACAGTTTTTACATAGTTAAGCTTGGATCAATGTATCTATGTATATAGCATACTTGTGGGATCCCTCTAGAAGCTGGAAATCACAATAGTAGACACTGCTACTCCAGCAGCCCTGCTGCATTGTGAACGCAGGAGGTCAACCACTCAGCATAGGCGACATTCAGATAAGGCTTTGAATTTGCTCAGTGTGACACCATCGCCTCTCGACCTCGTCCAATAAGAGAACACTTAGCATTCATTGTGAGAATGCAATGCAATCTCTGAATAGTACATGTGCCAAGCTCCCGACCTCCTCCGTTTAACAATGCAGCACAGGACCTGTAAGATAATGGAGATCTTTGGAATAGTAGTGCCTACTACAGTGATTTCCAGCTTCTAGAGAGATTCCACAGGTATGGTATATGCATAGTTATATTGATCCATGTTGGTCCAATGTACCCTTGTAAAAAAATGCAAAATCTGGAATTCTTCTTTAGGCCCCTTTCACACTTATACGACTTGTCCCACGATTTTGTACTGCAAAATCGTATGACAAGTCATTCTCCATGATTTTCAATGACTACCATTCATATTGGCACGACTTTAAGTTGTGCCGACTTGAAAGTAGTCCCTGCACTACTTTGGTCCAACTTCTATGCGAGTTGTACTCCATAGACCTCAATGTTAAACCCTTAAGTAGCATGCAAGTCGTGCCTGAATAATATAGACATGACTTCAGTACGACTTTGTAGGCACAAGCCTGACTCGCTGATCGGGAAAGGAAAACTTTTTTCCTTTCCCGATGAGCGACAGGCAGTGCTGTATGAATCCAGAGGGGGAACTCCACGCCAAGTTTTAAATGAAAAAAACGGCGCGGGTTCCCCCCCAGGGGCATACCAGGCCCTTAGGTCTGGTATGGATCTAAGGGGAACCCCCTACGCCGAAAAATCGGCGTGGGGTCCCCCCCAAAATCCATACCAGACCCTCATCCGAGCACGCAGCCCGGCCGGTCAGGAATGGGGGTGGGGACGAGCTAGCGGCCCCCCCCTCCTGGACCGTACCAGGCCGCATGCCCTCAACATGGGGGGGTGGGTGCTTTAGGGCATGGGGGGCACCCTGCGGGCCCCCCCACCCCAAAGCACCTTGTCCCCATGTTGATGAGGACAAGGGCCTCTTCCCGACAACCCTGGCCGTTGGTTGTCGGGGTCTGCGGGCGGGGGGCTTATCGGAATCTGGGAGCCCCCTTTAATAAGGGGGCCCCCAGATCCCGGCCCCCCACCCTATGTGAATGAGTATGGGGTACATGGTACCCCTACCCATTCACCTAGGGAAAAAAGGCGTCAATAAAAAACACAGTACACAGGTATTTAAAATAATTTATTAGGCAGCTCCGGGATCTTCTTCCGACTTCGGGGGTCCTCTTCCGACTTCAGGGGTCTCTCCGGCGTCCGCATCTTCTGCCGGCTCCACCGCTATCTTCTGGCGCTCTTTTGCCAGCGGTGGTCCGGACCTCTGGATCGTCTTCTTCCCTCTTCTCTTCCAGAGATGTTGACACGACGCTCTCTCCAGCCAGAATGGTCTCTGTGCGCTCCGCAACTGACTTATATAGGCGGTGGCCCCGCCCCCTTATGCCGTCACAGTCCCTGGGCATGCTGGGACTGTGCCGTCATAAGGGGGCGTGGTCCTCACCCAGTGACCACGCCTCCTAAAACGTCACAGTCCCAGCATGCCCTATATAAGTCAGTTGCGGAGCGCACAGAGACCATTCTGGCTGGAGAGAGCGTCGTGTCAACATCTCTGGAAGAGAAGAGGGAAGAAGACGATCCAGAGGTCCGGACCACCGCTGGCAAAAGAGCGCCAGAAGATAGCGGTGGAGCCGGCAGAAGATGCGGACGCCGGAGAGACCCCCGAAGTCGGAAGAGGACCCCCGAAGTCGGAAGAAGATCCCGGAGCTGCCTAATAAATTATTTTAAATACCTGTGTACTGTGTTTTTTATTGACGCCTTTTTTCCCTAGGTGAATGGGTAGGGGTACCATGTACCCCATACTCATTCACATAGGATGGGGGGCCGGGATCTGGGGGCCCCCTTATTAAAGGGGGCTCCCAGATTCCGATAAGCCCCCCGCCCGCAGACCCCGACAACCAACGGCCAGGGTTGTCGGGAAGAGGCCCTTGTCCTCATCAACATGGGGACAAGGTGCTTTGGGGTGGGGGGGCCCGCAGGGTGCCCCCCATGCCCTAAAGCACCCACCCCCCCATGTTGAGGGCATGCGGCCTGGTACGGTCCAGGAGGGGGGGGCCGCTAGCTCGTCCCCACCCCCATTCCTGACCGGCCGGGCTACGTGCTCGGATGAGGGTCTGGTATGGATTTTGGGGGGGACCCCACGCCGATTTTTCGGCGTAGGGGGTTCCCCTTAGATCCATACCAGACCTAAGGGCCTGGTATGCCCCTGGGGGGGAACCCACGCCGGTTTTTTCATTTAAAACTTGGCGTGGAGTTTCCCCTTATGATTCATACCAACTACTGTATGTTTTAATTTGTTAATGCCAAAAACGTGGCAAAGTAGTACTGCTCCAAAATCGCGGCAAATCGCGGTAAAATAGCGGCAAAATCGCGGCCGCAAAATCGCGGTAAAATCGTGCGACTTTGAAGTCGTATAAGTGTGAAAGGAGCCTTAAAGTGGTGTTCCGGCCAAAATTTTACTTTTTAAATAAAAATAACCCTATAATACATAAGCTTAATATATTCTAGTAAAGTTAGTCTGTAAAAAAAGCTCAGTTTTGTTAGGTAAATATATCATATTGTAACTTTATAAACTAGCAGCAGGCCGTGGCCATCTTAGGTGTGGGCATCTGAAGCCAGACTGTATCTCTTCCTGGATCTCAGCCTTGCAAATCTCGCACATGCTCAGTGCTGCTCAAGCAGTGTAATAGGTTTCAAGTCAGGTTTCCATAGCAACGACAGTTACAAAGGAAGTTGCCGCCCCTTAGCTACGCAAACCTCTCCTCCCCTCCTCCCTCCAGGAACCTGGAAATATACTGCATGTACAAGAAATACAGAAATCTGCAGCAAAAGGTTTAAAAATAAATTAATTTTAAACTAAATCATTTGCTTCTGTGCAGATATATCTACATAACAAGAGATGTATATCTTGTTATATATGTATCTTGTTATGTGTGTATATATAGATATAGATGTATTGAAGATGACATCTCCCCCAGCAGAGCACATCTCCCACATCACATCTCCCACATCACAGCACATCTCCCCCATCACAGCACATCTCCCCCAGCAGAGCACATCTCCCCCATCACAGCACATCTCCCCCATCACAGCACATCTCGCACAGCACATGTCCCCCAGCACAGCACATGTCCCCCAGCACATGTCCCCCAGCACAGCACATGTCCCCCAGCACATGTCCCCCAGCACAGCACATGTCCCCCAGCGCAGCACATGTCCCCCATCACAGCACATGTCCCCCATCACAGCACATGTCCCCCATCACAGCACATGTCCCCCATCACAGCACATGTCCCCCATCACAGCACATGTCCCCCATCACAGCACATGTCCCCCATCACAGCACATGTCCCCCATCACAGCACATGTCCCCCATCACAGCACATCTCCCCCATCACAGCACATCTCCCACATCACATGTCCCCCAGCACAGCACATCTCCCACAGCACATGTCCCCCATCACAGCACATGTCCCCCATCACAGCACATGTCCCCCATCACAGCACATGTCCCCCATCACAGCACATCTCCCCCATCACAGCACATCTCCCACATCACATGTCCCCCAGCACAGCACATCTCCCACAGCACATGTCCCCCATCACAGCACATGTCCCCCATCACAGCACATGTCCCCCATCACAGCACATGTCCCCCATCACAGCACATGTCCCCCATCACAGCACATGTCCCCCATCACAGCACATCTCCCCCATCACAGCACATCTCCCACATCACAGCACATCTCCCACATCACATGTCCCCCAGCACAGCACATCTCCCACAGCACATGTCCCCCAGCACAGCACATCTCCCACAGCACATGTCCCCCAGCACAGCACATGTCCCCCAGCACAGCACATGTCCCCCAGCACAGCACATGTCCCCCAGCACAGCACATGTCCCCCAGCACAGAACATGTCCCCCAGCACAGAACATGTCCCCCAGCACAGCACATGTCCCCCAGCACAGAACATGTCCCCCAGCACAGCACATGTCCCCCAGCACAGCACATGTCCCCCAGCACAGCACATGTCCCCCAGCACAGCACATGTCCCCCAGCACAGCACATGTCCCCCATCACAGCACATGTCCCCCATCACAGCACATGTCCCCCAGCACAGCACATGTCCCCCATCACAGCACATGTCCCCCATCACAGCACATGTCCCCCATCACAGCACATGTCCCCCATCACAGCACATGTCCCCCATCACAGCACATGTCCCCCATCACAGCACATGTCCCCCATCACAGCACATGTCCCCCATCACAGCACATCTCCCCCATCACAGCACATCTCCCACATCACAGCACATCTCCCACATCACATGTCCCCCAGCACAGCACATCTCCCACAGCACATGTCCCCCAGCACAGCACATCTCCCACAGCACATGTCCCCCAGCACAGCACATGTCCCCCAGCACAGCACATGTCCCCCAGCACAGCACATGTCCCCCAGCACAGCACATGTCCCCCAGCACAGCACATGTCCCCCAGCACAGCACATGTCCCCCAGCACAGCACATGTCCCCCAGCACAGCACATGTCCCCCAGCACAGAACATGTCCCCCAGCACAGAACATGTCCCCCAGCACAGAACATGTCCCCCAGCACAGAACATGTCCCCCAGCACAGAACATGTCCCCCAGCACAGCACATGTCCCCCAGCACAGCACATGTCCCCCAGCACAGAACATGTCCCCCAGCACAGAACATGTCCCCCAGCACATCTCCCACATCACGTCCCCCAGCACAGCACATCTCCCACAGCACATGTCCCCCAGCACAGCACATGTCCCCCAGCACAGCACATGTCCCCCAGCACATCGCCCACAGCACATCGCCCACAGCACATACCGCTCTCAAGTAGCTGCTTGCTGCACTAACTTCCACGAGAAACGATGGCGCTGCTATGGACGCTTTAGTAACACTGGCAAAACAAATCCACTTTGCCCTTATTTAAAATGGCGCCGGCCGCCGCCGCCGTCCTACATTGCGTCATTTCCGGTTTGGAAATAACGCGATACTACGGCCCAGCGGCCTGTTGCCTCCTGGGATTGATAAAAAAACATCTCCCAGGATGCATAGCGAACGGGGGCGGCCGCGGCCGCAACCAGGAAGTGGGAAACCAGATGAACAATAAAACTGTGATTTAAAAAAAAAAAAAAAAAAAAAAATGCCAAATGTGATTAAGGGGACAAAGAAGCATTGAATGCAGAGGACATGAAAAAGAGGGTGGAACTCCACTTTAAGAGCTATGAACAAAGGTTGGAACAGAGAATCTTCGGATCGGCAGCACACCCACACAGAAAGTAAAGTATAAAGTCTTTATTGAAGCATACATATTAAAAGCAATGGATGGGTACAGGTAGGGGAAATGCAGGTAGGGTGACGTGTTTCACACTATAGAAGTGCTTTATCAAAACCATGACGGGGGGCAGAAACTAGTGTGATAGTGTGTGCCAGGCTTAGGTGTGAAGCAAGCTGGGGCTTCTTTTGTCTAAGGGTCCATTCACACGTGTCTGTTTTTGGTAGAAGCATTTCTATTAAAGTGTTTGTTACCCCAGCGTTTCATATTTCTGATATGTGCCTGCTGTACCATGTACTTGTAGAAAGTATCCTGTTCTCTTCCTTTGTTTGAAATCCCTGGTGTTCCTGCTAGTGCCTCTGCTTTCCTATTAAAAACCGACCACACTAAGCAGGAGAGCACAGTGTGGTCAGTTCTCTACCTATGCTGGGAACTCAGCCTGCTCTCCTCCAATAAGCAGACTTATCCTGACACGTCCCTACCTGTACAGCCAGTCACTAAGAAGCTTAGTGTACTGTTGCTTCTCCTCCCCTCAGCTCTTATGCAGCTGAGAACAGAGGGAGCAAAGGCAATGTGATCACTTACTGTATAAAAGGGGGAAAAGGTATTTATGTATTTTTTATATCTATACACATAGGTTTTGTCTGTTGTTTCAATTTTAAACTGAATGGGCTGTTTTACAAGGTGATCGTTTACAATCACTTTAAAGTAAACTAAAATGTACCAAATCCCATGTTGATGCATATTAAATCATCAAAACACACATTAAAAGCTGTTACACACGTAAATCTAATAACACTCTTGAGCTTTGATATTCAAAAATTTTATGACAGCCAGTATCCTATGAGTATGTCAGGAAGAAAAAACAATTGTAAATATTAATACTTCACTGTGAACTACAGCAGAGCCTTACTAAAACATCCATGACATTATTTTTTAAAAGCGAGTTATGAGCAAAGCTTGTTTGGCCATGCTTCTCTTCTGGGTCCAGAATCAAATAAAAACAGGCTAAAGCCCACTGTTGGCTGATGTCACAGAGCTGCTCCAAGCTCTGGAAGGATCCCGACAATAATGTTAGGATCCTCCCAGATGCCTAAAGGGCAGCAGGCTCAGCCTTTCAGCACGCTGCTAAGAGCCTTAAAGAGGGAGTCCACCTAAACCACCAAAAAAAAAAATATTAAAAGCCAGCAGCTACAAATACTGCAGCTGCTGACTTTTAATAAATGGCCACTTACCTGTCCCAGGGTCCAGCGATGTCGGCAGGTGACGCCGAGAACCCGCTCGGTTCTCGGCAGCTGCCGCCGCCATCCTAGGTGAGGGAATCAGGAAGTGAAGCATTGCGGCTTCACTTCCCGGTTCCCTACTGTGCATGCGCGAGTCGCGCTGCACATCGTAACTGGTCCCCGCTATCTCCTGGGAGCTGTGTGTTCCCAGGAGACAGCGTGGTGGGGACGGGAAGAGGCATAGACTCCCATGGGAGTCTATGCCGGAAGTGGGTGCAAATACCTGTCTTAGACAGGTATCTGCACCCCCCTCCCCCCTGAAAGGTGCCAAATGTGACAACGGAGGGGGGGAGGGTTCCGAAAAGCGGAAGTTCCATTTTTGTGTGGAACTCCGCTTTAACCAGCTACTCCCGCCCCCTCTCCAGCCCAGTGCTCCAGTGAGTAATGGGGGCAGAGCAGAGAGTGGTGACCGACAGTCACCACTCTCTGTTTAGAGGGGACAGAGAACTGAGTGTTCAATGATCACTCAGTTCTTGGTGGTAGAGCTAAAGGGGGACAGCTGCAGCATCACACCAATGCTGCAGCCATATAGGTGAGTATGTATGTTTGTTTTTTATTATCCCACACTTCTCCTTTAAAGTTAAGTGAGCAATCCCTGCAAATTATTACTTCATATGCCTGTGCCAGCTGTACTTGTAGTAATGCAGGTTTATAGTACAGACACTGCCTCATATGCCTCATATTATAAAGCCATTTATTCCATACTGTGTACATCTGCTCCAGGCTGTTTGACCACCATCAATGCAGTGTATGGAAACCATAGCTTCTTCGAAGTAGAGCCTGGGGAACAACGAGAATGTATAACCAAGCATCCAGATGATTGTCATTTTAAGAATAAGAAATCAGCAATAGAAACATCTATGTTTATCTAAGGAAGTGCTTTCTTTAACTCTTTGACTGCAAGGTATGTATAATACATGCCATAGCTGTACCCTTTCTAGGTATCCAGTGACCTATGCTTCGAACAGGGCACTCCATAAATTCCTGCTTGCTGCTGCCTAACATTAAAGATGCATCTCTTTTCTCTAATTCTGGTCTTCGTATTTGTGATTGAGTTCATGCTAGACTATCATCCTGACATCATGCTGTCCAATCTCCTTTTGGCTGTGTATCAACGCGAAAGTGCTCAGTCTTTACTACTTCAATTAAGTTCATTTAGGCTCTAGTGACAGTGCAGAAGAAGCTCAAGGGCACAGTGTCTCCTTTTCAGCACACAGAGGCAACATCAGAAATCTGTTTACATTCTAAATGTGTCCATAACGAGGGCTTGACACCAGTTTTGCATGCTTCCACACAGGGTACTTTTTAGCACCTTGGTGTCCTTAATAGGGATAAAACAGCTAAAGATAACAACAAAAGTAACCACACTGTTATAGAAACAAATAAGAAGCAAAAAAATACATTGGAACCATTGTACCCTTTACAAAACGATATCCCTGTACACACATGAGCTAAACATATGCATATTTATTAAAGAGGATGTAAACGCTCCCACTCTGATGCTTCTTTTCATTTAGTCCATTATAAGTAATTATCAAACTATAGCCACTGTAATCCAGCCCAAATTGCAAATTACTTGCTGTTTAAAGAAACTTTAGAAAACTTGTTTCCAGGGGTAAGGCAGCGCAATCTTAAGTATTGTTTTCTGAGTCCACAGTACAGTGTATTACTGCCCTTACATTGAGCACTTCCTGTACTGTTAACCAAGCCTCCTTCTCAATCCAACATTTCTATGGCAACCCTGCTTCCCTGCTCATAGCTGACTTGTTTGATTTCATAGTATTTACTTGTGCCGATTATCTAGTGTTGGCCTATGTCAGTCTTATCAGCTTCAGCTGATAAGACTGCAGTAATGCTGTCCGATGCCTTTTTTTCCACTCCATTTGATGTCACATGGTCACATGGGGAGTGGTAGGAAGCTCTAAGTGATTATGCAGTCTCGTGGGATTTCAGTGTTGTGCTGTAGGAAGTCCTGATAATAGACAGACAAGCATACAGAGTGTGCCATAAATCATGGGAGATATGGGCATGCTCAGTGACGTCATTCTAAAGAAAAAAAGGATTACAACAATACTATGCAAGTAAGGAGATATCTACAAGCGGTGTTCATTAGGGTTTTTTATGTTGATTCACATGTGACAAAGTTGTGGGGGAGAGTTTACAACCACTTTAAGCACAGATCTACTTAAACCTCTATTAAACTGAAAATATTAAACATCCCTGCACAGATTTCAAAACATACACTTTAGAAAAAGATTTAAAATAAACCCCAAACCATTGTAGTTCTCTTTGAAGTCTTTCTTTCAGTAAATGTTGAACATCTTGTATATACATACGAGTGCAGCTTTGGTTGATATTCAGCACAATTTTAATTCAGTTTTTGTTCTACTGCATATTCCTTTAAAATAATTTAGTATATTTTCATATACAACTAGTACATTAATCTGTCTTGATATCAAAGCCTTACATCCATTGCACAGCAGTAGTCAGATTAGGTGACCATTCCCATACATCACAGAGGGTTAATCACACTCTTTTGCATACAGATTAGCTGACTAGGGAGAGCAGAGTAGCACAGCATAGGTGGGAAGGTGACACCACTGTATTCCTTAGGGGGCGCTTTCACACAGATGGCTGGGGTAGGGTGTTTGGGATGTAATGGGGGATTTTGATGTTAAAAACAGATTTTAACCCCCCCCCCCTTCCTCTCTGGCTGTCCACCTAAATTCCAACCATAAGCCGCTTGGGACTGTGCACATACTGCAGCAATTTTAATTTGCAGAATTTGACAGGCAGCTCCGGCTGTCAAACTCGCCCATTGCTGGCTTACATGTGGAATTGTTGAACAAAGTGATTTTTTTGCCAAAAGTGGTGAGTTGAATACCAGGAGTGGTTCTTTTGACCATTGAGGTCAATGGGAGTGAGCTGCAACGCTTGGTTCGCGGTTGCATTTTCTGAAATGCAAAATTACTCTTGGGATTAAAAGCAAAAAAATGGGGCATTCAGGAAGCAGCAGGATCATCCCCTGAATGCCTTTATACTGTCCTCTGAAAAGAGATCCACAGAAATGGATGTGCTATGTAGCATAAGTGCATGAATCACAAAAGTTGCTAAACAGATTTACAAAACTCTTGCTAGACAACAGTATATTTAAGCCAGTGGTGGCTGGTGGTAATTTTTTTTGGCGGGGGTGGCAAACAGTGCACCCGCCAACCCCCCGCGGTCGAGTTGGGTCGGTCGGCCGGTCCGTCAGTCAGCGCACTTACCCCATCCATGGTGGGCAATCATGGGCAGCTTCCTCGGCTCTCCTCCACAGGCATCACAAGCAGCTTCTCCTTCCCCTGCTCAGTGGCCAATCAGAACACTTCTCCTTCCATCCAATTGGGAAACGGGTCTCAGACCTGTGCTTCCTTATTGGCTTAGAAGCGATTCAGTGTAAGAATAGGGAATATTCATTTGCTATTCTCACACACCTGGGTGGGCTCCAAGCACATTCTCAGCGCCCCATGCCCACCCTATTTTGAAGCCTATTAGAGCCTCTGGCTCTAATCGGTGCCCTCCAAAAACCACCCACCCCGCATTGGAATCCATGCGCCTGGTGTCCTGAAAGTGGCCGGATGCATGGATAAGGGGGTGGCGGCGATTAATAGGGGAGGCGGCCCTTAACCACTTCCAGACCACCACATGACGATGTACATCCTTACTTTAAAGGGGGATATCGTTGTTATGGCAGCATCTAGCTGCCATAACCCTGGTATCCTCTTCAGCCGGCGGTCCGGTTTCTGATAAGAGTGGTCTCTGCGGCGGATTCGCCATAAGATCACTTTCATCAGTGGCGGGAGAGGGGCCCCTCCTGCCTCACTCCGGTGCCCTCTGCCGTTTACTAGAGCCATCGGCAGCGGTGGAGACAATCTGATCTTCACCCTTGCTTGGCATGGAGACGAGTGAGGGGAAGATGGCCCCCACCTGTCTCCATAAGAATGCAGGTCAGAAGCAACGTCAAAGCGTCACTTCCACCCATAGCTCTTAAAGGGCCATTTTATTTTTTTTTATTTTAATGGCCAATTTTTATTTTTATTTTTATTATGTAAATATGAGATCTGAGGTATTTTTGACCCCAGATCTCATATTTAAGAAGTCCTGACATGCTTTTTTTCTATTACAAGGGACACGATTTTTTTTTTAAAACAGTGTAAAAATAAAAAATAAACGGTAAAATAAATACGATTTTGTTTTTTTTGTAAACGCGCTCTATTTTGCGTGCAGAAGCGAACGCATACGTGAGTAGCGCCTGCATAGGGAAACGGTGTTCAAACCACATATGTGAGGTATCGCCGTGATCGGTAGAGCGGGAGCAATAATTCTAGCCCTAGACCTCCTCTGTAACTTAAAACATGCAACCTGTAGAATTTTTTAACCGTCGCCTATGGAGATTTTTAAGGGTAAAAGTTTGTCATTCCACGAGTGGGCGCAATTTTGAAGCGTGTCATGTTGGGTATCAATTTACTCGGCGTAACATTATCTTTCACAATATAAAAAAAAATTGGGTAACTTTACTGTTGTCTTATTTTTTAATTAAAAAAGTGTATTTTTTCCCAAAAAAAGTGCGCTTGTCAGACCGCTGCGCAAATACGATGTGACAGAAAGTATTGCAACGACCGCCATTTTCTTCTCTAGGGTGTTAGAAAAAAATGTATAATGTTTGGAGGTTCTAAGTAATTTTCTAGCAAAAAAAACAGTTTTTAACTTATAAACAACACATTTCAAAAAGAGGCTCAGTCCTTAAGTGGTTAATGGACTGTGCAAACTGTGTATTTTGCTATTTTCTTGGAGTTACGCTTTAAAGAATAAATCCACCTTTTGTAACATGTTATCCCCTACAATGTTACCATTATATTCAATGGTCAATGGGAGTGCACTGAGTGTAGACTAGCAATGTAATATTTTTTACAATAAATAACAGGGCAAGCATGTTTATGTTGCTAAAACAGATGCAGTATCAGAAATTATATTCTGGGAAGGAATCTAAGTCCATTTAATGCCTCATGCAAATGGGTGGTTTGGCCACCAGCAGAAAAAACAAGTGAATTTTAGCACCCAGGAGGCACAGCCTGCTGTCAGCAGGCTGTCAAAATCAATGACAGGCTGAAATACATGGCAGCAGTACACTGTTCCGAGCAGTACTCACATACAGAGCCTTTTGCTTAAAAGAACATACATACAAACATAGAAGGTCAATATTCGGGGAATACGGCACTGTACTTGCGTACCGCCTAGAAGAGCATGCAGCTGCATATTACATACTTTGCAGCAACCCCTGGGTGCCCTGGAACCTTGGGAATGCTATCATGCATATAGCAACTTCAGTTTATGACTTCGAGTTCTGGCCAATCTACATCTGCTCCTGACCCATAAGCTCCATAACTGTGATTGGTGACATCACTTTTCAGTTCTGAGGGTGCCAGAAAACAACTCTGGGAACTAAAGTTGACATAACAGAATGCCCTAGGTTTTGGGGCTGCAATAAGCTCTCTGCAAGATACAGTATGTGCCACCTGTCCATATCGGCTGCCAGATAAAGCTGAAATAGACTTGCATAACCTTATCATTTAAATAGTGTGTAACAAGCAAATTGCGAAAGTCATAGAACTTACGGTAGACATTCTGCATCAGCTCTTTTACTAGAGCCAATTTCCTCATCCATTACTTAGGGCTGTGTGGCCCCAAAGCAGCCACCATATTAGTGAATATTTAATCTATCACCAGGCAGCTCGTCCTGTTCCTTGACACAGCCTCCTGGAGACACTATCAATGTAATCCAGTAATTAAATGCAAGTGTGGTTGTGATATGCTTCTGAGGATATCAAATTTACCCAATAGATAGAAGTACAGGGTGCCTTAGTACTTTCTCAGGTGCAGATGAGCTCTATAGTTTCTGATGAGGAATTATATGCTACTTTTTTACTCATTGCTTTGTCACATTAAATTGTGCTATGTAATCCCCGTTAGAAAGTCAAACTTTAAGCACAGGTCCACTTTAGTTTAAAGGGACTGCAGATTTATCAAGAAAAAATAGTGAATTGTCAGTCAAATACATATCAACTGCTTATTATCATGATCCTTCCATAGCTGTAACCACTGGTTCACTATCTATTCTTTATTTGATCAGTAAATGGATTGTTCACTTTCTTTGCATGATTGGTGGGTCAAATACCACTAATTTGTGCAGCATTCTGCTGTTTTATTTTTCCAGCTGCAAGAAATGTTTGGCTACAAATCCTCTTCTGTGTTCAAATTGTCTCACGCTAAATGGATAATTAAGATTAGCGCACATGTTAATTATAGAGAAAGGATTACCAATCTGTTCTAATGTTTGCTACTGGAATGCAGAGGTTGCCTGTTAATATCTTCATTTGTTTGTTGCATACATTCAGGCTAGATATTTTTGGGTCTCCTGCCAGTAGCAACTCTCTCATTCCCTGAAGAAACAAACATACATCCATATTTGTGCATTTCTTCTATTAGAGCATGTTCAAGGCAATGTAGAAAATCGATACCCCAGCTGTTGTTCTCAGGGAGTACTGTAAGATTTTCAAAGACTATTGTACATCTGACACCAACTCTAAATTACTGAATCCAATAATGATCTGTTTAGACTGGTCCTTAAAATGTTAATTACATACAATTTAATGTTTTTTCTGTTATAACTATATAGTATACTTCAAAGAGAGAGATGCATCTGCCATATGAATAAGTTGTGCAAGAAAAAAAAAGTACTTAAAGTACGCGTGAATTGTGCATGATGTGTTTTCTGATATTTCTAAATGATATGGTCATAGGTCCACTCCTAAACGTATATGCATACAATTTTTGATCTTTAAAGTATAACTCCAGCCAAAACTATTTTTTAGTTTTGGATAGAGATTGAAAGTGTTGTAACCTCTGTTGGGAGTCTTTAGCACTTTCTGTTGCCATTGGGAAGATTTTTTCTCACATATTCTAATTTCCATATTAAATCTAATACTAGATTTAGTAAGGAGAAAGTACACAAAAATAAATAAGTAAACAAATGTATCTGCCTTTTTCATACTTGCCATTAGCCTGCAGTGGCGGCTGGTGAATTATATATTTTTGGAGAGGGGGGGCGGCGGTGGCAAGTAAGACACAAAAAAACCCAATTGAAATCCATGCGTCCGTTACCCTGCATGTAGATTAGGGGCCGGACACATGGATTAGGGGGGGCAGCAACCCTGCGCCCCTAATAGATGGGCCGCCACTGTTAGCCTGATCTTAAACAGGTAGATATTTTATCAATAATGGCGAAAATCGAACAACTGCTAGTTTGCTAGCTAGTTTGCTAGTTCCTCAAAGATTTGTGTGTTACTTTCACCCTGATTGATCCATGAGCAGGCTGTATTATTATACAGAAATTCTCCAGCATGCATGCTTCATGTTCTGCATTGATTTTTATTGCAGATTTAACTAAATGTTTTATTGCCCCTATAAGTATATTTTTTCAATAGTTATTGAGATTCCGATTGAAATAGTTTCCATTGAAAGGTTTGATTTATCTTTTTCCATCCTCTAAGATTTTGGGGTTGATTTACCATGGGTAAATAGGATATGCATGTTGGAAAGGAATTTTCACTACAGGTTAGTGGTGAAAATTTACTCTGCAAAGATTACCCAATCATTCACTTTTTGTAAAGTGTACATCCTGTTTGTCTTTAGTAAGTCAGCCCCTCTGAGCCAAAGAAACATTTGAAATAGTTTCAATCAGCCTGGTTGTTTTATTAATTATAAATTTAGTTAAAAAAAAAGTATTTTATAAATTATCAGAATGTCAGAATAATTATTTTGTTCTGATTAAATTGTGTAAGCCGACAGCAGTAATCATTGTGTGGCAGAACACAATAGCGATGTGAGAGGGATTCAGTCTACAGTCATTATTGATAGGGGAATCAAGCAATTTTCTTTCCTTCCACTCGTAGTGGAAGGAAAGAAAATCACAATCTATGGGCTGCTTTAGAATGGGGAAGGTTAGAACTTTTTATGGGTTTTTATTGCTGTCTATGTTCCCGTTGGACGTATCTCCCTGTGCTTCCTGTCCTTAGGTACACACAATGTAATAAGTGGAAATCTTTCCCAAATGAAATGAAATCCCAAGCTTATATCAAGTTATATCTGAATGAAAACTCCTGATCTGCATAATTGTTCTACATCAGTACCTGGAAGTATTGAGGCCAGAGGAACACTATGATAACATTTTCATAAAGAGTGGTCTGCAATGAAATCCTATATATGTCTAATATATGCAGGTTCCTTTAATGTGACAATGCAGATGTTTAAATACACGTAAGAGTATTTCAAAGTGCTCTTCCTAAGACACCTTTCATGAAAGATGTAAATATCTTTTTAATCAATTGACTTGATGTTCTGATTAATGGTTACAATTTTACTAGATCTTTTGATCCCCAAAGGAACGGTACCATTTACAAAAGCTGCTTTGCCTGAAGCTATGTGAAATGCAATTATCCCAGACTTTCTATGTCCCTCCCTTGCAAACAAAGGAAGACAGAAAGTAAGCATTAAAATCATAGTCAGGAGTTGACAACAAACCAAGTTCCCATCACAGCCCAAATACAAATAAGATGTCTGGAAATCCTCCTAATAATAGTGAACGTAAAGTAATAGCGTGAGACATCTCACAGAGACCTATATTTTTCCAGTACCTTTTGTATGCCCTGATTTCTATTCTATAAAACCAGTCTGAGTTACATAGTGTCATGACAAGATTGGTGTTTTATTTCAGCTGATGCCAAGAATCCTTTTTAGAAAAGGAAATCTAAAGTACAAATTTACAGATGAGGGGATGTGTAGATTAGAAAGCACAAAGAACATTCATAAATAATCACAAAACTTTTTTAATTTGTTTGTCTAAATAACATGCTAATTGAAGTATACAAGCCTGCATTCACTCCTGAGCAGCGTGCATTCCTGGTGATTTTAACTGTTTGCCGACCATTCGCCGCAGTTTTACTGCGGCAGAATGGCACGGCTGGGCAAAACGACGTACCTTACGTTGCTTCATCTTTTGGCCACTAGGGGCACGTGCCCGCCTGCAGCGTGTGCCCAGAGCCGTTGCGAGTGCCTGGCGGGTGCAATGAGCGCTGGGCTCCTGCGATCGCTTGTGACAGAGCAAGAACGGGGATCTGTGTGTGTAAACACAAAGATCCCGATTCTTTCAGGGAAGAGGAGACAGATTGTGTGTTCATACTATGTATGAACACCGCTCTCTCTCTCTCCTCCTAGACAGTCCCACCTCCCCACAGTTAGAAACACACATAGGGAACACAGTTAACCCCTTGATTACCCCCTAGTGTTAATCCATTCCCTGCCAGTTGTATTTACACAGTAATCAGTGCATTTTTATAGCACTGATCGCTGTATAATTGTCAATGGTTTCAAAAATGTGTCAAAAGTGTCCGATGTGTCCGCCATAATGTCGCAGTCCCAATAAAAATCGCAGATTACCACCATTACTAGTAATAAAAATAATAATAAAAATGCCATAAACTATCCCCTATTTTGTAGACGCTATAACTTTTGCGCAAACCAATCAATATACGCTTATTGCGATTTTTTTTTTACAAAAAATATGTAGAAGAATACATATTGGCCTAAACTGAGGAATTTTTTTTTTTTTTATAAAAAATGTGGGATATTTATTATAGCAAAAAGTAAAAGATATTGTGTGTTTTTCAAAATTGTCACTCATTTTTTGTTTGTTTACAGCGCAAAAATAAAAACTGCAGAGGCGATCAAATACCACTAAAAGAAAGCTCTATTTGTGGGAAAAAAAGGACGTCAATTTTGTTTGGGCACAGTGTCACACGGCCGCGCAATTGGCAGTTAAAGCGACACAGTGCCGAATGGCAAAAATTGGCCTGGTCATTGAGCAGCCAAATCTTCCGAAGCTGAAGCAGTTAAAGTGTTTTTCTTAAAAAAAATTTACAGGTATTTCTCAGGCATATTACAATTGTATTGCATTTTACAGTTTTTTTTAATGTGTATCAAGCTTCAGGAGTTTGTTCCCAGGACTGGGCAAGGGGAGAAGAGCAGTTCTTCAGGCATAAAAACATAAAAAACACGCATTTACAGGTGCTCTTTTCAGAAATAAGACACCAAAAAAAAAAAAAAAAAAAAGAAAGAAAAAAGCTCATACTTTCTTTTGAGCATATGGCATAAAGTGTAGGGCGACTGAGTGTACAAGTTTAACCACTTGACCTCCAGAAGATTTACCCTCTTCATAAACAGGCCATTTTTGCCATATGGCACTACGTTACTTTTGATTTCATCGTCATTTACTTCCTCCGCAAATAGAGCTTTCTTTTGGTGGTATTTGATCACCATTGTGTTTTTTATTTTTTGCACTATAAACAAAAAAAGGTTGACAATAAAAAAAAAATAATAATAATAATATTTTTTACTTTCTGCTGTAAAACATATCCAATAAAAAAAAATTAAAAAATCTAATTTCTTCATAAATGTAGGCCAATATGTATTCTGCTACATGTTTTTGGTAAACAAAAATCCCAATAAGTGTATATTATTCGGTTTATGTGAACGTTATAGCATCTACAAACTATGGTATATATTTATGGAATTTTTTTTTAACTAGTAATGGTGGTGATCAGTGGCTTATAGCAGGACTGCAATATTGCTGCGGACAATGGGACACTAACGAACACTTTTGACACTTTGTGGGAACCAGTGACACTAATACAGTGATCAGTGAAAAAGTATGCACTGTCACTGCACGAATGACACTGGCTTGGAAGGGTTAAACATCTAGGGTGATCAAAGGGTTAACAGTGTGCCTAGCCAGTTTTTTTGTGTACTGTGTTAGGTGCTTTTACTAGAGAAAGGGATGGATTTTTTCCCTGCTTTGCAGAAACACAAAATCCATCCCTTCCCCCCTAGTTTACAAAGGCAGATCTCAGATCTTTATGTTTTACCAATGATCGGTGGGTGCCAGAGGACAACCAGTGCCCGGCACCTGCAGTTTGGATTCTGCTCACAGCAGAAGTGGCCAAATGGTGGCATGCGCATGCTTCCTGCAGGTAGATGGGCAGAATCACATATATATTCGTGATCCTGCACAGGAGAGCCGCCCTGTAGCAGTAAATCTGCAGTAGGGCGGATAGCAAGTGCATAAATAGGGGCAATTAGAAAGAATGGAATTTGGTGTAGTCAGGTGTAGGAAAATGAGCAGAAATAGTGTAAATGGTGGCTAAAAGTAGCAAAAAACTATACTAAAGCTACTAGCAACTCCAAGTTATACACCTTGTTGATAAAAGAATAACAAACAAAAAGCAAGAGAAACAGGAAAAGGATAGGGGAAAGCACACTTTTAAGGTGTGCACCACTTTTGTATAGCCCCTTAAAATAGGTCCATTCTGTTATTTCTCTCATAGTTACTAGGTGTTTTGTTTTTAATAAATGCTTTATTTTTGGAGAAACAACAGTACGAGGAAATCAAATAGAGAAGTCACCATAGTTTACCAATTACAAAGTATAAAGTGGTGATACAATACAGACAAGGCCTGGGGGCACAAAGGATTTATGAAACAAAAGTAGACATTTCAATAACAGAAATCTCAGGTACCAGTTTTGTTAATTTTGCCTGGGTACTAGTTGGATGGCCACTGTTTCCCAGATATTTTTTTTTTGTTTTGTTCTGAGAATATATAAAGAGGACATACCTAACTATGGGGTGGTGAAGAGAGAGAGAGAGAGAGAAAGAGAGAGGGAAAAATTTCTAAGGGTGAAATAGAAAGGGAAGGATGAAGATGGGGGGGGGGTTGGGTGGGGAAGGATGGACACCACCCCTCCCTGCCTCACAAAACTATAGTATCAAGTCCTAAAGAGGAGGTCACTGAGCAGCTTACTGTTGAGAAGCTCAGCGTGTCTGATTCCTGTAATAAAAGCATGGGATCCAGGTCCAATATTTCTCCTCTTGATCTTTCATAACCATGGTAAGATTTTCTATTTGTTGCATTTCTGCATTTCTGGCAGCCAGTGTGATTTTGTGTGGGGGATGCAGATTTTTCCATAGTGTAAGGGTGTATCATGTAGTAGATAAGCTGCTGCATTTCCCTCAAGAAACACACTTGTAAATGTTTTAATCATTTGTTCAACCATATCCCAGAAATCCTTGAGTTTTGGGCAGTCCCAGAAGATGTGCAGGAAAGTGCCCTTGGATTCCAGCAAACGCCAACATTTATTAGAGACCGGCATTGACATGTGGTGCAGGACTGTGGGGGTATTTTACCACCCAGTAAGGAGTTTGTAACACCATTCTTGATACTTAAATGCTATAGAACCATGTTCAGGTCTATTCCCCAGCACTGTGGGAAAGGGAGTTCTTGTGTGGCACTTTTCCCTATCAATAGGGCGTACAGTGGTGATAAAGTATGTCCTACTGTTTCATGTCATGGCAAATTTGTTTGAATGATGGTGGTTTTCTTACTAAGTGGTATTATATCGGGTAAGGAACAAAGGAATGACATCACCTGGGCCCGTTGTAAGAAGTCCAAAGTATTCAAGAAATTAAGCTCTACTTACTGCATTATCATGAGACGATGATTGGAGGAGAAGTGTACCAATCAGAAGGTCCTCTGTTCGATAAGGGCATCGAACTGAGGGTCAGTTTTACTATGTTACAAGTCAGTCACTCCTAGAATAAGAATCATAGGACTAGGAGAGGGTGATACATCTGTAGTTCTAAAAAGCATCCTAGTTGTTTGCAAAGTAGTCCCTATAAGTGTGTGTTATTTAATAGTGGGGGATATTGACCCATGGGGAATCCCTGGGAGTTTCAGCAGGTGTAGATCCATGGATTCCTGTTCCAACTGGACCCATGGTTTCAAATCACCCTGGGTACACCAGTCAACTACTCTAGTTAGATGGGATACTTTATGATATTTCCCTGGGTCAGGAAAACCAATGCCTTGACTGTTTCACCTCACCTTGCCAAGCCATATAAATTTTAACAATCTAATGCGTACATTTTTCAAAAATCCCATCGGGAGTGTAACGGGAGTGCCAATGTTGGAAGCTTAGTTTAAATGTTTTAACCAGTGGACTAAAATTTCGCTTGAAGACCGAACTTAAGTTGTGGGGTATTTTTGCTTCAAATAACGTATATAAGAGTCTGACCATTTAAAACTAAAATGGGTACAAAATTTGTTTTACTAATGTCTGGAGAAACCTCTATACCCATGACCACTGACTTAAGTAAGTAACTACTTAGTAAATCATTTTAAAATTTGATAACTCACCGTATTTATGTAGTTCTGCCAGAAGGTTGGGCAGTAAAATTAAGGGAAAGGTTACAAATAAAATTACGTTGTCGGCATAGGCGGCTAACTTATGTTCCCCTCCTTTAGTATGGACTCCCTTGATATCCTGGTGGGATCTAATCATTCTCAGAAAAGGCTCCAGGGTGAGTATAAAGGTAATTGGTGAGAGTGGATAGCCTTGTCATGTCCCATTCAGTATGGGAAAGGTGTCCGACATGAATTCTTTAATTTTAACCCTGGCCGACGATTTGGAATATAGTGCAGAAAGCCAATGTTTCATCTTCTCTCTGAGGTTAATGTAGGCCAGTATGGACTTGAGGAAGACTCAGTCAACTGTATCAAAAGCTTTCTCTGCATCTGTGGATAAAAGCACCAATGGGATAAGTTTCATGTGAGAGTAGTGTGTGGAATAGAGTACCCATTGTGTGTTGTCTCTACCTTCCCTACCAGAAGTAAAACCTGACTGAACCTGATGGATAAGTGCTGGGATATGTAGCAGCAATCTGGATGAGAAGATCTTTCTGAATATTTTCAAATCCACATTAAGGAGGGAAATAGTGTGGTAGCTTGGGCATAGAGCAGGGTCTTTACCCTCCTTTGGGATGATTTTAATATGCGCCTGTAGCGTGTTTTCAGAGATTAGGCAGTCGTCTCTTAGTGAGCTATATGTGGCTGTGAATCTGTGGGCCAGTGTGTCCTAAAAAGCTTTCTAATAGGACAGGATAAAGTGTATCCATCCGGTTCTGGAGCTTTTCCAGACTTTATGGTTTTTAGTGCCCCAAGAAATTCCTCTGAGTATTTCAAGGTTTTATAGGTCATAGTCAACCTCTGGGATGATATACTGTTCAGCCATCAAACATTTGGTCTCCAGAGTGTAGGAGGAGAAGTCTCTAAATTATAAAGGGATGAGTAATACTCCTTGGCTCAGGTTATTGCAGGTGAAGTTGCTAGGTGTTTTTTTAAAGGTGTTTTTAAAAAGTAAGTGGAAAAACTGTGCACACATCCTTATCCACTGTGAATTTCCCTCTCAGAACCTCCACCAATCAGCTGTTCAAATAGTGTTAGCTTGGCTTTCTTTTTTGAAAAGCAGCAGGTTTCCAGGACCTGGCTGAATCTCTCTAGAAAAAGTTGAATATTGATAGCCGCAAAGTGGCAGTAAACTGCTTGGCAGTACTATTTCAATATCCACTAAGTGGAATATTGGTAATAGCAGAAGTGTAGGATGGTTTGGGATTCTGGAAAGGTTTTCTGGTAATTTTAAAAGTGGAGTACCTACATATCATTTCAGCTAAAACTCTACTTTGGTATAAAAAAAAGTGTGCAGCTATAATAGTGGTGTTTTTTAATAAATTCTGCATCCCAAAGCAGAATGAACATCTCATTCTTGCTAAAAAAAAAATAAAATAGAAAAGACTATTTTTTTTGCAGTGGTTCGCACTGACAGCGGGATTGGAATCTTGTGAGTTCAGCTGAATTTGCCGGTGCTCTTGCTCCCTCTCTCTCTGGCGAGTGTCTGGGCTTGCTCCCGAGACTAGTTATCTGCGTCTATAGACACAGACAGCAAGCCTCGTCCCTGCCCTCCACTCCCTCAACACAGGCTTTGATTGAGAGCGGTAGCAGCCAATGGCTCCCACTGCTTCAGCAAGGCCAGTGAGACCAGGAAATGAGGGGAGAGAAGAGCTGCAGAAGGCCACAGCGCTGGATCAAGTTAAGGCTCTAGTAAGTAAAAGGGGGGATACGGATGCCTAATACAAAGAATGCATTTAGGTAAAAAATATTTAAGCTTTATATCTACTTTAAGACATAGACTTACCATGTGATTTTTTTAGGCACTCGGCATTCGCTAAGGAGGAACAGCACACTTACTGCTTTTACTTACTAAAAAATAGAGGATGTACACCTAGCAAAATAAAAGTTAACAAACATAGAGGGGTTGATTTACTAAAGGCAAATAGACTGTGCACTTTGCAAAGTGCAGTTGCACTCTGCAAGTGCAATTGCTCCAGAGCTTAGTAAATGAGGTAAAGCTTCACTACACATAGAGTACCCAGTCACGTGCAAGGAAAATTAAAAAATAAAGCATTTTTGCTTGCACATGATTGGATGATGGAAGTCAGCAGAGCTTCTGCTCATTTACTAAGCTCTGGAGCAACTGCACTTGCAGAGTGCAACTGCTCTTTGCAAAGTGCACAGTCTAATTGCCTTTAGTAAATCAACCCCAGGGTGTCTTTTTCTTTTGGTAATACTCAATCTTCCTAGCAACAATCCTTTTTTTGTATAATTAATCTCACCTGTGATTGAATATTTAGATTAGGGTAGAATGCATGGAGGATATAAATGCCAGGTTTCTATTGCTTTCTGTGACCCTTTTAAGGAGATTCACCCTCTCGCATTGTCCTGATCACCAATGTCACGTGAAATGAAAGTGATGGGTAAATCCAAAATTTTAAGCTTGCGCCAGACTAGGAATAGAGGGAAATATTTCAATGGGTACAACTGTTTCTTTGACAACTGTCTAAGAGAGGATTTCCCTCACATTGGAAATATACTCTATCACTTTCTGTTGAATGTACAGGACAGGAAGTGAAGGGAAATTTTACTTATGATACACAGACAGCAAAAAACTGACAGCGGTTTTAATCCTCCCCTACTCTATCCAAAATGGGAAAAAAAACATTTTGGCTTTAGATACTGTATAAGTGAACACAGTATCAACTTCTTTATTGATGTTATACTTTGCAAAATGAATCTACACTTCTGATAGTGAACAATCACGTTGCTAGTTGAACAGCCCCTATTAATTTAGTAAATTACCACAAATATGTCAGTCCATATAAAAAAAAAAAAAACTGCCTTTAAAGTATCTCAAGACTTAGAAATCAGGTAATTTTGTTAGGCCTAATTTATCATATGATTTTTGCTTGAAAACTAGTACAGGTGCATGTAAATCCAGATGTTGCTCTGTAAACAGAAAATCAGGCTGCTTTGATAAACATTATGCCAATATAAAGTAATGGAGTTTACAAAAAAATTCTTAAATCTATACTCAAAGTTTTAGTATAATAGATGCTTTGTTTTAATATGTTTTGTCTCTAATGTAATAGCAGTTTGAGCCTGATAAAGCTGTTTTGTTTAAACTAACACGCTTTGCAGAATATACTACACTTACAATAGTTGGCTGATTCAAATGTAAAAGGAGAACTCCAAGCAATAATATAAAACCCCTTCAGTTCCTTTTGTATTCTTTCAAATACAATTAATATTTTTTCTACTAGTTCAATTATCTAAAATTGTATAAACTTGCAAAAATATGCCTAGTTGGTACTCTAAGTTAGCACTTCAGATAGATAGTCAGATAGGAGGCAACTCACAAGTTACCTTCAGTAACAACAAAACCTTTTATTATTACCCACATATAATCGTCAACATTATACTGTTACAATTTACAAGGGGTCTTCAAAAAGTTTTATATTTTTGTTGGATAAAACGCCTGTAATCTGCCCCAAAGAAGCTCATGTTCTTTTTTGAGCTTATGGAGTTTTTCAGGCTTTTTGCTTCAGGTGACAAAACGCTCAGATGTGAACAGGTGCCATAGAAATGAATGGGATTTTGCTTGTTGGACGTTTTTCAGGCATTTTTTGGGCGTTTTACGAGCGTTTTATCAACTGAAAATGCTCAGGGGTGAATGCAGCCTAAGTAAATCAACCCCAATGAATTCCATATTGCCTTTTTTTAGGTTTCTATGCATCACTGTTGAAAGAACTGATCCAGAAATGCAGAGACTACTCAACATTGGCTGTTGTACTTCTACAAAGCATGCTGCAGACAGCTGAGAAAATTGTCTGTGTGTATTATTTATAGCCCCTTTATAACAAAAGTTGTATATGATCTAGAGTAAATGGCATAAATTATATTGTATATGTTTCAGAAAAGTTAAATACAGTATTTACACAGAGTGGGAATAGAAACTGCCTGACATCACATACCACAGCATATAATAACAAATTTACTAACAGGTTTTTAATTCTAGGAATGTGAACTCAGGTTCCTATGCAAAGTGGAATGCCCAAAGAGCTGAAAAGTGCACCCTTTTGTCATGCGCGCTAAAGCTTTAAAGTGGAACTTCACTCTCCCAATCAACATTGATTATTTTTAATCCTAATGCTGTTAGTATTAGTAAATAGATAGGAAAGTATATTTTATTTACTTGTTTTATACTTTTTTTTTTTTACATTTCTTCAGTTATTTCCTGGTTTCCTGCCTAGGCAAATGATGTCATACATCCCAGGAGTCTTCAGGAGGGGAGGCGAGGAGGAGGGTTTTTTTCAGCTAAGCACACTCTTTTGTATGCATACTTGTGCTAAGGGCAGAAAACAAATGCTACATGAATCATTTGCCCTTACTCAAGATGACCACGGCCAGAAATGCTAGGGGGTAATTTTCAAAGCGATTTCTCTGCAAAATAAAGCATGGAGACATGGATGGATGGGGGAGTTTGCTTTGAATAATACAAATGAATTAAATAATGGTTTTGGTTTGTTGTGCTCAGATGCAGTGAAGATCCGCTTTAACTAGTCATTAAAGTGTTACTAAACCCACAACAATAAAATCTGTCTGCAGCATAGCATGCTTGTTATACTCACTGTTATACTCACTGTGGAACTTAAGGGGTTAATCCTCTGCATTGTGTAAAAAGGCTGTTTTATCCTGTATGCACAGATCCTTCCCTCCTGCACTGTCTATATGGGGAAGGCCAGCTAACACGGGTAGGGTAGCCGACCTGCACATGCTCAGTTGTGTCTTTTATGCTGGGGAGAATAATTACATGTTCTCAGAGATAGCCAGGTCACATGATATTGGCATCACACATGTGGGCGTGTATACAGGCTTAAGTGTAAATCTCCTCCAACCTGAACTCTCAGCACTGGAGAAACTTTGCAGTTTACCTTGTGACTGTGTTATACAGATCAGCTAAAAAGGTATATAGTGGCAATATTTTCATATTACTTGGTTTAGTAACACTTTAACTGTGGTTAGGAATCAGTTAAATTTGATCAGATGAAAAGAACATTTAGACAGATGTCCTTGTTAATCACTATATAGGTTCCATTCAAATGAGAGCCAGCTCATATCTATGTAGCTCACAGTTGTGAGACAATGGGGGTTATTTACGAAAGGCAAATCCACTTTATACTACAAGTGCACTGCAAGTGCACATGAAAGTGCACTTGGAAGTGCGTTCGCTGTAAATCTGAGGGGTAGATCTGAAATGAGGGGAAGCTCTGATGATTTTATCATCCAATCATGTGGAAGCTAAAATGCTGCTTTTTATTTTCCTTGCATGTCCCCCTCGGATCTACAGCAACTGCACTTCCAAGTGCTCTACAAGTGCACTTTCAAGCGCACTTGCAGTGAACTTGTAGTGCAAAGTGGAGTTGCCTTTAGTAAATAACCCCCAAAGTTTTGTGCTTGGATCTGTTTATCATAGGTAACATTATTGGCATGGTTTGGTGCGTGTAATCCCCTTTATCATCTCAAGTCTGGTGTGTTTTTCCTGTAAGCACTGTGTTTGTCAGTCTGTCTTTACCTGTGGCTCACCTGTTCTCATGTATTTGCCTATATATATAAGCACTAGTCCCTGCCCAGTGCCAGTGAGTTAGTGTATTCTGATCCTCTTGATTGAGATTCTGTATGTTCCTTCCAGAAGGTTTGGCCCTTCTGTCTTTTTTTTTATTCTTATCTGACCTATTTTATTGCATCTTCTATTCCTGTTTGTCTTTATTGGTTTTTTTAGCGTCTGATTCTATTTCATTTGTATGTTAATTCTGTTGCTTCTGGTCACAACTCTTCCTGTCTGCCTGTTGCATAAATGCATTCTGTCTGCTGCTGTATGGCTTACCTAGAGTTGGTTCAGTAGGTAATACTGTGGGCAAATTTTTACCTTTTAAGCCCCATTCTAGGCTAAATCTATTCTCAGCAATTAGTTAGACACAGTTAAATCTTGCAATAAAATTAGCTACATTTACTTGGAAGCACCATTCTCCACCAAACTTCCTTTTAAGTCCAACTTCAGAGGCTGTATACTTGTAACTTCCTCTCTAGGGGACCAGACAGTAGTAGCTGCTCTTTCCTTAGTTGACATCTTCACTTTAGTGTGAAATGAACTGTACAATAAAAGTCACTAGTAACTTCCTGCCTGTCTTTCCACAGCCCCGCCCATCTCATTAAGCCCTCCCATGTAATGCCCAAACAGAAACCAATATCCCAGTGTATGATGGGATGGATAGTTTACTATAGTGGGAAATGGCATGTGATGCTGCTGTGCGCCTGCCCACATGCCACATGCCAGCCCAGGGAGAAGTAAATGAAAAGTGGCCACTGATGATGTCACAAGTATTGCCTTATTTTTTAAATCTTTCTTACTTCACTTAAAGGCTGTCTCCAACTTTTAGACCATCTTACACCCATATTTAAACTGTAAATGTAAAATGGTTGCAAGTAGACACTCCCCCTTTTCCTGACAGCATTCACTTTTGAATTTTACACGGCTGTGCAGGTACCACCCACATAGTCACATCATTCATTCACAAAGAACTAATGAACTACAAGTCCTGTCTGCCACCGCAAAGTGGTTCTCAATGAAGCACAAATGTGGTAATTACTGAACTTGTAGTCCATTGACTGTAACTGAAAGTCTGTACCTTGGTATGGACAAGGAGCTGAAGGAACATTCTACAGGAGCCTGTGCATTGCACCTGTGATCCATTGAACACAATTGCAATACTTTGCAGGCTCATTTGCAAAAAAAAATTGTTGTTTTGTCTCTTTTCCCTGTACTGCACAAGTGGGTCAAGTAACATTGCATACACCAGGCCAGTCATCAAGAGTTTTGATTTTTTTAAAAATTCATTTGCAAAACAAATAAATCAGTAAACTGTTTTCTGTTCTGTCATGTGATTATGCTAATGACTTATGTTTAAAACATGTTTTGTATGGCTGACTTTGCTTTAAAATCATTAAATCTACCAAAGCAAACATTGGTTTTATAGAATGTTGATTTAAGTATCTTACTCATTAAAATATGTATTCTTTTTACAGTTTGTTTTTACTGTAGTTATATGCTTAAAGTGACACTAAAAGGTTGCCTTATTCTCCAAAGATAATCCATACACATCCAGTAATTAATAGCCCTGTAATCTATTTTTATTAATTTTTATAACATCCTCTATGCGCTCTTGAACCTCTTTTTCCTCCCCCTCACTTATTTTTGTTTTAAATGAGCAGGGCACATTAGTTAGTTCATCTCAGGAGCAATCAGGAGAGGGTGGCTACTTTCCTACATACAGGGGGACTATGGAGAATGAATATAGCCACCCTCTAATGAGTCACAGCAGCAAAGAAAGGAATTTGGAGATTTGGAGGAGGCTGAGAGCAATAGAAGGTACTTTTTGGGGTTAAGAATACATACTTGAATATAATTTTTATTTTTTAAACCAGGGTTTAGTATCACTTTAATATCCACACCATTTTCTTGGTCAAAGTTTATCATGTTTAGCTTCTTTCCTGAGTAAGATTTAATTGTTCTCAAATCGGCATCAAGTATTCAGTCTAAACTTGAACAGAACCCTTCCCTAATTTTCATATATATTACCTGGCTTCCTAAATAGTATCTGTGTGCAATTGGTCCCTCCCCTGTAGAGATAACTCTTGTATTTCTACAGAAGTAGCCATTGGGGGAGATTTAATAAAACTGCAGCACTCAGAATCTGGTGCAGCTGTGCATGGTAACCAATCAGCTTCTAACTTCAGCTTGTTCAATGAAGCTTTAACAATAAAACCTGGAAATTTATTTCTGTGCAGAGCTGCATGAGATTTTGCAGGCTCCAGTTTTAGTAAATCTCCCACATTGTGTTCTAGTATGAAACCTGATGTAAATTCATATACAGAAAACAAGCTCTGCCCAAAATTGTTAAAGCAACCCTTTCACTTGTCATTAAACCACAGGTAACTCGCCCCCCCTCGAATAACCCTATCTGGATCAACCACACACTTCTACATAATCTTACTATTGTATAAAAAGAATTTTGGCATAATCACATTGTTAAATACCTTCATCATTTAATTCTAGATGCTAACTTGAAATCTTTGCCCCAGCTGTTTGAGAATTTTTTTCAAACTCCTTGGCTTCTTTCTATTATATACCCCTTTAACATGTTGTCAAAGAAACGCAACTGGGGTTGATGGATATTGCTCTCATAAACCACCTTGGAAAAAGTGTTTTTACAGTTTGGTCCCTACAAACTTGTATCTTCCTTATACTTTGCTTTATTGAACATGAAGATGCATAAATTTAAATCTGCTGAACAGAAATGGGTGTTTCTTGTACCCGGGCTGGTGGACAAGAGCTGGCAGCAGTTTGAGGAGACCTACATCAAAACACCTACATCAAAACTCTAATCTCTCCTAAAGATAGAATACAGTTCAAATTGTTCCACAAAATTTACTATACTCCAGCAAAGTTACAAGCCTTGGGCCTTTGAGATCACCTTTGATTACACCATATCTGTGTCAAAGACTGCCCAGGGATGGCCCATCCCTTTCATACTGTGAAGTAATCCAGGTTTAAACTTTGCCTCTGTGTAGAAGCTTCCTGTGATAAGAATCAGTCACTACTGATATCTCTCCTTGTGAAAGGTGACTGGTCCTCTCTTCGCCCCCCTGGAGTTTTTCTGCATGCAGCCTGTGGTGGGTGAGGCCTGCTGCGCCCCTCCCACAGCTCTGCTTTCTGTACAGGCTATGTGCAGCACAGTGATAAACCCAGAGAGCAAGGACTCAAATTTGTGGCAGTGTTGAATTGTAAGTCTGTTAACTTGCTGCACATTTTTACTGGCAAGTTGTACACTTGCAGAGCACGTGCAGCAGAAGATCTAGTTGACATTTTTCCAATTTGTAGCAAACTTGCATGGCAAGTCTCTAGCAAAGTTGCTGTAGTGAGTCTACAGCAAGAGATCTGCAAGTCTACAGAATGAAAATTCAGCCACAGTGACCCCTGTGGTGGGATGACTATTGCACAACATAATTGAACCAGAACTTGCAGAATGTTTACAGAGAAAGTTGATCTGGAGTCATGCAATGTGGACTTGCTGCAATTGTGCAACAAACTTGAGAAGCCTGGCAAGTCTAGTAAGAGCTTAGCAAGTCATTTTCAAACTTGCAGCAGAATTGCTTGCTATCTGGGAACTCATTGCTACTTTTACAAGGTTCTATCTGGGGTTGCAAAGACATTTGCTGCACACAAAATGGATTTATATACTTTGTAGCTACTGAGAGACATTTAAATAAAAAAAGTTTTTGTGTCTGAAATGCATCTTTAAGCATCCTGTTTTTCTAAAAAGTTTATTCTTCTTAAACAGGGAGATCTTCACCCTCCAACTCTTCTATTATTCACCTTTATAGATTGACTTAACTAAACATGGATTGCCCTAACCTTTTTTACAAAATACAGGGGAATGTAGGTCACTTATCCTTATACAATAGCAGAATCCCCTTCTTAATGTCATATCTTGTACATCCTATTTTGACAGCTAACCAAGTATTGCATACCTCTCCACAAGTTCCACTGGCACCTAAGCTTTGTATGAAAAATATCTACTGTACACCTCCACCTACCTTTTTTGTTATCATTATACATAAATACCAAACTGCTCACTGATTTCTTCCATTGGTGTTTATGGACCTTTATTTTTGTTTATTTCTATTGCTTTATGCAACAAAATTTTTAAAAAATGCCTTAAAAAACTGAGCAGAACACCCAGCAATATTGTGGTGTTTGTAAAGAAAGGCATCACTGGTTGTTAACTACAGAAGCAAAACATATTTAAATACTTTGAGATAAGAGCCCCTCCTAGAAGCTAGTTCTGCAGTTTCAGCCAGCTATTAGTAAGTATGATAAATACATGTGTTAGTTAATCCTCCATACTCCCCCTTAAGATTTTAAGTGGATATCTATTAGTGTTCTGGACTGAAAGGAAAATTCAAATCAGTCATGTTTTTATGTTGGATTCAAAATGGTAAGACTATTCTCTGGGGTGGTTGGGGTTTCTGTGCTACATGGCAATAGATGAATCTGCTTCAGAATGGTATGATCAAATGCTATTTGGTAGACTACAACCTTCTGTCAATAAGTAAGACTATGTTCCAACTACAGTATATTGCCAATTAACAGATCCCTGATCCACAACTACATCCTGCCCAATGGTTTACTACTCTGAAGCATGTTATTTCAGATGAAACGGCGATGTAATTTGCTGCACTTAGGTCATAATACTTCTTGGCTAACAATATGTATTTCTGCTATTTACAACTACGACATGCAGTTGCTACCCAATTTCCTGAGCCCATTGTTCTGGAGACAGATCCTGTCAAACACCTACTTACCTTAAGTGTGATGGGGATGCCACTGTCCTCCCTTTACCTCCATCTTTCAGTACCTGAAATACCTCCACAGAGCCTACTATATTCCCCAACGCTTGTCTAATCTTTATCCTCATTGAACCCCCTATGCACGAGATGTAGTGCCTCTACTGGCACCTTCATGCACATGGTGTGGGTGATGCCCAATGATTCGCCCATCCTGGGAATCGGTGGTTGATGCTCTTAATGATATTTGTGATCTGGCTTTAAGACCTGATCCGTTGCTCTTCCAGCTCGGTATAAGGGAAGATGTAGTGGCGGGTGGACATGTTAAATTTTTTCTTGCCTATGCAGTTTTTTAGGTAAGGTAAGAAACCCTGCTGTGCTGGAAAATCCCTACTCCTCCTACCTTGTCGACCTGGAGGAATTCTATTATTACTGTAGTGCTTTTGTATCAGTTGACCTATGAGAGTAGAAACTGTCCCAAAAACATTAACAATGTCTGGTTGACTTGAATAGATTCTTGGAGACAGGCATCACATGGAGCAGTTTGATTAGATCCCTCCCCCACCTCCTTTTTCCACTTCCTCCAGTGACTACTAACTTGATAATCACCCTGGGGTTGATGTACTAAAACTCGAGAGTGCAAAATCTGGTGCAGCTGTACATGGTAGCCAATCAGCTTTTAACTTAAACTTGTTCAATTAATCTTTGACAAAAAAACTGGAAGCTGATTGGTTTCGATGCAGAGCTGCACCAGATTTTGCTCTCTCCAGTTTTGGTAAATTAACCTATTAATTATATTTGACTCAACCTTTCTTAATGACCGAAATTGTTGCTTTGCACTGGGTTTAGACCTAAAAAGGCCTACTTGTGTCTTCTTTTAATTCTTCCTTCTTATTTACCAAACAGCTGCTGCTGTTGTTAAATGATGCTCTGGCTTAATGTATGTATTTCCTTTGCCTTATTTTTACTATTCTCTATGTGGTATGATTGACTTCCCCCCTTTTGGAATTCTATGCTACACTGTACTTTTTGGATTACTACTGACTGTGGCATTGATGCTTGTTACCCGGTTAATCTGTAATAAACTCTATAGCTGTTAGGAAAAAAAAAGTTTGCAAATTAATATGCGTAACCTAGGCTAAGCACCTAGATTTGACAGCTCGCATCAGTAGAAATACTTAAATAGGCCATTCCATTTTACATTTTCTTTCAGCCTCATAGTCACATCTATCTATTTTGACAGCCTCCACCCCCACAGCTTAGACTTAAGCTGGCTATACATGGATAGAAAATTCAGCTGGTTCAGCAGGAATCAGCCGAATTTCGATTTATGTATGGGCTGACTGGCTGTATACGAGTCGATTCATCAATCGACTTGTGCACAACCAGCTTGTCAGATTTTTTTCTAAACGATCAGTACTGCTGGCTTTAAATGAAGCAACTTAAGATGAGTCACGTTTGGCCAGCCTTAGCCCATTTTTTACTGAGAATGACCGGGGTTGAGAAATCTGCCTGCCCTTCCCCAATTCAGCTGTTACCCAGGTATACTGCAAGTTTTAGTTGAACTCATGTAGATTTTACAAAAAGACTATTACACCTTTTATGATCAAAAGGAACAATAATGGATCATTGTCTCCAATTTTCAAACATATTTGAAATATTACTTTGAATAGTATTGATTTTGTCAGACGAGTGCTTGTTAGCCTTTGAGAATGAAGCCTTACAAGGGTTACTACAACATCTGAAGTTAACGATTGTTGTATTTATGGTACACCTTGATTTAGTTGAACCCATGTATATTCTAGAAAAGGACTATGACATCTTTTATGACCAAAAGGATGAATCACTATTAAGTGTTTCAAATTTTCCAACATATTTGGAAATCACTCCAAAAGTATTAATTTTGTCACCCAGGTTCTTGTTAATGTTTGGTAATGAAACCATACATTCCCCAATTTTTCCCAGTTGATATTGGATTCCCATCATGTCAAAATGTGTATGTCTATAGTAAACTAGCAGACTAACCGATGACTGATCAACATTTCTAGTTGTAGTAAAAGAAAATAAGAGTACACTAAGCAGTTTGTAAAACTGTAAAAGTGAGGTGAAAAGGGTTACTAAAACATCTAAAGTTACTAATGATCATTATATTAATCATAAACCTAGGGAAAGAGTTTAACTCTAGCATTAGGTTTATTTTGTCAGAAAAACAGCTAACTGAAAATATATGATATAAAAACAACTAAATTAAATTGAATGATAATAATGTGTGGGATTAAAACTGCTTTTACAGTTAAATACAGAAGAAACCTGCCAAACATTATTGGTAATTTTGTAAATGATAAAGACAAGGTATACCTTAGTGTTCTAGTTTAAAAAAGAATAAAGGTGGCTCTATAACATCCATAACCTATGCTACCTCTTGTTGTCACTCTAATGTACTTGCAGGCATCGTAAAATAGAACAATTAGGAATTAATTACAAGGAGATTCTGTCTGAAGCTTTTAATTAGGTCACCTATTATGCACTCTCAAGGTTTGAAGGATACCTTTGCCTTAGGCACCTAGTTCTCAGATCTTAACACATATATCAGTTACTTTTCTTGTTTCATTGCCATTGGTATCAAATAAGCACATACCTTTAAATATAGGTTTTAGACTGATATTGAAGCAGGATTATAGTACATACATATTACCATATTGCATAGTATATTCATAGCATGGTCTGCCAATATTTTATAAAACATTGAGTTAGGAGGATGGTCGGTTCACAAAGTATATTTTTAAATTCGCCTAGTAATATAATGGATTTGTGCTCTCAATAATATTCTTGTATAATTGCATTCCTCTAATAGGGTTTTGGTAGTGAGCACTAGAGAAATACAAAATGATCAATGTGGCATTTAGCTTTTGATATGGTATTTAATATAGCAGAGATGGGTAAGGTTGGGTTAGGTTGCTTATCCATATTTGCTGTGAAAAAATCTTATGCTGTACCATAAGAAACATCAACAGAGAAAATGAACTAAGACCCACTCTACAATATACAGTATTTCTCATTAGAAAGCTCAACACTGAGTTGTCACTGCGTCAACTATTTAGTATCTTATCTAGTAGTCCAGTCAAAAAAAAACAGCTATCTCCACACCACAAACATACATAGTTAAATAAATGTGTTACTTACAGCCACTGTAGGTTACATTGTTAAGAAATTGGCAAATATTATAAATGTCACAGTGTGGGAAATGTGTGTGTGTCTTAACTTTGTCATTGAATATGTTTGCAATGTACCATATTCATACATTTTAAAGTTCTAAGTTTTCTGCCACCTTTATGATCATACTGAAAGCAATTTCAATTATTTTAACATAGCTTGGATTGTCAGACCAAATAAAATATTAATGACATTGTGAATCTCATCTATTCTAATGCCAAGACTAGGAAATTGATTCTAGAATAATTTCCTCCAAATACACCTGCTGCATGATTATTGGTATATTAGCACAAAATTCCAACTAGCCAACATCTCCAAGTTATTACAGCCAGTCCCTGGCTATCCCAAGATAATTAGAATGGTGATGCCATTTTGATATTGGCATCAGAGTAGCAATGTGATACAGTGTGTCCTGGTCGCTTTGTACAAAACTGTATATTTAAAAAAATGGTACTAACTCTTTAGGAAAAGAACCACGTCCTGTAAAAATGTTTGGCTGGTGCTACAAGAACACATTAATATTGTATCTAATAATTTCATGACTGTTAAGATTATTCATAAGACATGAGCTTTAATCAATACAGTGTTTGTAACATTCTCTATTGTTTGTAAGTGTGCTTGTGGGTAATGGTATAACAACTAGTGATTTATTTACAGAAGTGACATGATTGTATTTGAATATAACATATAAAAAAATATTATTTTAAACTTTGCCTTGTGTTCGCAATATCATTCTGTCAAAGTCTCATTCTCACATTTTAGACTTTAAAACCACGCAGGTGTGAAAAAAAACATTAGCCAATAGTTGTATACATTGCCATGCAATGGCTAAGCAAATAACTCTCTATGTTCATTGACTTTTACAGAATCACTTTATTGTAATCCTGATGATTTAATTATGTAATTAAATATGATTGACTTACTCTTTTTTAATAAATATCTTAAAATGTTTGGGGTTTTGTGATGCAGATTCATTTGAGATGCTTTACAACTTTTCCTACTTTATTAATCATTTGTTACCTTTCTACAAAATATATATATATTTTAAATTTGTATAGCTTAATGGACACAGCATTATCCCTAAAACAAACAAGGTAACTATTCAGCAGCCTCATTCTTTGCAATATTCCAGAATCCACCTGCCAACTTCCTTTTCTCTGCTACTGCAATTCTTTCCTCCACCATCAGCTGTGTATTCCTTCGCCTATGATTTATTTTTTTCTTGTTTAGTTTACATTGTTAGCAAGCTTCATAGTCAATCTCCCTATCCATCCTGATCAACTTTTTAGATGTCTACTCACTTCATTTCAGATGTCTACTCACATATCAGTTTTATCCTTCTAACATACCACTTTTTCTGTGCAGATCAGTCAAATATATCTTTCACAAATTGCACACATCATAAAATCTAATGGAGGGATCTCCACTCTGACTCATATAAATATCCTTACTGTTGAGCCACTTATCAGCACTAGCTGCAGTTAACTAATAGTTACCAGATTTAAAGTCAAAATTAGCAAAGTTATTGCAACCAGTCTGCAGTGCATTGGCTAAAATTATACATTTGTAAATGAATGCCAAATGTCTGTCCATGGGAAGAGAACACAAGTCTGATTTATCTTGGATTATGCACATAATGTAGGGTGGATCAAAACCAGCATCACAGTATCATTATATAATTATGTTCATTCATTGTCAATGTATTTGCCGCCACTTTATAGCACAATAAGTAATGAAACATGAGACGTCTACTTACTGTAGCTGTTGTTTGGGTCCTGTGTACCCTTCACATTACCACGTTTATCAATCCACAGATACCACTGCGTTCGACAAAAAAGTTTTCTTATTCTAACATCCCCACCCTCCATATAATCATAACTTCTGGTATGCCGCTCAGGGCTTGAACAGTTCACATTTGCAGCCATTTGCTCTGGAGTCATGTCATTACAGGCTAATGAGAGTGTGCCTAGTAGAATGATAATGTAAAGATATGGTATGTAGAGCAAAGTTGGCAGGATCCAAGTTAGTATCCATTTGCGCATTATAGTGCAGTGCTCTGGGTTTTCATGAACATCATAATGAAACTTAAATCTCCAGTGGATCTGTGTTTCTAGGTCCAGGACCTGACTGCACACTTTGTGGTTAACGCAGACAAAATTACTCCAGATACTTCCAGACTTGAATTATATTGAATTGTGATTATGCCATAAACCTTGGATGTCTCTGTGCTGTTCTGTCACACTAGTATCCCCAGAAGATCCAGATAGGATGATCTTGGAAGTTGAAGATTAAAGATTGAAGATTACTCACACTTACACTTGAATACAATTGCAATAGACCTGTAAAGAAATTATAAAGTTTATATATAATATCTGTTATATTACCCTTGACAGATAGTACAGTGTCTACATGATAACCATCATTTTCTGCAAGTCTACTTTAATCCAACATGTTTGAAAATATATACATAGCATTAAAAGTATACCAAATACATAAAACATGTTTAAATGATTAGGAGTTGTGGTTGAATAACTTTTCACATTCTTATATTCTGCATTGACAGCATAGTGAAATACAGTGAGCAGACACTGTTTTAGAAGCATGCCTTATGGACAGCAGCATGCTGAGCTGTCAGAATATGCTAGACTACTAATACACTCTGTTCCAGAGGCATTCATTTAGAAGACCTCCTAAAAATGGTAACAGCTGTCAGCTAAACTAGTACCTATCTCATAGAATGCAAAAATTAAATAAAACCCCTGCAGAACTAGTAACCAATTGTTCTCTAAAAAAAAAAAAAAAAAAAACAAAAAAACAGAAGTAACTTACTTTCTCTCGGTGATAACAGCTGGATATGCCTGTATTCCATCTCTGTTGCTTGCTCTTTGCAACATGAGATTCTGTAGCAGCAAACTATTTCTCAACTCAGAAAAACTCCAGCACAATCCTAATTGTTTCCATAAATCAACACGCAAGAGGGGTCTTCTGTGTGTGTGCGTGTGTGTGTGTTGAGCCTGTTGTTGTTCAATGCTTTTCGATAAATACCTTTTGCTGACCTCACTTGGAAGCAATTAGATCTAACCACTCAGCAGCTGAAAGCACGAACAAGAAAGTTGAGCGATTCTCAGTGATCATCAGAGGGAGCTATGAGCATGTTTTATGCTCTCTTTACAAGGAGGGAGCTGCAACAGATTTCTGGGAAGGCAGATTAAAGAATGCTTGAGAATATCATGAGATGCATACTCAGGAAAAAAATAAGATTTTTTTCTAAAATTAGATTAAACTTGTATAGGCATTTATTGCTTTTCATCATTATCAATTATTTCTAATTTGTGCACATGTTTTTTTTTTTTACTTACATAAAACTTTAATAAAATACGTCTTAATAGTCTCATGTTCAGACATTATGCACAATATAGTTTTTGATATGTTAAAAATATGTTTATCTTGTAATACAGAAGGATCATTGTAGCTGTATGTATTATATCTTATAGATAGCATAAAGTATCCTTGTCTATATTTAAAGACTGTGCATGGAGTGTGGAATTATAATTAGAGTAGTCGTAGGAGTTTCAAGGATTAAGAACATTCCCTGGGTAAACCTGGTTCAAATCACAGTATCAGCTCTTCCTGTGTTTCTGTTTGTCGTTGTACATAGTAGCATCTCAGCAAGTAAATTGAGATTGCAAATTAAATAAGGAAAATGTTTTATTGCACTATACTACAGTTCCACTACCAAACTATTTTTTTTTTTTTTTTTTACTTTCAAGTTTTTGATCATGCAGGTGGCTATTTACGTATATAAATAACCCAATATTAATAATACATATTGAGGTAGTGTTCATTTTCTTGCATTTGTGAGGTATTTTTTCATTTCTGGTGTAGATGATAGTTGAAACAATGTCTTTGTACCGAGTTATATTCTTTTAAAAGACAAACAGCATGGTTTTGCTTTACTTGATGGATATGAAGGATTTAAGCTCATTAGACTGAGGGCATTTCCACTAACTATAAAACATGCTTTTTGAATAATTATTAAAATGATCTGTGCAAACCTTAAAACCCTTTTGTTCACTTACCAACATTTAAGAAGTATTCAGCAAGGATTATTATATTTTTAATATTTGGTTAAGAAATGGAAATACAGTCATCATTGAATTTTCCTGTGGTATGATTCATATTTAAAAACAAATGTGATCTTCCAAAAAAGATGTCTTATAAATCAATTTGAAGTAATAATCTATGTAGTCGTGGTAAACATAATTACCCCTCAATTAAGATCCATTTTCATTTATAAACCCTCTACACATAAAGCCCATGCATAATGACAAGAGCCAGCAGCCACAGCTCTTGAAAACTCCCACAGTACTTGTCTTTGCAATTTGATATAGACATAAGATAGCAACCAGTGGTTTGTAGAAATCTCCAAGAACCCTTCAAGATGGCTGTTTCAGTTAATTGCTAGGTCACCTTTTGTCTGTCTTCAAATAAAGATGTTGGAAGAAAGATTTTGATCTTTATGGGTAGGTATATGACCTTACTGATGTGTTTGTCTCTTGATTACATCTTTGGTTAAAGTATTCCCCTCTGTCTAGGAATATGAATTGAGACCTCAGACACAACCATTCATTAGTTCATACCACCCCATTTGTCCTATCATTTTATGCAATAATAAAGTAACAGTGGGATTATATTGTGGTTGTCAAAATGTCACACCAATAAAGGAGATGCTAGACAGGTTACTCACTTTTTTATATTATGTGTAAGAGGGAAGATGCTCAAGCGAAACTATTCACATTTTCTCTTTAAGCCAAACTTCATTTTTCAGTTCTCTGTTTTCTAAGTTCACAAGCAGTCACCCACAGCACCTGGACCACCCAGGTCAAAACTTTTCTCGGGCTTCTTGAAACAAACTATGATGATAGGGTATATGCACTGAAAGTGGATACAAGCACATTTACTTTGTGTTGTTTTATTAATATAATATGGGATACTGTATACTCTTGCCTGGGGATTTTTAACTCCTGCAGTCCTGCAACAGCCTGGTGCAACACACAACTTAAAGCAAAAAATTAGGTTCTCTGAAACTCTTGTAGGTACACAAAACAATCACATAATATCCAGCGCTAACATTTACTTACAGTCATCCTGATAGAACAAATTAAGGGGGTTGATTTACTAAAGGCAAATAGACTGTGCAGTAACTCCAGAGCTTAGTAAATGAGGTAAGGCTTTACTTTGCAAAGAGTACACAATCACGTGCAAGGAAAATTTAAAAAAAAAAACTGCATTTTTGCTTGCACATGATGGAAGTCAGCAGAGTTTCTGCTCGTTTACTAAGCACTTGTGCTTAAAATTAATTGGAAGTCAGTGTGAGCCATGGTCTATTTTGGCCTGCTGCCACTTTTGACTGTTATGACAAACTGAATAGACAAAATGATTACAATAAATCTTGTCCCTGCTGAAATTTCCCCCTATTCTTGTCCTGGAGAGAAATGACAGAACATTAGGTGTAATAAAACCCAGCATTTAAAAGCAGTCATTTGACCAGTTGTAAACAAAAATAGAAATATAAATTGCACTGGTGTGACTTATTGATAATTGGTTAAAATAACCACAGCTGCTGGCAAAAAATAGTAAGACAACCTAAATAGCCATAAATATCAGATATGTTACCACGCTAACATAATGATAACAAAGTGCTAGATGCAAAAGTCCATATCAAGATGAAATCTGACAAGGTAAATAAAATATGTGAAATTAACCAAGTCAATGTGTATCTTAAAGGAAACACCTTTGATGTTAGGCCAAGGTCATGCTACTCCATAAATGTAGTCACAACGTGAACCTTCACCATTGTAAGAAATGCACTCTTACTGGACTGAAACGACCCAACTACAGAGTCAAATGCACCTGTTATAAACACTTTACACTGAGAACATTCAATTCACACCACATGGTTCCAATATGTCAGGCTGTAAAGTGTGAGTATAGCTCTGTGCTACCCAAATGTGGTTGAAACCAATGTGTGTATACATATTAATTCAAATAAAATATATAATAATTAATTCTTCCAGCGACGATATATCATATGGTGCATATATAAAACCAAATCAGTGTGCTTTCACCTTCTCGTGCCACCTCTATGCTCCCAGTACTCTCACCTTAAAAAGGCAATAATAAAGCCTTATATTTGTAGTATCCATGACGATGTTGCATCTGTCTTAGCTTTATTCCAGGTTTTCCAGTGATCTCCAGGCAATCCTAGGTAATGGTCCCTTTAAGGTTCACTCCCCCACGCTCACGCCATATGTTTAGGGTAAATGTGATTAGAATGTGATTGCCAACTTCAACATGTTGGAAGATCAAAAAGAGCGTTTGATCACTGCAGGAAGTTCATTCATTGCATGCAGTTCTGCAGCTTCTGTTCATGCGTCTCCCCACATCAGAGTTGCATCTTCCCACACGTTTTATCTCATAGGACGTGCGGAGCCTACGCATGTGACACTGTCATGCTTTCTTGGAGTTTGAACCTTTTCTTTACAGCTTAAATTTGTGACCTTTTATGTGCATATTTGCTTTTTATTATGTGAGTAGAATCTGTATTATGCATCTACATTACGTTTTTAGCTGATTTACACTATGTGGCTTTCTTGCTTTGATTCCATGTGGATATTCAATTATACATGGTTATCATTGTCTCTACTGACCCTGGAGAGGAAGCCAGCCTGACATATTGGAACCAACTGGTGTGAATTGAATGTTCCCAGTGTAAAGTGTTTATAACAGGCAAATTTGATTCTGAAGTGAGGAAATTTCAGTCCGGTAAGAGTGCATTTCTGCCAACGATGACGTTTCACGTGGTGACTACGTTTATGGAGTAGCATGACCTTGGCCTAATATCACTGGTGATTTCTTCAAGATACACATTGAACTTGGATAATTTCACATATTTTATTTACCTTGTCAGATTTCATCTTGATATGGACTTTTGCATCTAGCACTTTGTTATCACTATGTTAGCGCTGCAACATATCTAAGATTTGACCAGTTGTACCAATGCAGAAATTTCACCTGACTTGTTCTTGCAGTGTAACCTGTAAAGTCTTTAGGCTACCCCCCACATTTCTCGCAAACGGACACCAAAACAGTAAAAATGTCCAAATAAAGTCACAGAAATAAATAGTCAAATTGACCTTGTACTGATAGCCTTTGACATAATTTCATAGATTCATTTATACTTCCCTGCTATAGCGGTTGCTGGTGTGCCTAAATATGACTGCACATTCAGTCATATTTACCAGAGTTTGACCTCTTTGTTCAGCGCACTCTGACTGACATGCTCAACCCCTCTCTTTCAGTGCAGTACATGTGCTCGTGAGCATGCCTGTGATTAGGAGTGTGGCCTTTACTCGTCTATGCCAGTACGGAGCAGTAGAACAGGAGAAATATTAAACATGTCTTCTAAACGTAGTCACTCACACAATATGTCTATTCATTTTTGAGGAAAGCTCCTCTCTGTGAACATAGAAACCCACATTTATTTAGATTTGCCTGAAAAACAAACAAACCAACAAATCAATGAAATCATTCAAAGTCCAACCATAGTTAGCTTTGCTAAGTGAAGAAAAACTTCCAGATACTGCCATCCACACAAGCGATGTGGATACAGGGATCAGAGCTGTAGTCATTGGCTGCAAGTGCAGATTACAGATTTTCCAGCAGGACTGATCAACAGAAGCCAGTCATTAGACTGGCTTTGTTGAACAAGCAGGGGCACACACAGATTGAAATTTCTCTGGTTCCTGCTGAAACGTCTGATTTTTGGTTCATGTATACCCTGCTTAAGACGTCAGTAGTGGTAATTTTTAAACTTAAAGGGTAAGAAAACTCTCCTATCGTTTTGAGCCAAGGAAGCTGCCATCTTTGCCTCTGTTTAATCTACAACTGCCATGATGCTGCACATGTGCTCTGTTATGACAGCAACCATTGGATGGTTTGACTGTTTTGTCGAGGAGTGCACAACCAATGGGAGTGTTACATTTCCGGCACGTGCCGGAAATGAAACTGTTTATGGATGGTTTACTTCTGCTTTAACTGAGTAACAACAGATTGTTCAACATATTAATAGGATAGGTCTTACAATTTTGCTAACATCTTAAGCACCCAATTGAATAATATATTGTCTTCTGTTGTTCAGCTGGACCAAACTGCTTCATTTCTTAGCCACCAGAATACATTTTAGTGTTAGCAGACATTTATGAACATCAAATATATTTCTTATTGGCAGTGTCTTATTGCTGGGCAAAATGCTGTAAAAATGCCCAAATTTGTATTTGATAAATTGTCCCTGTCTTTTCTAAATCTGTCTTACTTAAAAGAAAAAAATTGTGTTTTTTGCACTTTCTATTTATTTAAGAGTGTATGTGTAGCCAAAACAATTTTTAGAGATTGGAACCCCCTCTTTTACAGTTGTCTGTGTTCCTGCTGGGCAGATTCACCTTATCAGTTTGTCCTGGTGAGCATTGTCACTGACACAGGAAAGCAAATCCATAAGTTTACAGTTGTCACCAGGAGGTGAGGGGGAATCATCCAACGGGTGTGCTTGTTGTGGTCACAACTACCTAAAAAAAATCTTTATTTAGAGGACTAGAGAATAGAGATTTCAAAAAGTCTTTGTTTCCCAATTATCAGTTCTTCATTGAAAAGCCAGTAAATGCTCAGCTGGATAAAAGTGACCAAAATAATTACTTAAAGTGGAGGTTCACACAAAAATTGAACCTCCACTTTTCGGAACCCTCCCCCCCTCCGGTGTCACATTTGGCACCTTTCAGGGGGGAGGGGGGTGCAGATACCTGTCTAAGACAGGTATTTGCACCCACTTCCGGCATAAACTCCCACGGAGTCTATGCCTCTTCCCGTCCCCACGGCGCTGTCTGCTGGGACACACACGGGTCCCAGAGACAGCGGGAACCAGTTAGGAAGCGCAGCGCGACTCGTGCGTGCGCAGTAGGGAACCGGGAAATGAAGCCGCAGCGCTTCACTTCCTGATTCCCTTACAGAGAATGGCGGCGGGAGCACCCGAGGACCGAGGGACGATTCAGTCTCGGGTGCCGACAACGCTTTACCCTGGGACAGGTGAGTGTCCTTATTTTAACCACTTCAGCCCCGGAAGGATTTACCCCCTTCCTGACCAGAGCACTTTTTACAATTCGGCACTGCGTCGCTTTAACTGCTAATTGCGCGGTCATGCAATGCTCTACCCAAACGAAATTTGCGTCCTTTTCTTCCCACAAATAGAGCTTTCTTTTGATGGTATTTGATCACCTCTGCCGTTTTTATTTTTTGCGCTATAAACGGAAAAAGACTGAAAATTTTGAAAAAAAATGATATTTTCTACTTTTTGTTATAAAAAAAATCCAATAAACTAAATTTTAGTCATACATTTAGGCCAAAATGTATTTGGCCACATGTCTTTGGTAAAAAAAATGTCAATAAGCGTATATTTATTGGTTTGCGCAAAAGTTATAGCGTCTACAAACTAGGGTACATTTTCTGGAATTTACACAGCTTTTAGTTTATGACTGCCTATGTCATTTCTTGAGGTGCTAAAATGGCAGGGCAGTACAAACCCCCCCCAAATGACCCCATTTTGGAAAGTAGACACCCCAAGGAAATTGCTGAGAGGCATGTTGAGCCCATTGAATATTTATTTTTTTTGTCCCAAGTGATTAAATAATGACAAAAAAAAAAAAAAATTTACAAAAAGTTGTCACTAAATGATATATTGCTCACACAGGCCATGGGCATATGTGGAATTGCACCCCAAAATACATTCAGCTGCTTCTCCTGAGTACGGGGATACCACATGTGTGGCACTTTTTGGGAGCCTAGCCGCGTACGGGGCCCCGAAACCCCAGCACCACCTTCAGGATTTCTAAGGGCATACATTTTTGATTTCACTCCTCACTGCCTATCACAGTTTTGAAGGCCATAAAATGCCCAGATGGCACAAACCCCCCCCAAATGACCCCATTTTGGAAAGTAGACACCCCAAGGAAATTGCTGAGAGGCATGTTGAGCCCATTGAATATTTATTTTTTTTGTCCCAAGTGATTGAATAATGACAAAAAAAAAAAAAAAAAAATTTACAAAAAGTTGTCACTAAATGATATATTGCTCACACAGGCCATGGGCATATGTGGAATTGCACCCCAAAATACATTCAGCTGCTTCTCCTGAGTACGGGGATACCACATGTGTGGCACTTTTTGGGAGCCTAGCCGCGTACGGGGCCCCGAAAACCCAGCACCACCTTCAGGATTTCTAAGGGCATACATTTTTGATTTCACTCCTCACTGCCTATCACAGTTTTGAAGGCCATAAAATGCCCAGATGGCCCAACCCCCCCCCCCAAATGACCCCATTTTGGAAAGTAGACACCCCAAGCTATTTGCTGAGAGGCATGGTGAATATTTTGCAGCTCTCATTTGTTTTTGAAAATGAAGAAAGACCAGAAAAAAAATTTTTTTTTTTCTTTTTTCAATTTTCAAAACTTTGTGACAAAAAGTGAGGTCTGCAAAATACTCACTATACCTCTCAGCAAATAGCTTGGGGTGTCTACTTTCCAAAATGGGGTAATTTGGGGGGGTTTTGTGCCACCTGGGCATTCCATGGCCTCCGAAACTGTGATAGGCAGTGAAGAGTGAAATCAAAAATTTACGGCCTTAGAAAGCCTGAAGGCGGTGCTTGGTTTTCGGGGTCCCGTGCGCGGCTAGGCTCCCAAAAAGTCCCACACATGTGGTATCCCCGTACTCAGGAGAAGCAACAGAATTTATTTTGGGGTGTAATTTCACATATTCCCATGGCATGTTTGAGTAATATATCATTTAGTGACAACTTTGTGCAAAAAAAAAAAAAAAAAAAATGTGTCTCTTTCCCGCAACTTGTGTCACAATATAAAATATTCCATGGACTCGACATGCCTCTCAGCAAATAGCTTGGGGTGTCTACTTTCCAAAATGGGGTCATTTGGGGGGGTTTGAACTGTCCTGGCATTTTATGCACAACATTTAGAAGCTTATGTCACACATCACCCACTCTTCTAACCACTTGAAGACAAAGCCCTTTCTGACACTTTTTGATTACATGAAAAAATGTATTTTTTTTGCAAGAAAATTACTTTGAACCCCCAAACATTATATATTATTTTAAAGCAAATGCCCTACAGATTAAAATGGTGGGTGTTTCATTTTTTTTTTTCACACAGTATTTGCGCAGCGATTTTCAAACGCATTTTTTGTGGAAAAAACACACTTTTTTAAATTTTAATGCACTAAAACACACTATATTGCCCAAATGTTTGATGAAATAAAAAAGATGATCTTAGGCCGAGTACATGGATACCAAACATGACATGCTTTAAAACTGCGCACAAACGTGCAGTGGCAACAAAATTAATACATTTTTAAAAGCCTTTAAAAGCCTTTACAGGTTACCACTTTAGATTTACAGAGGAGGTCTACTGCTAAAATTACTGCCCTCGATCTGACCTTCGCGGTGATACCTCACATGCATGGTGCAATTGCTGTTTACATTTGACGCCAGACCGCCGCTTGCGTTCGCCTTAGCGCGAGAGCAGGGGGGACAGGGGTGCTTTTTATTTATTTATTTTTTTCTTTATTATTTTTTTGCTTTTTTATCTTATTTTTAAACTGTTCCTTTCATTTTTTTTTTTTTTTAATCATTTTTATTGTTATCTCAGGGAATGTAAATATCCCCTATGATAGCAATAGGTAGTGACAGGTACTCTTTTTTGAAAAAATTGGGGTCTATTAGACCCTAGATCTCTCCTCTGCCCTCAAAGCATCTGACCACACCAACATCGGTGTGATAAAATGCTTCCCCAATTTCCCAATGGCGCTGTTTACATCCGGCGAAATCTAAGTCATAAAATGCTCGTAGCTTCCGGTTTCTTAGGCCATAGAGATGTTTGGAGCCACTCTGGTCTCTGATCAGCTCTATGGTCAGCTGGCTGAATCACCGGCTGCATTCTCAGGTTCCCTGTTGAGACAGGAGAGCCAGAGAAAAACACGGAAGACGGTGGGGGGGGGGGGGCATTCCCTCCCACTGCTTGTAAAAGCAGTCTAGAGGCTAATTAGCCGCTAGGATTGCTTTTACATGAAAGCCGACCGCTGGCTAAAAAGAATGATACCAAGATGATACCTAAACCTGCAGGCATCATTCTGGTATAACCACTCAAAGTCGTGAATGGCGTACCTGAAGACAAAAAAATGGTTAACAATAAAGCACAGTAAACGGTAAAGTATAAAAAATTGCATACCTGAAAAGCAAACATGATAAAACATAATAACAATAAAACATTGCAGAATAGAATACAGTAAAAAAGAGCAGAACAATAGAGAGAGAGAACAATAAAACGACAACTATTTTTTTTTATTTTTGTTTGTGTTTTTTTTTTTTTTTTTACACTTTTTTTTTGTAACTAACTTTTATAACTGTAACCAGTTCCAGGTTCGGGTCTCTCAAAATGCGATGGCATCTTGGGAGACCCTGTGAAAGTGCGCCTAGTCTGTGCAATGCTGTACCCTACGCTAATACTCAACTAGTGTATGGTAGCGTTCAAAACATTCACCAATGCAAAGACCAGGATTGTCAGGACAGGAGGGACAATAATAGCGGGTGTCACGCCTATATCCACGCTAGCTGCAGACACAACATCTTTTTTGGGGGGTTCGTTGGGTAGGGGTACTCGGGAGGACATAAAGAAAATGCCTCTCATGCAGCCGACTGCATTTGGTTGGGGATGTGAATGGGGGAAGTACGGGCGCTGCAGAAGCGGTGGGTTCCCAATTAGGATTGGCGAATGCAGCAGGAAGGGCACTATGGGCACGACGGGCCTGTGTTTGTCTTTTTGGTGGCAGCGGGACACTACTTGTGCTTGCCACCTCACCAGCTTGAACTGCACTTATGGGACTCGCCACGTCACCAAGTGTTACTGCAGTGCTGGTTTGACTACGACCAGGGTGTACTAGGCCGCTGGTGCTTGCCAGTTCACCAAGACGCTACAAAAAAAACTGTTAGCGATCGCAGGGATCAGGCCTGACTCTGCGAACGCTGCAGTTATGCGTTTAGTGTTTTGTAAGTGACAGTGATCGATCGATACTGCACTTGGGTGGGCTGGGCCGGGCCGGGCGGAGGGGCAAAACGCAGGTGCGAGCAGGTATCTGGGCTGATCCCGCTAACACTGCGTTTTTGGGAACCCTAAACTGCTGGGGACGCTAGTATAGATCTGATCGGATCAGATATTGATCCGATCAGATACTATACCACTAAGGGAGGTGTACGCTGCGTGCGTGGGTGTTAGCGGTACTGGCGCTAACCTGACGCTGCCTGGGGCTGGTGCTTGCCAGTTCACCAAAATGCTACCAAAAAAACTGTTAGCGATCGCAGGGATCAGGCCTGACTCTGCGAACGCTGCAGTTATGCGTTTAGTGTTTTGTAAGTGACAGTGATCGATCGATACTGCACTTGGGTGGGCTGGGCCGGGCGGAGGGGCAAAACGCAGGTGCTAGCAGATATCTGGGCTGATCCCGCTAACACTGCGTTTTTGGGAACCCTAAACTGCTGGGGACGCTGGTATAGATCTGATCGGATCAGATATTGATGCGTTCAGATACTATACCACTAAGGGAGGTGTACGGTGCGTGCGTGGGTGTTCGCGGTACTGGCGCTAATCTGACGCTGCCTGGGGCAACGCATATCACCGCCGGGCGATCAGGGGGCTAAACCTTTATTCGGTAATAAACGGCGGGTGCCCTGACACTATAAAAAATAAACTAACTAACCAGCGTCACCCGTAACAGTTATACGGTGATCAGTGGTGAAAGGGTTAACTAGGGGGCAATCAAGGGGTTAAAACATTTATTAGATAGTATATGGGGGTCCCTGACGCTATAAAACACTGACGGCGAACCTAAATATTTACGTCCCTAACTAGCGTCACCAGTGACACTAATACAGCGATCAGAAAAATGATCGCTTAGCGACACTGGCGACAGGGGGTGATCAAGGGGTTAAAACTTTATTAGGGGGGGTACTGGCGCTAATCTGACGCTGCCTGGGGCGACGCATATCACCGCCGGGCGATCAGGGGGCTAAACCTTTATTCGCTAATAAACGGCGGGTGCCCTGACACTATAAAAAATAAACGAACTAACCAGCGTCACCCGTAACGGTTATACGGTGATCAGTGGTGAAAGGGTTAACTAGGGGGCAATCAAGGGGTTAAAACATTTATTAGGTAGTATATGGGGGTCCCTGTCGCTATAAAACGCTGACGGCGAACCTAAATATTTACGTCCCTAACTAGCGTCACCAGCGACACTAATACAGCGATCAGAAAAATGATCGCTTAGCGACACTGGTGAGGGGGGGTGATCAAGGGGTTAAAACTTTATTAGGGGGGGTAAGGGGGGTACCCTAGACCTACAGGGGGGTAACAGTAACTGTCCTAACACTGCTAACTGTCACAAACTGACACTATGCAGTAATCAGGAAAAAAAAAAAAAAAAAAAAAAAAAACCTGCTTGGTGTCAGTTTGTGACAGGGGGGGGGGTGATTGGGGGGGGATCGGGGGGCGATCGGGGGGGGATCGGGGGTGTTTAGTGTGCCTGGCATGTTCTACTGTGTTGTGTAGTGTTGTGCACTTACTTACATGTCATCTCTCCTCGGCGCTGGAACGGAAACTGACAGCCGAGGAGAGATGACATCACATCCTCTGCCTCTGTGTACTATACAGAGGCAGGGGATGTTTCCCATTGGCTGGGAGCGATCGCGAGGGGGGGGCCATGATCGGATGGCCTCCCCCTCGTCTGTCATCGCTCCCAACCAAATGCCGACCGCAGCTGGCACAGGGGGGGGGTCCGATCGGACCCCCCACCCGCGGGAAGGCAATCACGTACTAGGTACGTGATTTTGCCTGCCCGTGCCGCTCTGCTCACGTATATAGGCGTGAGGCGGTCGGCAAGTGGTTAAAAGTCAGCAGCTGCAGTATTTGTAGCTGCTGACTTTTAATTTTTTTTTTTCGCGGGACTCCCTCTTTAAGCCCCGGACCATTTGGCTGGCCAAAGACCAGAGCACTCCGTCGCTTTAACTGATAATTGTGCGGTTGTGCGACGTTGCACCCAAACAAAATTGACGTCCTTTTTTTCCCACAAATAGAGCTGGTATTTGATCGCCTCTGCGGTTTCTTTTTTTGCGCTATAAACAAAAAAAGAGCGACAATTTTGAAAAAAAACACAATATTTTTAACTTTTTGCTATAATAAATATCCCCCAAAAAATATATAATTTTTTTTTTCCTCAATTTAGGCCGATACGTATTCTTCTACATATTTTTAGTTAAAAAAACCCCGCAATAAGCGTATATTGATTGGTTTGCGCAAAAGTTATAGCGTCTAAAAATAGGGGATAGTTTTGTGGCTTTTTTATTATTAATTTTTTTTTTTTTACTAGTAATGGCGGCGATCTGTGATTTTTATTGGAACTGCGACATTATAGCAGACATGTCAGACAATTTTGACACATTTTTGGGACCATTGGCATTTTTACAGCGATCAATGCTAGAAAATTGCATTGATTACTGTAAAAATGTCACTGGCACTGAAGGGGTTAAGTGTATCCTAGTACGTGTTCTAACTGAAGAGGGGAGGGGACTGTGCAGGGGAGATGACAGATCGTCTGTTCATACTCTGTATGTACAGACTGTCTGTTCTTCCCTCAGAGAACTGGAAACTGTGTGTTTACACACACAGATCCCGGTTCTCGGTGTGCCCCGAGCGATCGCGGGAGCCCGTCGGTGATCACGACCGACAGGCATTCGCATTGGCTCTGTGGGCAGGCAGGGGATGTGCGCCCCCTAGTGGCCGTCTATGGTACCGACGTGCCATGATGCCGATTCACGCAGCCGAGCCATGTTACCGCAGTGAAACTGCGGCGGCTGGTCGGCATGCGGTTAACAATACTGTAAGGCTTGGTTTACAGTTGTGTGGCTCTGCGAGTGACATTTTGTATGGGCACAGCATTCATTTGAATTGCCTGCTCTGCTTCCTGAAAATGCAAGGAAAAGGTCCCTGTTCTATTTTGGAAAACACTGCCTGCAAGCTGCAAGTGCAGTGCGGTTCCTAGTGCGGGAAGTTGCACTGCAGTTTCCAGTGTGTGGGGTTGTCATTAGGATTAATGGCTCCCCACGCATCTCCTGAGCAGCAGTGCATTTTTCTGTGTGGGTGGTTGAGGCTGCGGAAACAGGTGCAGCCCCGCAGCAGCAATCACCCACACAGATGTAAACCTAGCCTTACAGTGTGCCTACAAGTACATTTAAAATGAGATAGTTAGCCAGTTGATAGTTGATAAAAGGACTTCCTGTTACATATGTGAAACATGAAGTAAAGGGAATCTCCACAACAAGATACACAGCTAAAGGAAAAAAATAAAGAGGTGTTCAAACTATCCCCTAGTCTATCCAAAAAAAAATATCTATACCTTCATTTTAGGGTCAGGACTAAAGGTAGGTAAATTATTATATATATATATATATATATATATTGCATATTAAAGAGAACCATGGAATCTGTGCCCAGAGAAGGCAAACATAAGACATAGAGCAAGTCACCAGTATTGGCCATGGTCTCCCTGCTCTGATCTTTTTCCCATTATTGATTTGAGCAGGGCATTGATTCTTCAGGTAAGAGATTTCCCCCTTGATGAATGGCATTGGTGAGGTATAATTCAAGAACCAGCAGAAGAATTAAAGGAACCAAAGGTCCACAGAATGAATACATCAGAAGCAGGGAGATTATTTTACTACAGGCCCTCCTGTACCGCTTCCTTTCCATCAAGGAAAATGGTGACACCCCTAAATCTCACTACTAATCCCAAGAGAATGGCAGTCAGAGACAGAGTTATGAGTCTCAAGCCACATAAAATGCACTGCTGTTTTTCTGGGGTTATTTAAAGCAAAATATAATTTTATATGGGTACTAATTAGGCACAAATAGCATTTCTAGATGTTAACTATAAGATGGAAAAACTTTCTATCTGAGTTCATGTCATGTTTTGTAATTTACTTTTGAGCCAGGGAGTGAAGCTTTCAGTTCCTTTTTGCGTTTTCCAGTTTCCTTACCTGCTAAAAAAAAATGTAGTTGTTTACAGAGCTCAGTAACTCAATCCGAAATTTGCACATACATGAAGGAGTGCAGTGACTTATCATAATGGCTCATCTGTTTTCAGATGGATTCAATCAAGCTTTCCAGAAAGGATGGAATCCTTGCCATGTATTAAATGATTATTTGTAAAAGATTACATACATGTATAAAAAAAAGAGCAGAAATAACATATTCATTTAAAAATTATAAATTAAAAAATATAATAAAATCAATTCAATTTTTGTGGGACAACCTCCAATGGAAGGTGGAGGAGTGCAAGGTCTCTAACATCTACCAGCTCCGTGATGTTGTCATGTAGAAGTGGAAGAGGACTCCAGTGGCAACCTGGGAAGCTCTGGTGAACTCCATGCCCAAGAGGGTTAAGGCAGTGCTGGAAAATAATGGTGGCCACACAAAATATTGACACTATGGACCCAATTTGGACATTTTTACTTAGCGGTGTACTCACTTTTGTTGCCAGCGGCCTAGACATTAATGGCTGATTGTTGAGTTATTTTGAGGGGACAGCAAATTTACACTGTTATGCAATTTGTACACTCACTACTTTACATTGTAGCAAAGTGTCATTTCTTCAGTGTTGTCACATAAAAAGATACAATAAAATATTTACAAAAATGTGAGGGGTGTATTCACTTTTGTGAGATACTATACCTGGCCAGTAGAAGGAGTAGAGATATTCTACTGGCCAGTAGAAGGAGCTGTGTGCTCTAAGCGCGTAGCCTAGACTCTTAGTCCTCTTCAAGATCGAGGCCCGCCCATCCGGTGATGTCACTTCCTCCCGTGCGGTCCACGCAAGGCAGATTGGATTCCCTGGACTTCTTGGACATTTCCAGCATCCCAGCTTTGCCTCCTACACTTATCTGGACCCGGGAGTGAATACCAGACAGCAGGCATCCCTCGAGGATGACCTTTTTTGACAAAAGACATGCTCAAATAATCTGCTATTCTGTAAGTGCAATACTTTGTGCAGTAAATTGTGTCTTTTGAATACTACACATAGGTGTGCCTCCCTCATTCCCCTTTCTTTAAAACCTAATCAGGTATAGCTAATCACCTTCTCAATGGCAAACAAAGCCATTTGACTTTCAACTGTGATCAGCCTTGTTCATTTTGATTAGCTCAGCATGAAAAGAGCTTTCCTGGAGCATTTCAGTCCCTGGTAGTGCAACTGAAGCAAACAATGAACTATGGGTGACAAGGCATTGTCAAAAGATTCCTGGGATAAAGTTGTGGACAGATAAAAGTCAAGAGATGGATACAAAAAAATGTGAAAGGCTTTACCAATGCCTAGAAGCACAGTGAATCTATTATTAAAGTGATTGTAAAGTCTCATTTAAAAAAAAAAAAAACGTTACCTGCTCTGTGTAGCGGATTTGCACAGAGCAGTCTGGATCCTCCTCTTCTTGGGTCCCTCTTCGGTACTCTTGGCCCTTCCCTCCTGTCGAGTGCCCCCACAGCTATGGGGGCATCCAAGCCAAGCTGCAGCTCTGTGTGTCCATTCAGATATAGAGCCGCGGTTTAGCCCACCCCTCTCTCTCCTGATTGGCTAACTGACTTTGATTGACAGCAGCTGGAGCCAATGGCAAGGGAGAGTCCCGGATGGCCTAGGGACTGGTGGACATCCCTGGACAGAGCGGGGAGTGAGTGAGTAAGTATGAGGGGGGCTACTGCACACAGAAGGCTTTTTATCTTAATGCATAGATTGCATTAAGATAAAAAAACCTTCTGACTTTACAACCCGTTTAAAAAGTTGAAGGTATTTGTTACAACACACACCCTCCCTGGATCAGGATGTCGCCCAGAACTAGATGAAATAGCCATTAGGAAACTGATCAGAGAGGCTACCAAGAGGCCTACAGCAACTCTGAAGCAGTTGCAGGAATTTATGACAGAATGGTCATTGTGTGCATGTGTCAAAAATATCACAAATTCTCCACAAATGTGGCTTGTATGGGAGGCTTTCAAGAAAGGCCACACACACGATTGAGCTTTGCTAAAACACACCTTGAAGATTCTGAGGCCACATGGAAAAAGGTGTTATGGTCAGATGAGACTAAAATGTATTTATTTGGCCTCAACAGCAAACAATATCTCTGGCGGAAATCCAATACAGCTCTCCATCTAAATAACATCATTTCTACAGTAAAGCATGGAGGTGGCAATATCCTGTTATGGGGCTGTTTCTCTGCAGCAGGGTCTGGAGCACTTGTCAGGATAGACGAAAAACAGATGGGGCAAAATACCGTCAATTTCTTGAAGAAAATCTGCTGCCTTCTGCCGGAAACCAACATGACAATGACCAAAGCACACAGCAAAAATGAAAACACAATGGTTAAAGGAGAAAAAGGTGAATGTCCTTGCATGGCTTAGTCAGAGCCCAGACTTAAACCCCATTGAAAATCTGTGGAATGAGCTGAAGACTGCACTCCACAAGCAGTCACCATCAAATTTAACTGAACTTGAGCATTTCTGATAAGAAACGTGGCCAAATATTGCAAAGTCTAGATGTGCAAAGTTAGTAGAGAAATATCCCAACAGACTAAAGGCTGTAATTAAAGCAAAAGGTGGTTCAAAAAAATACTGACACAAGTTTTCCCACTCAGTGATTCTGTTTTTGAATTTCTGGATTTTTTTCATGTTGGTGTTATATCTTTCACTTGGATGTTATAGGTTGCACTGAGTAAATACAGCTGCATAAAACAAAAACTGTGTCTGTCTTTATTTCAGGCTGGAAAGCAACAAAATTTGATTATTTTAAAGGGGGGTGATTCTTTTCTATACCCATTGTTTATACCATTTTAAGTGGTATAAATGAAAATCTTGTTGGCCTACAATACAAGTTTGAGGGCATCTAAAAGTTTTCTGACATCTACATTTACGGTAGTTAAAAACTGTGATAATTGAGTTACACTATTTTCATTTTTCTTTTGCTTTAAGCACACGTAGAAAGACTAAGATCTGACAATATTCTCAAACATGCCTCTTGTCTCTCTGAATACAATTCTCCTATTGAGCCAAATGCATGTAGAGCACTGGGCACATACAGAAACAACTTAGAACTCCAAACCACAGTTTACAACTTTCAAAAAGAATTATGTTTTCCAAAGTGAATGAACAGTAATGCCGGGTACACACGATCGGACATTCCGACAACAAAATCCTGGATTTTTTTCCCACGGATGTTGGCTCAAATTTGTCTTGCAGACACACGGTCGCCCAAATGTTGTCGGAAATTCCGATCGCCAAGAACGCGCTGACGTACAACACCTACGACGAGCCAAGAAAAATGAAGTTCAATAGCCAGTGCGGCTCTTCTGCTTGACTCCGAGCATGCGTGGACTTTTGTGCATCGGAATTGTGTGCACACGATCGGGAATTTAAGACAACGGGTTTTGTTGTCGGAAAATTTGAGATTCAGCTGTCATCACGCCTCACTGCACCAAGACAGAGGTCTGCACCTTTCCTTGGGGGTATAACGATCCCTGGATGTTCCAGATACAAGCCTTGTTTGACTCCCAGCCTTTGGCTAGGGCATCCACCTATTCCGGTAAGGGTTATCCAACCATTCGTATATACATGTAGATGCCAAGTCGGTAGGTTCATCCCTGCTTCTTAAGATCTGGGTGATGCAAGGTCTATCCCTGTCATTACTGATCAAGGGGATTTGACACATTGGAACTTTTGGAGCTGGCCTCTACTAATATTTGATATATATATTTCTCAAAACTCCCTGGCAAATATTAATTTTAAATGTTTTGATTATATTATGTACAGTTTATAACCTATACTCTTCTTTAACATCGAATATGCCGAAACGCATTTTTGTGATCCATTTGATGTCACTTATTATTTTTTAGGTGGTACACAATTTTATGTACACTGTTATTTTTAGTACGTTCTTTTGAAAGTATACAGATGTATGGTTGTTAGTTCACCTTTTCACAGAGAGTTATTCAGCTCTCTTTTTCTAGAGATACTAGTCACATGTGCCCCAGCACATATTTCTGATCGTTTCACGAGCGTAATACACTTACTCACACAGTAGAGAATATTGATGACCTCTTTATAGTTGAGTTCCATCCCAATAAAACTTTATTGTGCACTTACACCTCCAGACGATTATTCTGGTTGGTGGTTGCCCGATAACGGACACTATTTTTTAGTGCCACATTATTGTTTGTTTTCTCAAATTTTTGTTGTCGGAAATTCCGACAACAAATGTCCGATGGAGCCTACAACGGTCGGAATTTCCGACAACAAGCTCCCATTGAACATTTGTTTTCGGAGATTCCGACTGTGTGTCCGACTGTGTGTCTATAAGACCGACTGTGTGTCTATAAGACTTGCAGTAACTGTGATAGGGAAATGTGATGGCCAGAAGTTAAAATAGACTCTAATCATATCTCCTAAAAATAAAAATAAAAAAAGAATTGTAAGTGCCAGACTGTAAGCAGATATCTATGTACTGTTCTCTGAAGTATCTGTAAACACGAAGATTCACGTCAGGAAATATGAATGGCTTCTCTAGAACTCTCAGGGAACAATACATCTCATAAAAATGACTATGATCTCAAAGAAAACAAACCAAAGAAACAAAACAATATGTTTCTAGCTCTTTTCTTCTCATTCCCGTGCACCATTGCTTTCTCTTTGTAGCACATGACAGTTTAATTAAACTGTTTATTTCTTGGGCCTCATTGATGCATGCAGCACAAGTGGCTGCATCTATCTTGAAACAAATATGCAAGGATGGCATAGACGCTATAAAAGTAAATCATTTTCAACCAGATGCCTATCGTTCTGATAAATATTTATGCAAGGAGGAAATTTCACAAGGTGGAAAGGTAACTAGGATAAGTGTAGGCAAATTCATATTGAAAAATAGAAAACTCCAAAAATTGGTATGTATTGCTTGCTTAAGATTTTATAGGAAAGTAATGCATAGTATTTAATTATTTACAATACTATCAGAATTCTGATTTCTTTGATTTTTATCAGTATGTTTATCGTGGAACAAATTCTTCCATTATTAAATACTAAAACATTTTTTGACTATTTTTGTGCCCCTAATGCAGGCTTAATTGTGACCACAAGCACTACATTTGTCCCAATGTCCTCCTGCAGTGCCTTCATTGCTGTTAGATTAAGTGCTTTTTTTTGTTTTGGGTGGGGGTAATCCAGTGGGCCTTTAATGCAGTGAATTCTTATGGAGGTCATATACAAGACAAAAAATTGTACAAAATTCTTATAATTGTAACATTCATTACATTTTCAAATAACTAGTGGGTGAAAACCAATAATAGTTTTCAACTTTTCAGACTAAAAAATTGAAATGAAAGCCAGCTGCCAGCTACTTGTTTTATATATAATAACAAATATGTACAATAGATGGAAATAATGGTACAGAAAATAACTTTGAGCAAACTTTATTGCTAATAGTAATTTTGTTTGGTTTATTATAAAAAGCAAGATTAGATGCAACTTTTTTGTCATAATTCCCATTATAGCTACAGGGCATACAAGTTTAGCACAGGCTATGAAGTTCAAACTGGAAATTACAGTATCTTTTTTCCAGCAACTGATGCAACAAATACCAACACGTTATTCACACTCAATTATTATTTTTGTAGCATCTAACCAGCAAGGCCTTTATTGGTGCATATTTGTGTATTTTAAAAAATACATCCTTTTTTTGTGATTGTGAATGACACATGTGGGGCATAATGCAATTTGATGTACATTAGAAAGCTTAAAGTTATGAAGTAGAATTCTCAATCAGTATAATTAAACATGTATATGTGTTCAGACTGGAAGATTTTTTTTTAATATGATCCCATAGCTATTTAAAATATATTTCCATTCCCCTTTTTGCTACATATGTCAAATTTACCAAAATGCAAAATGTTTATCATGCTCTGGTCTGGTCATGTGATCCCAAAGCTTTGCACTATTGTGTAATAGAGCAAGAGAAGAGTGTCAAGACCAGGAGGGCTATGACAGCCAATTGGCGAATTGACCACTTGCACGAATCATGTGACCAGATATCAGTGTCCTCTCAGAAGGATTTTTTAGAGAAAAAAAAAGGTTCTGAAGCAAAAGGGGGGTTTGATCATTTGGAAACCATAATTGAGATCAGGAATTGTATAGTAACAAAAATTATTGTAACATAACATGATATGTTCTGTAACGTATATACTATATTACCAAATGTATTTGGACGCCTTCCTTTACCAGCACATGAACTTTAATGGCATCCAAGTCTTAGTCTGTAGGGTTAAATATTGAGTTGCCCCACTCTTTACATCTATAACAGCTTCAACTCTTCTTGGAAGGCTGTCCACAAGGTTTACGAGAGTGTCTATGGGAATGTTTGACCATCCTTCCAGAAGCGCATTTGTGAGGTCAGGCACTGATGTTGGACAAGAAGGCCTGGCTCGCAGTCTCTACTTTAACTCATTCCAATGGTGTTCTTTGGGGTTGAGGTCAGGACTTTGTGCAGGCCAGTCAAGTTCCTCCACCCAAAACTCACTCATCCATTTATTTTTTTGGACCTTGCTTTGTGAACTAATGCAAATCATTTGGTGGAGGGGGGATTATGGTGTGGGGTTGTTTTGCAGGGGTGGGGCTTGGCCCCTTAGTTCCAGTGAAGGGAACTCTTGGACAATTTCATGCTCCTAACTTTGTGGGGACAGTTTGGGGATGGCCCCTTCCTATTCCAACATGACTGAGCACCAGTGCACAAAGCAAGGTCCATAAAGACATGAATGAGCGAGTTTGGGGTGGAGGAATTGCACAGAGACCTGACCTCAACTCAATAGAACACATTTGGGGTGAATTAGAGCGTATAAGCAATGTTAAAAAAAGTAAAAATACAATTAATGTAAATCAGGAATGTAACCTGCAAATGTATATATTGTTTAAAGCAAAATAATACTAAAACATGATTACATGAATATGAAAAAAGTATCCTTTTAAACCTGCAATAATTAAAAAGTATTAATAAGCACAGCTATTACACAAATGACATTATGTAAATAATAACTATTACAATTAGTGTACCTTTTTATTATTTTGTGAATTCTCTCATAATTCTCTTTTTTATTTTTTTGTGAATTCCTCACTGAGCCTCAAATCTGACCACCATTTTCGTAGCTGGTTCTTGGATTTTTGCACACCATATTTTGTATACAGGGCATACAAAACGTTCTCCAAAATGTGGTCCTTTCTAGTATTAGGCTTTTGGTAGTGCGTCATAGTCTTTTCTCTCCAGAATTCTGACCATAGTAACCATCTCCTCCAAGTTCGCGGGTGTTGCTTTCTGTTTTGTCCTATTTATTTATTAAAGGTGCTTATATAGCGCCATCAGTTTACACAGTGCTTTACAAATATATTATAAATTCAATGAGCTTACAATTTAAGGTTCCTAACTCATACTCATACATACACATATACTGTACATACGTGATCTAGCTTGCAGATTTCTGTGTATTTTTTACCATCTTTTTGCAGTATACCTGCTAGATCTGTGATTCCATTAACATGTGTTGGTGGCTTCTCTGTTCACCTATCGTTGTCGCCAGCTCTACTGTGGATTTATACTTGTTTAATGGTGTTAAAATGGCAGTAACACACAAAACTATATGGTGTTAAACTGGCAATAACGCACACAGAGCTATATGGCGTTAAACTGGCAGTAACGCACGCAAAACTATATGGTGTTAAGCTGGCCGTAACGCACACAAAAACCATATGGCGTTAAACTGGCAGCAACACACACAAAACTGTATGGCGTAACGCAATCAAATAGACGGTGTTCAACCGTCACTACACTGTCCCTACACTGTCCCTACTCTAGCTATACACTAATGTAAAGATTACTGACACAGTCTAACTACACTACACTGAAACTATCTGAGCTGTCCCTACTCTACACTAATGTATGTATGAATGACACGGTCTCACTACATTACAGTGAAACTATCTGAGCTGTCCCTACTCTAGCGGCACACTATGCAAAGCTGAATGACGGTCCTCCTCACTACACTCAGACTATACCTAGACAGACACTAAACTAATATTCTACACTGACAATTTAAGCAAAATAGCACAGTATAGTGCACTAACTAACTAATAGCTCTGAACAGAGCCCTGTTCTATCTCTCTCCACGCCGAAATCACACTGCAAATGGCTGACATTTAAAGAATACTTTTTTACTGTGGGGCGGGAATGAGCCATCTTTGGATAAAGACATGATGACAGTGTCCAATCATGACTCTGACAGTGCTCTGTGCCCTGATTGTCTGAAGCTTTCACTGCTTCAGCCAATCAGGGCTTACAATGCACTGTTCAGCGCCGCAGTGCATTGTGGTCGGTTCGGGAGGGCCAACAAACGGCCGAACGACCCATTTGTTCGGCTGTTCGTCGAACAGCTAAAGTTCGGCCTGAACTTATGCTCGGGCCAAACCGTTCGCCCATCCCATTTCTCATTCCCATCCCTTCTGCTGTGCCTGTGGCTAAAGAAACGCAACAATCCTTTAATTCTATCTGGACAGATGTTTCCAAGATATTATACCTGAAAGTTTCTGAGTACAAAGTAGCTGCAGATCATCATCACCGTGTGAGTCCCAAATTTCTACTTTATGACAAGGTTTGGCTTTCTACTAAGAATATTCCTCTCAGAATATCCTCAATGAAATTTGCTCCTCATTTCACTGGTCCCTTTACTATCCTCTGCCAGGTTAATCCTGTCACTTTCAAGCTCTGTCTCCCTTCACATTTAAGGATCCCTAGTGTCTTCCATGTCTCTCTCTTGAGACTGTACATCAATAAGTTTTCCCACCCTCTTCATCATCCTTCTCCAGCAGGTAATACAACGGGTCAATATGAAGTCAAGCAAATCTTGGATTCTAAATACTCCAGGGGCAGGCTTTTATATCTAATTGACTGAAAGGGATATGGTCCTGAAGAGCGATATTGAAATCCTTCTACATGTGTTTCTGCCCCCGTTTGGTGAAACTCTCTCATTAGAAGTGTCCTCTCAAGTCTGGCCCTAAACAAGTAGGGGGGCCTTGTAAGCGGGGGGGCTAATGTCATGGTCTAGCCTGCAGATTTATGTTTGTGCATTTCTTACCTCCTTGCTGCAGGATTTGTAACGGAAGTGCTGTTTGGTCCTTCAGGGGTATACAAAGGATTGAAACAAGTCAATGGGAGAACAGAAGTAAATTTCAAAGATTCCTCAACCGTGGAGGGAGCTTTTGGACGTAAATGGAACTATGACTGGTCCAACTTTAATACACTGCACTTGATAATTCGAGGAGATGGACGGCCTTGCATGGTGAATATACAGTCTGAAACCTATTTTTCACTTCAGTGGGATGATTTATATGTGGAGGTCCATACTGGCTGTATGTTAAGGACCTACTGAATGCATCTGTGTATGGGGCTTTTTATTTGGTGAGGACGCTGGGAGCATTGGTGCACTATATAGAGACCCGAGGCGGGGGAATTAGCCACAAGCGCATCTGATCTCCCGTGATAGGAGATCATTTACAGCTGGTAAAGCGGCAGTGTGTACAAATGTGGAGGCACTATCCTGTTTCCTTTTTGCACTTTTCTAGTGGTGTTATGCTTATGTGCCACTGCGGAAGACTATATTGATGTACCATTTTTAGTATATGAACTTTCTTGGCTCTCTTTTCCAATAAGGACTCAATAGTGATTTTTTATTTTTTTTACTAAATGCATTATTTTGCATCATTAAATCTTTTCTCACATGATCATTTATTAATTGGTTTTTGTGTCACATAACTAGTATTATCACTTAGAGGACCAATTATTAATCAGCGCAACTTGAATTTTTTTGATTTGTATATAATAATAATACCCTAATTTAACTATAATGCATTTAGCACATCTAACTTGCTCTAATTTACTCTGAATGCATGCTTTCTGGGCTACACACTATTTATGGCTCTCCATTTACTTTTCATACTAATGACACGGCGACTGTTTAAAGGGAACCTAAACTGAGGAAATATGTGGGCTGCCATTGTTGACCACTTTTGAAAATGCTAGTTGTCTAGCTGTCCCTGAGCTCCTGGCCCCTCCCCCACTGAGTGCCCTCATAGCAAGCTGATTGCTCCAGTGTAGGGCACTTGTGCGTGCTCGCTCCCGAACCGCATTTGTGTGTCTATAAGATGCACAGAGCGTGGCTCAGCCCTTCCCCTCCGCCAGGGGTGGGCTGGGCCAGGGGCAGTGTGGCAATTTACCCCCAGGCCATCCCAACTTATACGGCCGCCCACTGACAATTTTTTTTTTCTCTGAGGAAGTCGGGCCAGGGGCACAGCCACAGGCACGGCCACAGAGGATGTTCTATCAGAAAGCCGCTATGCTGTGGCATTCTGGGAGCTGTAGTCCATGTGAGCGCCCTGTGATTGGCCGAACAGGGTCATGTGCGGGCGGCCGACATGGGCGTCTGCGATTGGCCAGGTGGAGATGGTCACGTGTGGAGGCGGGGCTGGTCTGTGGGTGATCGCGACCACTTGCTGCAGGAGTCCCGCCTCTCTGCCTGCACACTGTGTGTCTTCTGAGGTCTCTCCCTCTCTCATCTACCCCCTCTCTGTCAGTGTACCCCCTCTCTATCAGCCTACCACACTCTGTCAGCCCACCCCTCTCTATCAGCCCGCCCTTCTCTGTCAGACCGCGCCTCTCTGTCAGCCCCCTTCTCTGTCAGCCTGCCACTTTCTGTCAGCCCCCTCCTCTGTCAGCCCGTCCCTCTCTATCAGCCCGCCCCTCTCTGTCAGCCCGCCCCTCTCTGTCAGCTCGCCCCTCTCTGTCAGTGCCCCCTCTCTGTCAGTGCCCCCCTCTCTGTCAGCCCGCCCCCCTCTGTCAGCTCAGCCCTCTCTGTCAGTGCCCCCCTCTCTGTCAGCCCCCCTTTCTGTCAGCCCACCCCTCTCTATCAGTCCACCCCCTCTGTCAGCCTGCCCCCTCTGTCAGCTCACCCCTCTCTGTCAGCTTGCCCCCCTCTCTGTCAGCCCGCCCCTCTCTGTCAGTGCCCTCCCCTCTGTTAGCCCGCCCCTCTCTGTCTGCTCGCCCCTCTGTCAGTCCTGCCCCTCTCTGTCAGCCCGCCCCTCTCTGTCAGTGCCCCTCCTCTCTGTCAGCCCACCCTTCTCCTGTCAGCTTGCCTCTCTCTGTCAGTGCCCCCCCTATCAGTCCACCGCTCTCTGTCAGTGCCCCCCTCTCTGTCAGCCCCTCCTCTCTGTCAGCCCACCCCTCTCGGTCAGCCCCTCCTCTCTGCCAGCCCACCCCTCTCTGTCCGCCAGTTCCTCTGTCAGCTCACCCCTCTCTCAGTCCCCCTCTCTATTTCAGCCACAGCAGAGTGCACTGTGCCAGCCAGCCACCCAACCACCCACTGACCCTCAGCAGGGAACCAGGCCAGCCACCCGCAGCAGAGTGCACCATACCAGCCAGCCACCCACTGACCCACAGCAGGGAGCCAGGCCAGCCACCCACAGCAGTGTGCACTGTGCCAGCCACCCACCCACCCACTGACCCACAGCAGGGAGCCAGGCCAGCTACCCACAGCAAGGTGCCAGGCAGCCACCCACAGAAGCCAGCCACCCATGGTGACCCACCCACAGCAGGGCCAGGGTGCCAGACAGTCACCCACAGTGACCCATCCACACCAGGAAACCAGCCAGCCACACCAGGAGCCAGCCAGCCATGGTGACCCACCCACAGCAGGGAGCCAGCCACAGCAGCGTGCCAGCCACCCACCCACAGGAGCCAACCAGCCACTGTGACCATCCACAACAGGATGCCAGACAGCCATCCACAGTGTCCCACCCACGCCAGGGAGCCAGCCAGCCACAGCAGGATGCTGACCAGTCACCCACAGGAGCCAGCCAGCCACCCACAGGAGCCAGCCAGCCAGCCACCCACAGGAACCAGCCACAGAGGACGCGGAGCCAGCCACCAACAGGAGGCAGCCAGCCACCAACAGGAGCCAGCCACAGAGGATGCCGGAGCCAGCCAGCCACAGAGGATGCAAGAAGCAGCCACAGAGGATGCAGGAGTCAGCCACAGCTGCAGTACCCATAGTTAAGGTAATAGGAGCGCTACACAGTGCCAATTTTATTTTTACTTTGTGAGAGGCTGGGGCAGGGGTGAGAGTTATGGCACAAGGAGGGGGTCCCATGAGGGCCAGAATGAATGAAGGTGTTCACTGTACACTCTCTTAGAAATAGGCCCCCTCCAGGTCCCATTATGCTCCTTTTCAGTCTCTAATGGGACCTGGAGGGGACTCTTTCTAACAGATTCCATAATGGACGCTGAATGGGCCTCTGTTAGAGAGACCCCCCCCTCCAGGTCCCATTAGACTCTGTTGTAATCTTTAATGGAGCCTGGAGGAAACACTTTCTAACAGCAGGGAGCCAGGCCAGTCACATGCAGCAGGGTGCACTGTACCAGCTAGCCACCCACCCACTGACCCACAGCAGGGAGCCTGCTGGCCACTGGCCATGGCCTGTGTGTTCTGCTGGCCTGTGGGTCCTGCTGGCCATGGCCAGCTCCCAGCAGGATCAACAGGCCATGGCCAGCTCCCAGCAGGACCCACAGTGTTAAGGTTTTTTTTTAGGCTACTGGGTGGGCACTGGCCTGGGGCAGGGTAAATAGGGTGTATGGGGGGTAGATGGGATATGAGGTTCAGCTGCGGGTGTCAGGGTCTCTCACCTCAGCGATGGCAGCTGCCTGTGCCAGCTCAGCAGGTCCTTGCACAGCCTCCTCCGATCCTGGGACTAGTGTGATGCTCCTGTCTTGGGGTCAAGTAAACTTGCAGCCCGAGCCAGTCACATGGATCCCGACTCCCTGGCATGCCCTGCAGTCCAGGGGCAGACTGACAACACCCAGGCCCCCCGGACCAAATAAAGCAAGGGCCCCCTGTCAGGCCCTGCCCCTTCATTTTGAACAAAGTACAACTTCTGCCTTTAAAAAACAAAACACTGTTTAACAACAGAGTCTAATGGGACCTGGAGGAAGGTCTTTTTCTAACAGTGTCCATTGGACAGTCCCCATGCACTGAACAGACTGAATTGATGGGCACTGATGAGACTGAGCTGATGGGCACTTGTGAGGCTTCATTGATTGGCACTGAGCAGGCTGCATTGATGGGCACTGATCAGGCTGCACTGATGGGCACTGGTGAGGCTGCGCTAATGGACACTAATGGTAAACTGATTCAGTGGTTCAATGGGCCACTTGACTGGACTTGCCCCCCCGGCCTAAGGCTGCCAGCCCTCCCCTGCCCTCCGCTCCCTGCTCACTGGCTGTTATTGACAGCAGCGGGAGCCAATGGATCGAGATGGGGCTTAGGTAAGTATTAGGGGGCTCTGAGGGGGAAGCTGCACACTGAAGGTTTTTTTACCTTCATGCATAGAAGGTAAAAAACCTTCACCCTTTACATCCATTTTAAACATGTGTTGTCTTGCTTTCTCTGATCTCAACCTGCATATTTGGTCTGGGACACTGACACAGAGTATTGTAGTATTTGTATCAACATGATAGCTGGGCAGCCAGCATTTTCCAAAGAGATCAGCATTGGCAGCATGTTTGCACTTGCTGCCCTTTCCTGAACATACTTGTCCCCTACCTTTCAAGCAGATTCAAGGCTTCTGTACTTTCTGCATCACATCTCGTATTATTGCGCAGCACAGTGTTTTTTAACTGTGATTTAATATACACACAATCTTTCTTTAATAAGCCTTGACCTGGACCAGATTTTATATCTGACACTTGCTTTTTTGCAGTTAACGGTAATTGAGTATGAAATGAAAATAAATCATGGTACAGAGTAAATTCTCCCTCTTAGGCCATTTCATGTAATCCTTCTTAGATGGTCAGTAAGAAACATTTTTTTAACTATCTGTACCGAAGCATGTACATCAAACACTTTACAGTAAAACAAGTCAAATTTTAAATTATTTAAGTTTACAGTAGCAAAGGAGCACATGGGCCCTGGGGCACTCAAGCCCTTTATTTGAAGAAACATCTATAATTTTTCCAGGCTTCTACAAATTGATTATTGGCAGCAGTATACGAATGCTGAGAATTGCTCACACCTTTAGTAAATAGTCAATTTGAATATGAAAGGTATTATTCAGCTTCAAAAAATGTTTTTTACGTGTTTTAAGCCAAGAAGAGGCTAAAAAACTAAGCATATCCAGAACAGTGTACAACATTTACCTGTTAAAGATTTAGCTCCGAAGTCTCCTGACTGTTCATGTTGTTAGTCTCCTGTTGGTACATATTTCCATTTGTTCTGGACCTGCCCAGAGTAGCACAATTCTGGATAGATGTCTTTGATCTTATTAATACCTGTCTACAACTGTCATTCCCATTCTCCCCCGAGTTGGCATTGTTGGGTATTCATGATGATGAGCAGAGGCCCCATTACTCTAAACTATTGGTCTCCTACTTATTTTAGTATGCCAAAAAGGAAATACTTTGTAAATGGAATTTCCCCTCCCCCCTCGTGGCTTCATATGATTCCTCAATCAGTGTGGCGCTACCAATATACAAGTTGATATATATCAATAGAAATTGTCCTAAAAAGTATGACAACATTTTGCAGCCTTGGACTGCTCAATGATTGTTTCTCTCCTTTTCTCATTTGAGGCTCTGTCCTTAAGATCTATTTTAAAACTGTATTAGTGGGTCCCCCTATTCCCCCTTTGTTTTTTGGATTTTTTTTATGATTCTATGCTTTGTATGCTCTTCTTACTTGTTTAAGTCTTAATGTGGCCATGTCCCCATGATCTTACTTTTTTTTTACGACTGATTGTACCACACCGTTACTTGCTGTCCTTGTACTATGCTTTTTCTTTAATAAAGAACAATCCTTAAAGATTTAAAGATTTATCACCTTTTTATATAATATAGTAAAAAACTGTCCAGGCATAATAAAAACAAATATTAAAATATTCTTTTCAATGAAAGCAAATTTTCCTACACTGCAAGTATGGACAAATACCCAATGATTTTTTGGAAACTCAATGTGGTCCTAACTTCCTGCCTAGGCTGACAACATCATGCCTTCACTGTATTGAAAAAAAGGATTAAGTTGGGGTAAACTTTGCTTCTACTTGGACAGTAACTTTAAAATAAATGAGTTAGTGTTATATGATTATATCAATATAATTATAAAGTGTTTCATTTTTCCTACTTGAGACATATTTGCTGCATTTATTCCAGATTCTCAGCTATGTATAAAATTTAACTCTGATCAGCTTACCAAAAATTATAAATGGGTTCCCACCCCCCTACCCCCATATATTAAGGCTATAATGCTTGTTTAGTCTAGGCCTCTAGGGGCACATAATAGTGAGAAGTAATTTCCTTATTCCTCATCCCTGCCATTTTTATATGGACAGCCACTTCTACATATCCTCTTCTTTAATAGAGAAGATATCCTGTCAGTACTTGATTTAGTATATTGTATATTTATAGTATATTTTATAGTATTTTATATAGTATGTTTTATAATTCTGCTGTACCACAATGCACAATCAAAAAATAAAGCCCACAAATTTGGTTCAAAAAGAATCTCACTCAGAACTGTCCATTAGGTCACTTGTTTTACATATGTTAAAAATTGTGTTTGTATATGACACTTGTACATAAGTGCTAGCTGATGCAATCATAGTGATTATCACACTGACCTGCACTGTAATTAAATGTTCTTTTATTAGGGCATAATGCAGAGGATAAAACTACCACTGACTATAAATGTATAGGGGGCTATTTACCAAGTATATTAAAACCCTAAAACAAACATTTAAAGTGGTTGTAAACGTGGAATATGAAAGCACATACTTCTATACTATGTATATGTCTCTATCCAAAGCACTGAGTGAGATGCCTCTCTGCTACCTCATTCCTCTGTCTTCTTTATGAGTCACTTCTGAAAGCTTTTCCTGACTCCAAGAAAAAAATGGTAACAGGGGAGGATTGCTTCAGCACATAGCCTGTGATTAAAAGCCACAGCTATGCATGTTCCCATTTATTGTTAGCAGGGGTGTGTCCTTTCCCTCAAATCAAGGCTCAGAGCTCTCGTGTAGTGTGAGACTTCATATCCCCACCTCCTTCTTTTCAGACCTCAGCGATGCCATGTAAGATTTGTGTTTTGGAAGGTTGTAGAGAAAAAAGGGCTGCAGATAAACAGGTACATCTTTAATCGGAGGATTTGTTTCATCTCTGTGTATCAAAAATGACTATGGCAGACAGTTACTGGAGAGCAGGAAGAATCAATGAACTACAGGAACACTCACCAGCTCCATTGAGGACTACTCCTGGCACAATGACAAGTAGCAGTTCTAATTCATTCATTCACAGGAATTATTTAGAACTGCCCCACACAGCCATGCTGTTTTCACATTGTGACAGCATGTGTGGGGATAAGATCCCCCACCTGCTGTCAGAGCTGGGAACAGTGGTGGCAGGAGGTAGGTGTATAGAAGCATGTTACAAGTTACTCCCTACATTTGGGTGTAACATGCTCTTGGAAACCTAGCACCAAACTCCAAAAACACAATTAGTTTAAGTTATGCAATCATGAAGAAATTATTGTATTTTTGAATGTAGCTTGTAAAAATATCTGAGTAGGTCTTTATATTAGCCAGGCTTTAATTCCCTGTACAGTAGCAAGAGGGGGGGATCAGCACACTGAGCCTCTGTGAGCCCCTGATAGGGATGGGCGGAACGGACCCCTGTTCGGTTCGCACCAGAACTTCGGAACACCGCGAAAGTTCAGACCTGATTAACGAACCCCATTAAAGTCAATGGGACCTGAACGTCAAAAATCAAAAGTGCCCAAATTTAAGGCTTATATGCAAGTTATTGGGCATACAATGGTTATAGGGGCCCGGGTCCTGCCCTGGGGGACATGTATCAATAAAAAAAAGTTTGTGAAAAACGTAATTTTTAAAAGAGCAGTGATTTTTTTATTTTTAAAGTGAAAGCCTAAAAATGAAAAATTCCTTCCAATATATTGCCTAGGGGGTCCCCTTAGTCTACCTGTAAAGTGGCAGATCTGTACCTTGTCTAGAATCTGCTGCAGCAGATTCTAGACATATATAAGCCAACAAAAATTACATTTTCCCTGCAAGATGCCTTTATTTTGCTCAGCAACAGCTGGGGAGCCAGTGTGTATGGTGAGGCGACAATGTAGTGCACTGGGAACAAGATTAGTGATTTTTTGGATACATTCTGGTTTCACTTTGACTTTGTATAGCAGTAACGGGTGCGTAAAAATTGGTCTTTGCGTGTCGGTGGCACCATCCCACCGTAAGCCTATAGAGTTAATCTTGATGAAAGCAAGAATTGGCCTTGCTGTAAAAAATTGCAATGATATGCACCTGTCAAACAAGTGCTGAAAAATTGGTCTTTGGGTGTTAATTGTGTCCATGAAACCTGTACTAAAAACATTCTTCCAGATAAAATGATTGAACACCCTCAAAGCTAGGCAGCCTCGAAGTCCTGCAGAGATTCCACATCCCAAAAAGACTTAATCAGTAACATCGGCATCAGGGGGTTCATAGCTGGTATTCCAGGACTGATTCATTTTTATGAAAGTCAAACAGTCCAAGGAGTCTGTGGACAGACACGTTCTATGATCAGCAACGAAACCTCCTGCAGCACTGAATGCCCGTTCTGAAAGCACGCTGGATGCAGGGTAGCCCAACAACTCAATAGCATACTGGGCAAGTTCTGGCAAGTGGTCTATTCTCATGACCCGGTAAGTCAGTGGATCGTCAGCTGGAAAGCTCTCCATCTCTGTTTTGGCCCCGAGGTAACCATCCACCTTGTGATGCAGACGCTGCCGATGGGATGTGGAAGATGACAGCCCTGGGTGGCTAGGACTAAACAAAATCCAAAATGCCTCACTTAGGCGGACGCCTTCTCCACCGCTCCTCTCTTGACCAACAGAAGACTCAAAACAACGTTTTCCATGACACTGTAACCTACGGGAGTCAGGAAAAACTTTCAATAAAATCCTCTTTAATGTGTCCTCAAGAGATTTTATCTTCTGCCTTCTCTGTGGGGATGGGATGAGTTCTGAGACCTTCCCCTTATAACGGTGGTCAAGGAGGGTTGCCAACCAGTAATCATCCTTCTCCTTTATGCCACGTATTTTTGGGTCCTTTCGCAGGTTTTGAAGCATGAGGTTGCCCATGTGCCTCAAATTTGCTGAGGCTTGAGAAGCAGACTCCTCGGGGTCATTCAGGATGACAGCATCTGGAACTTCCTCCTTCCAGCCACGTACTACTACCAAGGGTCCTGGGGTTGGAAAGCCATCACTTACAGATTGATGCATGGTTTTTCTCTTCTTCGAAGCCTATAAAAGTGCCAGAATCCTCCTCCTCATCCTCCTCCCCTCTCTCCTCCTGTGTGTTCTGTGACATAAGAATGATAGTGTCTGGATAAAGTGGGCCTTGAAAGGAAAGAAAGTCCTCTTCCTCCTGCTGCTCTGCTTCCAGTGCCCTGTCCATAATGCCACGCAGAGTCTGCTCCAGCAGGAACACAACAGGGATTGTGTCACTGATGCATGTACTGTCACGGCTCACCATCTTTGTGGCCTCCTCAAATGGTGACAATACAGTGCATGCATCCTTAATGATCAGCCATTGCCGTGGGGAAAAAAAGCCAAGGCGGCTTGAGCCTGTCGTCCTGCCGTATTCGCACAGGTACTTGTTGACAACCCTCTGCTGCATGTATAGCTACTGCAGCATTGACAAAGTCAAGTTCCACCTTGTGGGCATGTCACAAATCAGGCGGTTTAAGGGCAGGTGGATTTCCCACTGAATTTCAGCCAACCGAGCACTGGCTGTGTATGACCGCCTGAAATGGCTACAGACTCTTCTGGCCAGCTTTAGCGCATCTTGCAACCCTGGGTACGTAGGCATGGCAAATGTTTCAACTTTCCCCGTCTAAGGGCAGACAGGAGGTTTGAGCCATTATCGCACACCACCATTCCTGGCTCCAGCTGGCGTGGTGTGAACCACCTCTGGGCCTGTCCCTGCAGAGATGCAAGAATCTCTGCTCCGGTGTGGTTCTTATCCCCTAAACACACCAGCTGAAGCAGTGCATGGTACCTTTTAGCCTGACTCTGGGAATAGCCCTTTGAACGCTTAGGGGATACCTGATGTTCATAGGACAATTCTGCAGAGGAGGGCATGGAGGAGGTGGTAGTACTCACAGGTCTGGCATCATCACCACCAACTGTAAGGAGACGTGGGGGCACAACAAGCTGCAGCACCAAGCCCTGTTCTGCATCCTTTCAAGTTGCAAGCAGCGTTACCCAGTGTGCTGTGAATGAAATATATCGTCCCTGTCCATGCTTGGACAGCTGCAGAATGTGATGGAATAGGGTGGCTGCTCTTTCTTGATATTGGCCTCCTTGGGGTTGTGCCGCCTCACCTTCAGTTTCCTCCTCTGCTCTATCTGGCACCCAAGGTGCATCAGTGACCTCATCATCATCATCATCTCCATCTACTCCATTTTCATCATTACCACTGGAGACAACTTGGCAATATTCTGCGACATGGGGAACATGAATGCCAATTTGTCTACCAGTGTTCCTTCCTCTCTCTAAGCTCATGTTCCTCTCAACCTCAGAACCAACATCTGAATCCAGTAATGGCTGGGCATCATCAAGGAGCAAGTGGCTGAGGCTGTGATCAACTCAGCTGACTCCTCAATGGCTGATGTTGGGGCTATGACAGGAATACATATGGACAAGGAGGCAGGTTTATCCACTCTGGCAACTGCAGGGGACTGCACACTTGTCTATGCTTGTCTGACAGAGGATGAGGACACCTCCTCTGCATGCTGTGACTGGATAGCACGGGCAAACAGAGGAAATTATGCCCTGCCTGAGGACTGACCAACACGTCCACCTTTGCCTGTGGACACATTTGTTGCTGAATCCCTGACAGTGCCAAGGGAACGTCTGCCTCTCTTTAGTGTTCTCCCAGACATTACTGGGAGGGAGGGGGTGGTGCTTATAAGCAAATGTAAAGAAGAAGTTGAAAATCTGTATTTAATCAATGTAAAGAGGTGTTTGGTGCACTTTACTTTGAGTACTTACACTACACAGACACACTCCATGGATACACTATAACAGTGGTCATCAATCCTGTCCTCGGGGTCCACTAACAGGCCAGGTTTGCAAGATAACTGAAATACATCACAGGTGATATCATTTGTTGCTCATTGATTGCAGTATTCTAGTCTGCATCTCCCCAAGGTAATACATAAAACCTGGCCTGTTAGTGGGCCCTGAGGATAGGGGTGATGACCACTGCACTATAATATACTGCATTATAATGCGCCAAATGTACAGTGACGCACAGAATTATATGGCCTTAAACTGGCAGTAACGCACACAAAAGTAAATGGCGTTAAACTGGTAGTAACGCACAAAACTATATGGCGTTAAACTGGCAGTAACGCACACAGAACTGTATGGCGTTAAACTGGCAGTAACGCACACAGAACTATATGGCGTTAAACTGGCAGTAACACACACAGAACTATATGACGTTAAACTGACAGTAACGCACATATAAGTAAATGGTGTTCAAAAACTGGCAACAACGCAATCAACCAGATGGTGTTCAACTGTCACTACACTGAAGCTATCTGAACTGTCCCTACTGTAGCTATACACTAATGTAAAAATTACTGACACGGTCTCACTACACTACAGTGGAACTATCTGAGCTGTCCTTACTCTAGCTGCAGGCTATGCAAAGCTGATTAATGGTCCTGCTCACTACATCCACACTATTCCTGGACTGACACTAAACTAATATTCTATACTGACAATTGAAGCAAAATAGCACAGTATAGCACAATAACTAATAGCACTGAACAGAGCCCTGTTCTATCTCTCTCCATGCCGAAATCACACTGAAAATGACTGCCATTGAAAGAATACTTTTATACTGTGGGGTGGGAATGAGCCATGATTGGATAAAGTCATGATGACAGTGTCCAATCATTTCTCTGACAGTGCTCTGTGCCCTGATTGGCTGAAGCCTTCACTGCTTCAGCCAATCAGGGCTTGCAATGCACTGTTCAGCGCCACAATGCATTGTGGACGGTTCAAGGGGGGGCGAACAAATGGTCGAACGACCCGTTTGTTCGGCTGTTCGCCGAACGTCCGAACAGCGAAAGTTTGGCCCAAGCTTATGCTTAGACCAAACCGTACGCCTATCCCTAGCCCCTGAGCCTCAGGTTCAATTGTAGTGTATAGTACTGTGTACTGAACAGTGTAAACACACATACTCACAGGAGGGGAAAGCACAGGGATGACCTCAACAATTTATTGCGGCTTCTCCATTGTTAAAAAGTACAAGGCTGACTGTTGAGGCCTTGGTTATTTACCTTTCTTTCTTTCTGTCTTTCTCCTTTACCCTCCCTTCCTACTTTCTATTCTATCACCACTAGAGGCCGCTCTAGCCATTTGAATTATCTCCCCATCCCTCTCTTTGAGACAGCAAGCTCCCATCCCATCTCAATTATTCTTAATCTCATGTTATCTTCCAAATGGCTCCACAAATCTCCCTGCAGGTTTCCTCTCTAAATTGAAGAGGTTTTAACACCCCTGAGAAAAGGAGGCAAATATTATATCGTTTTCAAAACTCTGCACTCAAATCCTCCTTCTTCGAGAAACCCACTTTAGATCTGATGCTGTCCCGTGCCTTCTCCACAAGCACTATTCTACATAGTTTCACAGCACTAACCCCTCTGCATAGTCTAAGGGGGTCTCTATTGCCTATTATGCTTCCTTCAGCCCAGATGTTCTTGACTCGGCCATTGATCTGCTAGGCAGGTATATCTTTTTGAAACTGTCATATATGCAATCATTTTTACTATAGTTAACCTGTATTCTCCTAACCAGGATCAACTGCGGTTCCTCTCCCCAGTGACGTCCCACCTGAAACGGTTTGGCGCCGTCAATGTGATCCTAGGGGGTGACCTCAATGCTGCCTTGATACCACGCTTAGACTCATCTACAGGTAAGTCTTCCGTGTCCCCAGCTTCCCTGACCAAAATTCGTTTGCTCTTTTCTGAGCTGTCGCTGGTAGATGTGTGGCAAGTGTTAAACCCCTCAAATAGAGACTGCACACACTACTTTCCCGCACATTACTCATATAGCCGTATAGACTACATTCTGATCTCAAAATCCCTACTGGACTATTCCCCGGCAACATCGATAGGCCTGACACTCTGGTCTGACCATGCACTTAAATGCGTTCTCAGGGGCAAACTTATCCAACATGGTTCCCGACTCAAACGGGCACACGCGTCCGACATCTCGCACCTCTTAGCCAAAATAGCATCCCTGGAAAGCTCCCATTAATGCTGTCTAGACCCCACGACCCAACTTGACTTATCCAACACCTGGAGGGACTTACTACGAATCCTCGCAGAACGCTCCCTAGTGGTGAAAGATAAGGGACGCTATACCCATTATTCTCAAGCCAATAAATTTGGTAGACAGCTGGCTCATGTCCTAAACCCCAGACTCACACGTAAGTCCATTTCATTCATCCACTCTTCAACCAAGGGTAAACTACATACTAATTCAGCAATAGCCAAAGATTTTTGGCAGTACTATTCTACTTTATATAATCTAACCCCTCTGGTAATACCTTCCTCCCTTCAGACGGACGAAACACCACAAGACTTGCCCTCTTATGTCCAAGAAACTGACCTTCCGACCATTCCAGAACCAGATTCTGAAGATCTAGAGTCTTCCCTATCAGAAACTGACTTCCTATAGGCTATTAAAGGCCTCAAAAATGGCAAGAGCTCGGCCCAGATGGGTTTTCTTCACGTTTCTATAAAATGTTCACCCCGTTATTGGCTCCACTATTAGCGAAAATGTTTAACACCATAGATGAGACTCACCCCCCCTCCTCTGCCCTCCTACAAGCCCAGATTGTGGTCATCCCTAAACCGGGCAAAAACCCTTCTTTGAATTCCAATTACAGACCTATATCTCTTCTGAACATAGATTTGAAATTATTTGCTAAAATCTTGGCTAATCACCTCTCACCCCTACTACCAGCACTGATCCACAAAGATCAGGTGGGCTTTGTCCCTGGACGAGAAGCCAGGGACAACACCACCAAGACCCTGCACCTCATTGCTTATGCCCAACGTAACTACCTCCTGACTTGCCTTCTCTCCTGTGACACGGAGAAGGCCTTTGACAGGGTCAGCTGGTCTTTCCTCCAGAATACCCTTTCCCAAATAGGTCTAGGCCCAAAAATGCTCTCACATATCATGTGCCTTTGTTCCATGCCCTCGGCCACAGTCTTGGTGAACAGGACCCAATCAGAGACACTGAATATCACCAATGGCACCAGACAGCGCTGCCTTCTCTCCCCACTCCTATTCGCCCTGGTCATTGAACACCTGGCCCAAGCCATCAGAGCGAATCCCAGCATACATGGAGTACATACACCTCGTTGCATTGTAAATTCTCCCTATATGCGGATGACCTTCTCCTATATGTAACCCAAACTCACATCAGCATTCCCTCCATACTGACCGAGATTCACAGGTTTGGTTTGTTCAGCAATCATAAACTAAATCTTTTCAAAACGGAAGCCTTGAACCTCTCTCTGACACAATCCACTCTCTCTTCACTCAAGTCCAACTTTCCATTTCAGTGGCAATCCAAATCAATCTCATACTTAGGCACCGCATTCCCAGGCCATATACCGGGTGTATATGCCCTGAATTTTAGACAACTGCTTACAAAACTTAAACACCTCACAGAGAGCAGGTTTGACCTCTCTGTGTCTTGGTTCGAACGCATGAATGCCTTAAAAATGGACATACTTCCCAAACTGCTATCCTTATTTCAGGCTCTACCGATAACACTTCCGTCTGCCTTTTTCCGCACCCTCCGCTCTATGGCCATTCGCTTTGTCTGGCATGGGAATCATCCTAGACTAAAACATAAACTTCTATGCTGGTCAAAAGCTAACGGCGGAGTAAGCTTACCAGACTTTGAGCTCTATCGTACCTCCGCAGTAGTCTCCCGCATCCTAGAATGGTTCCCCCGCCCACTGACTAAAGCCTCCACTTCGGTGGAACAAGACATGTCCCCGGTCGACCTTCGTGCCTTGTTATGGGGCTATGACCTGGCCTACAAATCTCTACAAACTTTATCCCCTTTAACAATTGACGCATTTGACATTTGGTACCGTAGGAGAGAAGGATACTCGCTGTCCACTCAACCCAGCCCGCTCACCCCGATAGTTGACAACCCGGCCCTACCAGAGGACAGAGCTGCGCCAACCATAGATACCTACAATAGATCCACATGGCCCACAGCGAAACAATTCGTCCATAGCAATCATGGATCATATATGGCGAGCCCGACCACCTCAACTCCCAGCATAATCTGGTTGAGGAGACTTCATTTATCCTCCTACTGCAAACTACTGTATGACTCTAAACAAATACATAGACCCCTAACGGGCTTTGAACACTTATGCTCACTCCCCGATATCCCTCGCCACACCCTATCAGCGATTTATAGACTGATGCTTGACCATACACATGGTACCTTACCTGAGTTTACCAAGATCCGGTCAGGGGAGCTGGGGATAGACATATCTGATGAGTACTGGCACAAAGCCTTTCTATTCACTCATGTCATCTATTTCAAGCTGGTATCCAGGTGGTATCGAGTCCCAACTTATATTAAGCTCATGTTTCCCTCTGCCACGGACGTCTGCTGGAGATTTCACTCAGAGAGAGGCACCTACCTCCATATGTAGTGGGAGTGCGTAGGCATTCCCCAATTCTGGTTACAAATTTTCCAACTATTCACCAAAATATGTGATGAACCATTAACACCTTCCCCCTTCATTGCCCTTTTATCCTTACTCCTAGGCTCAATAAAATCCCAGAAGACTAACATTTTGAAATTTTTTCTCAGTGCAGGTAGGCAAATAATCCCTAGATACTGGAAAAACACCTCCCTTCCAACCCGCTAATGCCCTGTACACACGATCGCACTTTCTGACAACAAAACCATGGATTTTTGTTTGAAGAATGTTGGCTCCAACTTGTCTTGCATACACACGGTCACACAAATGTTGGCCAACAATTACGAACGTAGTGACCTACAAGATGTACGTGATATCTCCATTACGAACGCTAGTTTTACAAGACCGAGTGCCTCCGGCTCGTACTTGATTCCGAGCATGCGTGGACTTTTGTCTGACTTTTACACACGATCGGAAAGTCCGACAACAAACATTTGTTGGCGGAAAATTTGAGAACCTGCTAGCCAACATTTGTTGGCGGAAAGTCCGACAACAAATCTTCGATGGAGCATACACACGGTTGGCCTTTCGGCCAGCAAGCTCACATCCAACATTTGTTGTCGGTAAATCCGATCGTGTGTACGCGGCATAAGAGTGGGTAAGTGAGATCAACAATATCATGCTTATGGAGGAGATGCAAGCCAAAGCCCTGGATAAATGAGACAAATTCTCTACTACCTGGAGTATTTGGAGGCATTACTCTGTGTCAGAGGAATTAAAGCATAGAATCTCTTCGATAGGAAATCCCTGTGAGCCCCACCATAACAACATTTAGAATTCCTGCTCGTGCCTGCCCTATTTGAAGCCCTCCTTGAACAGAGCTTGCCCCCCCCCTTCTCTCCCCCTTTCTTTTCCATATATTCTTTTCTTCTTTTTTATGTTTTTCCTTTTTCCTTACCAGCTATCTCTTTCTTATCTATACCTCTACCTCGGTTGAACATAATTTCACTTTGGAACTACCAGTATTCTAGTTCCTTACATGTGAATATTATTACCACTCAATGTCATTCAAAATTGTCATGAGTGTACACCAATGTTTGTGCACCCAGAAGTTCTGGATATTATTATCCACATACTTCCCTATTATTATGTTGATAACAAAACTTATATTAGCGTAAATGACACAGAATGTGGTGCCCCCATCCCATAGGACACAGTCTGCTCCCATTGGGGTGTCTGGGTTGGCGGGTACTGCGTATAAAGCGCAATAAGTTCACTACACCGAATTAAATGGTATTGACTTGTCTTCCACGTATTCATGAATGCTGTATAGAATACTTTGTTAACAACTATACAACCCAAAATCAATATGCCTACTGTGTGCCTACAGTGTGCCTACTGGTTTGCACCTTGTTACCTCTTTGTCTTTTTGTGTTGATGAGACAATAAAACCTATTGAACCTAAAAAGTACTTAGTAAAAAGGCTTTCCGAAAAAAAGGTGACTACAAAAAAAACACAGAAGTGCATTCTGTTTAAAATAGAAATTAAATGCAAAACATTTGTGTACAGACATTATAACATTGTAAATCGTTATTTTACATTTTTTTAATAATTAATCACATTCCCTCTGTTCCCAGTTGCATAAGAACTGGGGGAGGTGAAAGCAACAATACACTGAGCTTCCCTGAGAATAGCTGTGCTGGGGGGGGGGGTCAGGTCAGGTCTGATCATTAGAGGAGAGCACTGCTAGAGAGCATAGCTAGAGAGCTGACTGATATGTTTTCATGCTTAGTGTGGTCAGTTTTTAATAGCAAAGCAGAGGTACCGGCAGGAACACCAGGGATTTCACACAAAGGAAGCATTGCAAACAGAACAGGATACTCTTTCATGCAAGTACACGGTCCAGCAGTCACACATCAGGAATATGCAATGGAGGATATTTGTAGGATAGGGCATACTGTATATAGGGAGATAATAATTGGGGTCCTGAAATTTTTTTATGTCTCTTAATGTAGCATCTAGTCATACAGTTTTGGATTTCTCTCGTTGGAACATGGGGAAATGCCCCTGTCGGTTGTTGAATTCAGGCAGCTGCAGCAATGGTGGCTCTCTATATACCCAAACAGTGATTACATCTTATGGGGCACAGTCACTGTTCGGCCAAGAATTTTCCACCTGGCTCCTCAATCTTTTTTTATGTTCGCTAAGCGTAGTGATGCCGAAAAAGGGCAGGAATTCAGGAGGAACTGGGCAAAATCTTAAGAGTGGAAACAAATAGACACTGGAAAAGTATAGTATAGAGACATAGTCAACAATTTCAAAATTGCTGTTAAAAGCACAGAAAAATTAAGTATTTTAAATGCTTGCATTGTTTTCTTTCTATATATTTTATTCAAGTGTAATGTGACTTAGAACTTTCTGCAAAATGTGACTAGTTCGACACACATCACCCTCCCTTCTTGCATGTCATAACTCTCTTTTCTTCTGGAAGTGTCTAATTACTCTTTTTGATGACCAAGGTCATCTGCCCCTCCCTTCCCATAACCTTTTACAATATGTATTTTCTGGGGGAGGAGTAACGAAATATACTATAGAGTATATTTAGTGACAGCTTTGAGTGTGCTGGGGCTGCTGGCTAAGATGGTGGAATCCAACAGCAGTACCAAGAATTGTGGTTGTCTGCAGAAAGGAGGCTTTTACAGGTAAATACCATGCAAAAAATATGTAAAATGTAGATATAATCTTATAGAATGATTTTTGTAGAAATGGATGGTCTGGCTTGGCCAAAAAGATAATCAATATTTATCATTTCAGCAGAATAAACTGCATTTAAAGACAATACATTCTAACCACTAGGGATGAGCCGAACACCCCCCGGTTCGGTTCGCACCAGAACCCGCGAACGGACCGCAAGTTCGCACGAACGTTAGAACCCCATTGACGTCTATGGGACTCGAACGTTCGAAATCAAAAGTGCTCATTTTAAAGGCTAATTTGCATGGTATTGTCCTAAAAAGGGTTTGGGGACCCGGGTCCTACCCCAGGGGACATGTATCAATGCAAAAAAAACTTTTAAAAACGGCCGTTTTTTCGGGAGCAGTGATTTTAATGATGCTTAAAGTAAAAAAAAAAAAGTGAAATATTCCTTTAAATATCGTACCTGGGGGGTGTCTATAGTATGCCTGTAAAGTGACGCGTGTTTCCCATGTTTAGAACAGTCCCTGCACCAAATGTCATTTTTAAAGGAAAAAATCTCATTTAAAACTGCTTGCGGGTTTAATGTCATGTCGGGTCATGGCAATATGGATGAAAATCAGTGAGACAAACGGCATGGGTACCCCCCAGTCCATTACCAGGCCCTTTGGGTCTTGTATGGATATTAAGGGGAACCCCGCACCCAAATTAAAATAAGGAAAGGTCCCTATATACTCTGAACAGCAGTATACAGGCGGTGCAAACAAGACAGGGACTGTAGGTTTGTTGTTAAGTAGAATCTGTTTGTAATTTTGAACATTTTTAATGTGTTTAGCTCCAGCCAAAAAATCTTTTCTAAGCTTTTTGGAAAACATAGGGAAGGGTTATCACCCCTGTGACATTTGTTTTGCGTCTTTCCTCCTCTTCAGAAGATTTCACCTCACTTTTTTGTCCCAATGAAAAATGTTTTTTGAAAATTTGGGTTTTTTTGTGGAACAAGGATTGGAAAGCATCAGTGGAAAGGAAAAATTGTTTTCCCATATTAACTCTTACAGGAGAGAATTTCCCTTCCTTAGGGGTAGATTTCATCTCACTTCCTGTTGTCTCCTTCCGTTTGCAAGTAGGAGTCGTTTGTAAGTTAGATGTTTGAAAGTAGGGTCCTGCCCTATATACTCAGCAGAAATTTGGGCCTTAGGTGTTGCTGTGGCCAAAACACTGTAAGCCCTCACAGGGCCCTGCTGTGAAATATTAGATCAAGAATTGTAATTACATGCCCCTGTTGAACAGGAGCTGAAAAATTAGGCCTTAGGCACTGGTGCTGGTGCCACAACACTGCAACCCCTCACAGACACTCTAGTTGAAACGCAGGAACAAGCCCAGCTGCAAAGTATTGCATCAAAAATTGTAATTACACGCCCCTGTTAGACAGGGGCTGAAAAATTGGGTCTTAGGCACTGGTGCTGGTGCCACAACACTGCAACCCCTCACAGACACTCTAGTTGAAACGCAGGAACAAGCCCTGCTGCAAAGTATTGCATCAAAAATTGTAATTACACGCCCCTGTTAGACAGGGGCTGAAAAATTGGGTCTTAGGCACTGGTGCTGGTGCCACAACACTGCAACCCCTCACAGACACTCTAGTTGGAATGCAGGAACAAGCCCTGCTGCAAAGTATTGCATCAAAAATTGTAATTACACGCCCCTGTTAGACAGGGGCAGAAAAATTGGGTCTTAGGCACTGGTGCTGGTGCCACAACACTGCAACCCCTCACAGACACTCTAGTTGGAATGCAGGAACGAGCCCTGCTGCAAAGTATTACATCAAAAATTGTAATTACACGCCCCTGTTAAACAGGGGCTGAAAAATTGTGCCTTAGGCACTGGTGGTGGCGCCCAGAACCAAAAATGTTCTTACAAGCTATCAGCGTGATGATTGAGGAGGAAGAGGATAATTACTCAGGGATAGTCACTCAGCATCAGCATAGGCAGTCTTTGAAGGGATCTGAGATTTCAAAAAAAATTATTCGGTTACATCTGCATCAGGTGCTTGGTAGCTGGTGGTGATCCAAGACTGATTCATTTTTATGAAGGTCAGCCGATCGACCGAGTCGGTGGACAGACGCACCCTGTGATCGGTTACCACGCCTCCAGCAGCACTGAATGTGCGTTCCGAAAGAACGCTGGATGCAGGACAGGCCAGTAGCTCAATTGCATACTGTGCAAGCTCTGGCCAGTGATCCATCCTCAAGACCCAGTAACCCAGAGGATTTTCGGTGGGAAAGGTGTCCAAGTCTGATCTTGCCCCTAGGTATTCCTGCACCATGTAAAACAGACGCTGGCGATGGTTGCTGGAACCGATCATACCTTGGGGCTGCGGACCAAAAAATTGTCTGAACGCATCGGTCAGACGGCCACCTTCTCCACCGCTCCTTCTTTGACTGACCGAAGCCTCAGCAACACGTTGTCCAGAAACAGGAGTTTGTAACCTCCCAGTCTCTGGGAACGCGTTGCACAGACCTTTCTGCAAGGCCTCCCGAAGATGTTTCATCCTCTGCTCCCTCTGCGATGGCAAGATAAGGTCCGCAACCTTACCCTTGTAACGTGGATCAAGGAGGGTTGCCAGCCAGTATTGGTCCTTCTCCTTGATACCACGAATACGAGGATCCTTACGCAGGCTTTGCAGGATCAGGGAGGCCATGCAGCGTAGGTTTGCTGAGGCATTCGGTCCGGAGTCCTCTGGGTCACTAAGGACAACAACGTCCGCAGCCACCTCCTCCCAGCCACGTACAAGTCCATGTGTTCCTTGGGACTGATCCCTTAAAGACTGCTGATGCTGAGTGCCAGGCTCCACCTCCATACTGACACAATCTTCCTCCTCCTCCTCCTCCTCCTCCTCGTCCTCTTCCTGTGTGATCGGCGGGCACGCAGGAACACTGTCTGGATAAAGGGGGCCTTGAGAGCTAAGGAAGTCCTCCTCTTCCTGCCTCTGTTCTGCCTCAAGTGCCCTGTCCATTATCCCACGCAGCGTGTGCTCCAACAGGTGGACAAGGGGGACAGTGTCACTGATGCATGCACTGTCAGTGCTCACCATCCTCGTGGCCTCCTCGAATGGTGACAGGACAGTGCATGCATCCCTGATCATGGCCCACTGGCGTGGGGAAAAAAAACCAAGGTCCCCTGACCCTGTCCTGGTGCCATAGTCGCACAGGTACTCATTGATGGCCCTCTGCTGCGTGTGCAGCCGCTGCAGCATGGCCAACGTCGAGTTCCACCTGGTGGGCATGTCACAGATTAGGCGGTTCTTGGGCAGGTTAAACTCCTTTTGGAGGTCCGTCAGCCGAGCACTGGCATTATATGACCGGCGGAAATGCACACAGACTTTCCTGGCCTGCCTCAGGACATCCTGTAAGCCCGGGTACCTGCCCAAGAACCGCTGCACCACCAAGTTAAGGACGTGAGCCAAACAGGGCACATGGGTCAGTTGTCCCTGTCGGAGGGCAGAGAGGAGGTTGGTGCCATTGTCGCAAACCACCATTCCTGCCTTAAGTTGGCGTGGCGTCAACCACCTCTGAACCTGCCCCTGCAGAGCTGACAGAACCTCTGCCCCAGTGTGGCTCCTGTCCCCCAAGCACACCAGCTCAAGCACCGCATGGCATCTTTTGGCCTGCGTACTTGCGTAGCCCCTTGAACGCCTACGGAGCACCGCTGGTTCCGAGGAAGAGGCCATGGAGGAAGAAGAAGAGGAGGGGGTGGAGGAGAGAGGTGTGTCACAATCAGCATTTTGGAGGCGTGGTGGCGGAACAACCTCCAACACTACTGCACCTTGTCCTGCATCCTTCCCAGCTGCCAGCAGAGTCACCCAATGCGCCGTGAAACTTAAGTAACGTCCCTGTCCATGCCTGCTGGACCATGAGTCAGCGGTAATATGCACCTTACCGCTGACCGCCCTGTCCAGCGAGGCATGGACATTGCCTTCCACATGCCGGTAGAGAGCCGGAATCGCCTTCCGTGAGAAAAAGTGGCGTTTGGGTACCTGCCACTGAGGAACCGCACATTCCACAAACTCACGGAAGGGGGCAGAGTCTACCAACTGAAAAGGCAGCAGTTGAAGTGCTAGCAATTTTGCCAAGCTAGCATTCAACCGCTGGGCATGTGGATGGCTGGGAGCAAACTTCTTTCGGCGGTGCAGCAGCTGGGGCAGGGAAATTTGCCTGGTACAATCTGACGTCGGTGTACCAAAAGCAGATTGCCCATAAGTACTTGGCTGTGACACACCTAATTCTACACCTTCATTCCTCTCACTGCAGGTCGCAGAGAGGACTGAAGGTCTAGTGGGGTTGGAAATCTCAGCTGATGAGGAGCAAGGAGAGATCGTCTTTGTTCTTTGGTGTGGGTCTTTTAGATACGCTTGCCAACGAACTGCATGGCAGGTCAACATATGTCTGGTCAAGCATGTGGTACCCAAGCGGGAGATGTTTTGGCCACGCGAGATACGCTTGAGACATATATTGCAAATAGCAGCGGTGCGATCTGATGCACTCGTCTCAAAAAAGGCCCACACCAAAGAACTTTTTGAATAACGCGCAGAGACTGCAGCGCCCTGCACATGTGGAGCTTTGGGGTGTGATGCAGTCAATGTGCTGCCCTTAGGCTGGCCCCTGGAGGGCATCCTGCCTAGTTGGTGATGTGCCACCTCCTCCTCCTCCTCCTCCTCCTCCTCCTCCTCCTCCTCTCTCCTATCAGGCACCCACGTTGAGTCAGTGACCTCATCATCCCCTCCCTCCTCATCACTGGAGCAAACCTGGCAGTATGCTGCAGCAGGGGGAGCATGACTGCCAGATTGCTGTCCTTCTTGGGCACCCCCTCTGTCCGTGCTCATGTTACTGCCTTCATTGAGCTCAGTATCATCATCAGAGCCTTCCAAACGCTGGGCATCCTCCTGGAGCATGTACCCAACACTGTGGTCAAACAGTTCGAGGGAATCCTCAGGAGGACATGGTGGGGCTAGGGAAGGAGTCACTGATGACATTGAGCTGAGGGAAGAGGCCGCTGCTTTGCCAGACAAAGCACCCTGGGCATGGGTGAGAGAGGATGAGGAGGATGAGGACGGCTTGGTCATCCACTCGACCAAGTCTTCCGCATGTTGCGGCTCAACACGGCCAGCTGCCGAAAAAAAGGCCAAGCGTGTCCCATGGCCACGTGCTGATGAGGATGCACCGTCTCCACGACCAGCACTAGACACAGAGCCTGCTTGCCCTCTCTTATTGGCTTGTGACTGTCTGCCTCTCCTTCTTGGCCTTCCAGACATACTAATGGCCTGTAGCTGCACTAAGCTGGGATAGAACACCTGTAATTTTCTTCAGGTAGCTTTATATACTGTAACCAGACAAGCCTGCCTGTCAGTAGGAAGATAACAGGAACGGATCTAGCTGAACACTGTGAGCAGGACGTACTGCACTAAATGTATATAGCAGGAACGGATCTAGCTGAACACTGTGAGCAGCACGCACTGCACTGAATGTAAATAACAGGAACGGATCTAGCTGAACACTGTGAGCAGGACACACTGTACTAAATGTAAATAGTCTAGCTGCCTGACCGTGGTACTAATAGGATCAAAAAGAACACCTGTAATTTTCTTTAGGTAGCTTTATATACTGTAACCAGACAAGCCTGCCTGTCAGTAGAAAGATAACAGGAACGGATCTAGCTGAACACTGTGAGCAGGACGCACTGCACTGAATGTAAATAGCAGGAACGGATCTAGCTGAACACTGTGAGCAGCACGCACTGCACTGAATGTAAATAGCAGGAACGGATCTAGCTGAACACTGTGAGCAGGACGCACTGCACTGAATGTAAATAGCAGGAACGGATCTAGCTGAACACTGTGAGCAGGACGCACTGCACTGAATGTAAATAACAGGAACGGATCTAGCTGAACACTGTGAGCAGGACACACTGTACTAAATGTAAATAGTCTAGCTGCCTGACCGTGGTACTAATAGGATCAAAAAGAACACCTGTAATTTTCTTCAGGTAGCTTTATATACTGTAACCAGACAAGCCTGCCTGTCAGTAGGAAGATAACAGGAACGGATCTAGCTGAACACTGTGAGCAGGACGCACTGCACTGAATGTAAATAGCAGGAACGGATCTAGCTGAACACTGTGAGCAGCACGCACTGCACTGAATGTAAATAGCAGGAACGGATCTAGCTGAACACTGTGAGCAGGACGCACTGCACTGAATGTAAATAGCAGGAACGGATCTAGCTGAACACTGTGAGCAGGACGCACTGCACTGAATGTAAATAACAGGAACGGATCTAGCTGAACACTGTGAGCAGGACACACTGTACTAAATGTAAATAGTCTAGCTGCCTGACCGTGGTACTAATAGGATCAAAAAGAACACCTGTAATTTTCTTCAGGTAGCTTTATATACTGTAACCAGACAAGCCTGCCTGTCAGTAGGAAGATAACAGGAACGGATCTAGCTGAACACTGTGAGCAGGACGTACTGCACTAAATGTATATAGCAGGAACGGATCTAGCTGAACACTGTGAGCAGCACGCACTGTACTGAATGTAAATAGCAGGAACGGATCTAGCTGAACACTGTGAGCAGGACACACTGCACTGAATGTAAATAACAGGAACGGATCTAGCTGAACACTGTGAGCAGGACACACTGTACTAAATGTAAATAGTCTAGCTGCCTGACCGTGGTACTAATAGGATCAAAAAGAACACCTGTAATTTTCTTCAGGTAGCTTTATATACTGTAACCAGACAAGCCTGCCTGTCAGTAGGAAGATAACAGGAACGGATCTAGCTGAACACTGTGAGCAGGACGCACTGCACTGAATGTAAATAGCAGGAACGGATCTAGCTGAACACTGTGAGCAGCACGCACTGCACTGAATGTAAATAGCAGGAACGGATCTAGCTGAACACTGTGAGCAGGACGCACTGCACTGAATGTAAATAGCAGGAACGGATCTAGCTGAACACTGTGAGCAGGACGCACTGCACTGAATGTAAATAGCAGGAACGGATCTAGCTGAACACTGTGAGCAGCACGCACTGCACTGAATGTAAATAGCAGGAACGGATCTAGCTGAACACTGTGAGCAGCACGCACTGCACTGAATGTAAATAGCAGGAACGGATCTAGCTGAACACTGTGAGCAGGAAGCACTGTACTGAATGTAAATAGCAGGAACGGATCTAGCTGAACACTGTGAGCAGGACACACTGCACTGAATGTAAATAGTCTAGATAGAAGATAACAGGAACGGATCTAGCTAAACTGAATACAGTGTATATATATATATGCAACACCTGGGATGCATATATATACACAATACACTGTAAGTGCAGCTAACTGACTGACTGTTCTGCCTAATCTATCTAACTCAAATCAAACACTGTCTCTCTGTCTATCTCTTTCAACGCCGGAACACACACTACACAGGGCCGCCGTGCAGGCGGCCTTATATAGTGTGGGGCGTGTACTAAATCCCCTGAGCCATAATTGGCCAAAGCCTCCTTGGCTTTGGCCAATTACGGCTCTCTGTTCAGGCGGCGCTGTGATTGGCCAAGCATGCGGGTCATAGTGCATGCTTGGCCAATCATCAGCCAGCAATGCACTGCGATGCCGCAGTGAATTATGGGCCGTGACGCGCCACACGAATTTGGCGCGAACGGCCCATATCGTTCGCAATTCGACGGACGGTCGAACAGCCGATGTTCGAGTCGAACATGGGTTCGACTCGAACACGAAGCTCATCCCTACTAACCACACATGGCAAGGAATTAAGTGATGATTATACCCAAGTATTTTCAAAATTTTCTATCAACCTCATTGTTTTGAAGTCTTTTCTTACTATAACAAACTGTTGCATAATATCTCTTATTTATTTCACCGTGTAATGGTATATAATAACTGTATATAGTAAGTTGTGTTGAGTTTTTAAAAAGGCAGGTACTAAGCTTGTTATTTAATTTGTCCATTGATCAGGAGATACACAAATTAATGCATTTGTTTTTATCTTGTTTTTTTTTGGCTGTAGTTTTGCTTTAACATATAAAAATTTGAGAAATTAATTTAAAGATTCTTCCCCTGAATAATTAGGTTCAAGAACAAGATTACCATTTATGTTTTGTATCACCTACCTTATCATAGCCGCTATAACACCATGGAGAATGTTTGCATTAAAGCGGGGAGATTTAGAAAGAGTATGGTATCTTGACATGCACAACTGTGCTAATTTGAGACCAGATTCTACTCCACGAGGTAGAGTCTGGCAAAAAGGCCGAAGTCTGTCTTCAAGGCACATTGATACTTGGACAATTCACAGAACAGAAATATTTATATAGGACTGAGATAAAGCCTTCTGCCAGAGAAGCTTTAATACAAATATTCTCAAAGAGTGTAGTTTCTGGGAGCAGAGTGAGGCTACAGCAATTTAATATAGTGCATTCTTTGAAATGTTACACTTTAGCATCTGTCCTTAAAGTGAATGTGAGCGCAAAAGAACGTTTACTCAGATCAATTCAAAAGTGCAGACTTTCTTTCCTATAATTCTTTTTTCTATTTTCTCAGACTAAATCAAGTCTTAGTACTGCCAGTCTCCTTTCCTCTACCCTAATGCCGCGTACACACGATCGCACACTCCTACAACAAAATCCATGTTTTTTTTCTGACGGATGTTGGCTCAAACTTATCTTGCATACACATGGTCACACAATTTTTTTCGGAAATTCCGAACGTCAGGTGACGTACAACACATATGACGAGTCGAGAAAAATGAAGTTCAATAGCCAGTGCGGCTCTTCTGCTTGATTTCAAACATGCGTGGAATTTTGTGCATCGGAATTGTGTACACGCTATCGGAATTTCCGACAACTGATTTTGTTGTCGGAAAATTTGAGATCCAGATCTCAAATTTTGTTTGTCGGAAATTCCAATGGAAAATGTCCGATGGAGCTTACACACGGTCAGAATTTCCGACAACAAGCTCCTATCGAAAATTTCCCGTCAGAAAATCTGACCGTGTGTACGCAGCATTATTGTGCTGTTCTGTCAACACTAACTACAGGTTTAGACTCATGGTAGCATTGACAGATGTGTAATATCACAGAGAACCCCTAGAGCAGTCAACCCCTAGATTCACAACACACCACTTCTCTTCATTTTAGGGCAGTCTCACTTTTAGTCAGTGTGCCTTGGCTTGTAGTAACTAGCTAGCGACCTGGAAGCGGGAAGCATCCAACCCATCTCCACCATCATTATCTTAGGAGAAGACTGACCATTCCTTAGACCAAACCAGAGATTTTATTTTAGGCAGGCCACGACCTAGCTGGCATAACGTCAGGTGTTGGAGAATACATTATGTAAGAAGCTACCCTTGTTAATAAATTCAGCATATATTCACTGTGACCTGTGTGCAAAATTTCATCTACATTATGAACTAATAATAAATGACACAATAATTTTCTTGTTTGCATAGCATTGATGCCCAGTCATACCCACATAGAGCGTTAGTAAATTAGGCCCACTTCATTCAACTATAAAAATAATATTAATTTTCCTTTGGAGTTAGAAGTGCTGTACAGCCCAATATATATATATATATATATATATATATATATATATAATAAACACAGAGTGAGAGGAAATCTAATGCTCCGTACACACAGTCGGACTTTTTGTCTAAAAAAGTCCGACGGACCCTGACGGACTAAAGCTGACTGACAATCCGATCGTGTGTGGGCTTCCCTGGACTTTCAGCGGACTTTCAGCAGACTTTTCCAGCTGCAAATCTAACGGACTTTAGATTTGAAACATGCTTCAAATCTTTATGTCGTAACTACGCCGGACCCAGAAATCCGCTCGTCTGTGTGCTAGTCCGATGGGCAAAAACCCATGCTAGGGCAGCTATTGGCTACTGGCTATCAACTTCCTTATTTTAGTCCGGTGTACGTCCTCACGTACGAATCCGTCGCACTTTTGTGTGATCGTATGTAGGCAAGTCCGTTCATAAGAAAGTCTGCCGCAAGTACGCCAAAAGTACGCCAAAAGTCCATCAAAAGTCTGTCGGACAGGCTTTCGGACTTTTGTAGCCGAAAAGTCTGACCGTGTGTACGCGGCATAACAATAAATTTACGGAAATTCGGCTATTAGACAATTTTCATGGAGACAGATGTCTTTGTGAGATATTTACCCTCACCTTTTGTTCTGGTCGCACTTCTCTTACAAAGGATTTCCTTTCCCTTTCCAGCTCACTGACAATGGTCAAAAGGATAAATAGAAGGGTGAATCTCCCCAGCATGGAAAAAAGCATTAGAAACCAATTTTTTACCCCTGTTTGTGAAGTAGCTGGGCATTTGGTGGGTTTTTATAACACTTATGCCTATCACTAAATTGAAAAAATTATATTGCATCTAAGGCAATAAAACCTAGTTGAACTGCTAGTAAAAAAAAATTAAAGGGAAGCTATATATTTAGAATGTTATAAACTGTTTTATGTACCATATTCATACTTTTTATTTTTTATCTATATTATAAATACAAATGATGTAAAAATGCACACAGGCTATGCACATTAAAGTATTTGAATACTCTAAACAAGCAGTAAAAAGCTATTTAAAACAAGCCCTTCTTCACCTCTGTAGCTATAGGCATTGTAGAGTAAATAATTTTCAAAGCTTATAACAAAGATTCAGAAATCTTCACTTTTTAATTTAAGAGCATATTTTGGCAGCCTGCTAGGCTTCCAAAGTAAACACACATCAGGTGCTTCTAAGCTGTTAGGAACTGACTGAAATCGACTTTAGCATCTTTATTGCAATCTGTGAGGATCTTTGAGTGTCAATTACTTCACAGTGCCAGCAGCTAAATAGATAAAGGAGGGCTTGTTTTAAAACTGCTTGTTAAAAATATAGTTAGAGGTAAAGAGTTTAATATCAATACTCTGTACACAGGTGTGCTTTAAATATGAAGCTCTTAATTTACAACTAGTTTTCAATACATACATTTCTAATAAGCAAAAATTCAGCACTGCTTGTGCATTAATTGCTTGTTTTTAATTGAAACCCCTCAAAGGTACATATCTACTAGAGGAAGAGGCTGCTTGTGCTGCTGTTCATATGTAATCTGTTCTGCCTATACAAAGCATGGCAGTAATTCGGCTTGGAGAAAAGCTAACTAGCAGTCTCAAGCACACCACCTGGCATCTGCAAGTGATGAATATATATATTCATATTGACTTACATTTCTCAGGTCTGCCAGGTGTCCAGGCAAGGTTTTATGTGTGCATTTTATCAGCAGGTAATGTTCAGTTTTAACTGAAGTTACCCAGATTCTATACTGACCAAATAATTAGTACCATCCCAGCATTCACATGCTTTCCTTAAACCCTTGATTTATTGACCATCTCTAATCATCACAATAACCATACATTTCCAGAGAAATAATGATGTTTGTTAGCAATGTAAAGGAAGCATTGCAGAATCATATCTCTATCATTATAACTCTACCACTTTGTGTTTCAGGTCAGGCTACATTTGCATGCTTTTTGGAATTCATCTTTATTGTATAACATGGCCTTAACATGGAATTCCATAAACACAGCTGATTACACTTTTGAAATATGTATATATCTGTGAACTACAGTATATTTATGAACCATGTTGCATATCAAGAGACTTGTTATTCTGGTCAGCCAATATTTCACATACACTTGCCTCACTGGAAATGGAGGTAGGTGGTCCAATCTACTATTTCAGCTTTACAACTTCCTGAGTCACCTACTTGTTAAGTGGACATTACATCAGCAGTGTTTCTGAATCATTATTCTTGTACAAAGAGTTTTATTGAAAATATATATCAACAGAATAGTACAAAACAGTGATGGATACATCATGAATTAACAGGTATAAGGCTGCCGGGGTCCGGCAGGTAGAACTGACATTCAAGAATTTAAACCTGGTCTCAGACAGCTCAAGGCCGAGGCCAGGCTACATACTAAGGAGAGTCTTCACTGAATCATTATTCTTTGAATAGACAGGTGACTTAGGAAGCTGCAAAGTTAAAAAAGGAAATAGAAGTTCATCCTATCTCCCCTATGACTAACACAGAGATGTGTGGGTTATAAAACTAAATGTGTTTCAATACTTTTTTTTTAGCTGTTAGATAATAATTTTAATCAAGTGAGAAAATAGGTGTTACAAAAAGCTTCAACAAGAAGCTAAAACATGAAATCATGGCACCCCCCCCCCCCCCCCCTCCGTTATACAATGTGCTAGTGTGCTAGGGTTATGTTGTGAATCATAAGACTGGTTGAGCAGAATTACAGACATTTGGCAAGTAAAACAGTTGACATACAAGGCTCAATTCAGTGAGGAATATTGCATGAGATAATTGAATCACGTGACAAGCTTTTTCCAATTTTCTTATGCAATATTCAAAATGTCAATTCACTCTCAGTTTATGCAGTATTTACTGCACTGGTAAAAAATCAACAATAAGTACCTCTTAAACTGACTCTAAAGTCAATTCAGTCAATTAACTAAATAAATGCATAATAAGTCATGGTCTAGGAATATATTTATTTAGCTCTGCTGACATCTTTAACAACCAGTAAATAGAGTGGGTGGCTGCCACGTAATTAACAACCATGACTCATGTGCTGTCAGCAAAATTTAGGCAAAAGAATTGCTGGCATTTAATTTTTTTTCTAAAAAAAACAGCAAAGAGATCCCTGATCCATACCAGGCTCTTCTGGTCTGGTATGAATTTTAAGGGGAACCCCACACCATGAGCATTCAGCCGGCCAGGCCAAAAAAGGGAGGAGCGAGCGAGTGCCTCCCCCCTGAATCACACCAGGCCACATGCCCTCAACATGGGGGGGTGCTTTGTTTGGTGGAGAGGGGGAACTCCCCCCAAAGCACCTTGTGCCCCTGTTGATGGGGACAAGGGCCTCTTTCCCCACAATTCGGTGTTTGTTTGTGGTGGTCTGTGAGCGGGAGGGCTTATCGGAATCTAGAAGCCCCTTTAACCTCCCTGACGGTTTTCCCGAGTGTGGCTCGGGGTTAAATTTCAGTCCCATTAGCGGTAAGCCCGAGCCACACTCGGGATTACATTGCAGGATCCTGGTGCGGCATTACTTCCCTTGTCCCCAGGATCCTGCGATGTCCCCTGCTGTGTCTGCGGGCTCTGTCTTCTCCGAAGCCTCTCCGTGCCAGGCTCCGTTCCCTGTGAGCATCACGATGCACGGGGCGGAGCCAGGCGGCAAATTAAAAAAAATTTAAAAACCATAACACATACATTTAGAGTTCAGATCTATTGATGTATTCATTGATTGTACAATGTAAATGCATTCCTGTAACTGTACTATTATTTATGAACCCTGCTTGTCCATACATCGCTGCTAACATGTTTTACTATGGCCTTAATTGTGTTCTCTTTCTCTTCGATTGTATCTGGTCCTAATACCTATGCCAATAAACTTTTTTACCATTATTTTCTTTTATCATTATCTATGAAGATTACATACATTCTATTTTTTCTCTCCCTAATTTTTACCATTTGGCCCAACATACTCACCCACATGCCTCACACAAAGTCCCGTTTCTGTCCCCCTATTTTGTTGCATAACACATACAGTACTGTAATCTTACAGATTACAGTACTGTATGAAATTATTTCACTTCCCTTTTGTCCCCGGTGCTTTGGCCCATTCCCTGCATGCAGTTTTATGTTATATATACTGTTCTTTCTGCCTGGAAACTGGAGATTGTCCATAGCAACCAAAAAGTGTTCCTTTACGTCAAAAGTGGCTTTAGACCAGCTAGAAAACAGCAATAGTAAATTAGAACACTTGCAGAATTGAGCGATAGTGAATCGTGAGGAAAATTATTTAATTATTATTATATATATTTTTTTTAATTATTTATATTTATTTATTATTTTATAATTTATGTTTTTGTGTTTCAAACGTCATCATACCCGGGATATCTACTAGATTCTTGTTTGGACAGATTTAAGTGTGTTATTGTTAAGAATTACAGGCCTACACTATAAAATGCCAAATTCCCATGCAAAATAATTGTACCACTTTCAGCACCTAAAATCCGAAATAATCATACTGCCAGGGATGTTAACAAGGGGCCCCCAGATCCCGGATACCCCTCCATGTGAATGAGTAGGGGTACATAGTACCCCTACTTATTCGCCTAAAAAAAAGTGCAAAGTAAAAAAAAACCACACAGGCAGTTTTTGACAAGTCCTTTATTCAAAAACCCGCCGACCGGGGCATGATGGGTCAATGACATCATAAGGGGGTGAAATCACCAAATGACATCATTGGCTGGCCTCCACCCCTTAGTTTATTTAGCTACGGGAGGTGTCAGAGCTGTCAGATTCCGATATGTTCCCCACCCACTGACCTCCACAACCACCGCCCAGGGCTGTGGGGAAGAGACCCTTGTCCCTAGTAACATGAGGATAAAGTGCTTTCGGGAAGAGGGGCGTCCCCCTCCCCCAAAGCACCCCCCATGTTGAAGGCATGTGGCTTAGTATGGTTCAGGAGGAGGGGGCACTTGCTGTCTACAGCTTGTATAACAGTGTGAATTTGCTGCCCCTTCAAAACAACTTAACACACAGCCATTAATGTCTAAACCGCTGGCAACCAATGTGATTACACCCCTAAGTGAAAATGTCCAAATTTGGCCCATTTAGCCATTTTTCCCTCCCCGGTGTCATGTGACTCGTTAGTGTTACAAAGTCTCAGGTGTGAATGGGGAGCAGGTGTGTTAAATTTGGTGTTATTGCTCTCACTCTCTCATACTGATCACTGGAAGTTCAAAATGGCACCTCATGGCAAAGAACTCTCTGAGAATCTGATAAAAAGAATTGTTGCTCTACATAAAGATGGCCTAGGCTATAAGAAGATTGCCAAGACCCTGAAACTGAGGTGCAGCACAGTGGCCAAGACCATACAGCGATTTAACAGGACAGGTTCCATTCAGAACAGGCCTTGCCATGGTCGACCAAAAAAGTTGAGTGCACGTGCTCAGCGTCATATCCAGAGGTTGTCTTTGGCAAATAGAGTGCTGCCAGCATTGCTGCTGAGGTTGAAGGGGTCGGGGGTCAGCTTGTCAGTGCTCAGACCATACGCCACACACTGCATCAAATTGGTCTGCATGGCTGTCTTCCCAGTAAGAAGCCTCTTCTAAAGGTGATGCACAAGAAAGTCCGCAAACAGTTTGCTGAACACAAGCAGACTAATGCCCCGTACACACGGTCGGATTTTCCGATGGACAATGTCCGATCGGAGCATGTTGTCGGAAATTCCGACCATGTGTGGGCGCCATCGGACATTTTCCATCGGATTTTCTGACACACAAAGTTGGACAGCAGGAGATAAAATTTTCCGACAACAAAATCCGATCGCGTCAATTCCGACCGTGTGTGGCCTGTTCCGACGCACAAAGTGCCACGCATGCTCAGAAGAAATTCCGACACGGGACAGCTCGTTCTGGTAAACTTAGCGTTCGCAATGGATACAGCACTTTCGTCACGCTGCAATGTTAAAAATGGTTTAATACAGCGCACTCTCTTCTTCTTTAGAATGTGACAAGAATTAAGTCGTTTTGCTGCTCATATTCAAACACACTTCTCACAAAGTTTGATTTGTGTTTTTTTAGTGGGATTCCCTCAATATATTGTTATTAGTTGTCACATCTGACAGTTTTATATTTTTTTTTGATTTTTTTTTTGGTTTTTAAGCCTTTTTTTTTTTTAATGTTTGGATTTTTTCCAAGGCTGATCTTTGTTCAATGTTATTTTTATTTTTACTCCAGAATATTTTTGTGTGTGTTTTGTGTGGCAAGTTACCCCAACACCATTGATATCTTTTATTATTTAATCTCCATGAGATTTTTTGTTGTTGGTGTCCCTTGTTCATTTCACATTGTATATTAGAAATGTACCTGAATCCTCACAAACAAACCATCATTTTTGAAGTAAAACACATAGGAGAGTATAATTCAAAACAAAAATCCTTTATTAAGGGCTCAGAACCAAACAAAGAGGAAGGCAACACTGGATCAACATAAGAAATTAGTGAAGCCTGGGACCCCCACGGCAGACATCAATTCTTAAACCTCAAAATTGGTGGCCTGAGGAGTCCATATATAAGGGAGGGCAGTCTGGTCCGGGATTCACAGAGACTTGGATAGCAGCAGATGACATCAGTGTCCCCAGGCTGTGGTACCACAAGAGGCTGCATCTTTTGGCCGACCAGACTGGATCCAGGGCAATCACTCTCTGGTCTTCCTTTCACACTTCCTTCCGGGCTGTGGCTGTGCAGTAGGAGATGTGGCAGGAGGAGGAGTAGGACCTGGAGGAGGAGGAGGACTGGGAGGACCTGGAGGAGGACTGGGAGGACCTGGAGGAGGACTGGGAGGAACTGGAGGAGGACTGGGAGGACCTGGAGGAGAGGGAGGAGGAGGAGGAGGAGGACCATCCCAAAGCTGTGTGTGAGGTGTAAGTTGGCCCCTCACACCTTTCTCCAGAGCCTCTGATATGAGGGCCTGACACATGGCTTGTTGGCCCTCCTCCATCCTCTGCATTTTATAGGCTATGAATGCCGCAAGGTTCTCCTGCATGGTGTGTGGTGCTCCCAGGACCTCTGTAGCCCTCCCAAAAAATCTGATAGCCGCCTCCTCTAGGCTACTCCTCCTGCTGCCACTTTCTGTTTTCAGGGTGGGTGGAGGGACCTGCAGATCAGCCACCTCCTGGCTGAGACTTCCCTGTGTATGAAAAAGGGACATGGTTTTAGTTTTTGCATCATCAATCACAATCATAAATTAGTACTCCCAAATAACATCTAGGTAACATCATTGATTGGACAAGCAGAAATATTTAGAGGAATGCTATACCTGGCTCAATCTGGGCTCCTCCACATATGGCCTGGAAGGCCCAGGTTGGGCATCAGAAGCCTCAGCCGGGGGGGAAGGAAGCGTGGAAGGAAGACTGGAGAGGGATGGCCTGGGTTCAGTCTGGCCTGCCAGAAAGTGCAGCCTGTCATAGTACAACATCCTGGGGACATAGATGTCATCTGCTGCTCCGGATCTCTGTGAATCCAGGACTTTCTTGCGCTCCCTTAGATATGTGCTCCTCAGGCAACCAATTAAGATCTTTAAATAAGTGATGTCTGCCGTGGGGATCACCTGCTTCACAATTTCACACAATTGCTCCAGTGCTGCCTTCCTCTTTGCTTGGTTTTTGAAATGGGGGTGGGTAATCTCCCACAAACAGGGCAGCTCCCTTAGCATATCAATGAATAGTGACATGAAGTCAGTATCTCTCATTAAAATATCCATGTTCACTGCAAGACACAACACAAGACAAAGCCTAATGTCAGACCAAACTCTCCTAATCTTGTTACAATATAGGCCTCAATCTAGAAGCAGTATAGGCCCAAGTTTGTCTCTTACCTTCGTTCTTACGATCGGCGCGTCCAATGCTCCTTCCTCCGCTCACAGATCGTACGTAATACGCACGCGTGTTACGCTTTATACACACTGCGCATGTGTGTAACTCTGCCCGCCCCTGACGTTCTTTCTATTCTATTCCCCACCCCTTTTCGTTCGGCACAGTGGGGGAAGAGCATGATGGCGGAGTCACACCAGGTGCGTGCTAATTGTAGCAACGAGGAGGAGGAGGAAAGCCCGGATCCAGGCACGTCCCGATCCAGAAGGAGACGTTTTAAGGCCACAAATATGTCGTTTGGGGAGATGTTGGAGATGGTCGACATCATGAGGAAGTCCGACTATGATGGAAAATATGGGCCTTACCCCAACCCGAACATCCGAAAGGCCAAGATCATGGCGAAAGTGGTCAGGAGTCTCGAGCGGAATTTCGGGGTCCGAAGATCAAAAGATCAGCTCAGGAAGCGGTGGTCGGACCTGAAGTTGAGAGAGCCGGAGCAGTACCGAAAGATCCGGAGAGTGCTGCAAAAAAGTAAGTAGTTGTGCTGTGTTTCTATTCTTTCTGGCTTTATTCCGTTCGTTCTGCTCCATATGCTTTTATTAATTGTAACGTTTAAAAAGGTCAAATTTACTGTTCATGGGCCCATTATTCGTTCGTATCAAACATTTTTCGTTCGGCCTCTAGAACACCATTGTTTAGGCCATATGCATTTTCACACATTTTTTTGGGGCCTACTTGGATGCCAAATATTTGTTTGTGTAGATGGGTTTGTTACTAGAATGAAATGCAAACTAGATTGTGTGTAAGGAGAGGACACTGAGCAGCTGTTTTCACATCTGGACACTGGAGCACTAGTGTGGGACACAAGAACACCATTTTTATTAGGGGGGGCACACAGGTGCTCCAGTGTATACTATAGGGGGGGTTACATATGTGAAGCTTGTACCAAACAGGTAAAGTATTGCAGCTTGACAAAGGACAATAAAAAATATACATCTTTGAACTCGGCTAAAATAGACAATTGTACCCCACTTCCAAGCAATGTTTCCTATTTCTATAGTTCTGCCATCAAATATCTGTGTGCTAAGTATACCATTTTTGTTTTACATAGGGGAGAAAAGACTCGGACACTCCTCATCCCAGGAGAACACAGACCCCCCCCCCCTCTGGAAGAAGGGAACTACCCCAAACCCAAGATGCTGAGCAGGAGGAAGAAGAAGATGTGGTGGAGATTGGCACCACAAGAGGTGAGTGTCTGCGACCACAGGCTCAGGTAAAAGAGATGGCTGGTGGCAGATTTTTGAGACCTTTTTTTTTGTTCTTTATCTCTTTTTAGGTGATCGTGATGTGAGGGAGAGAGAACGCTTTACTTCTGAAAGTGCCCAGATACTGATAGGGGAGATCATGGGATGTAATCTCCAATTGCAAAACATCCAGCAACAAATACGTGATGTTATTACAAAAAATAATAACATCATTGATGTTTTGGGGCGAATTTAAACCCCACAAAATGACCGGTTTTATGTATTTGCAATTTTTACAATGTTTTGAAAAGCCAAATTTGGAGGATGCACACAGTGTGCCAACATGTGCTATCTGCCATCACGGGAGATCAATGGACGCGTTTTGGGGGTGCAACCCCTTCCTCAATTATAAAGTAGCGTTGAGGAAGGGCTTGCTCCCCCAAAACACGTCCCTTGATCCCCCCTGATGGCAGATAGCACATGTTGACATTCGTAAATTGGTGTGCATCTTCCAAATTTGGCTTTTCCAGGGGTGAGTTCCCCCCATCTGAACACTATATCAAACCCAGTTCCTAAATACTGATGTCTGATATAGCCTTCAGGTTTTACCTAATGTGAACTTTGTAAGTTCTATTTTTTTGGCTTTCTTGTTGGTTTTACACAGGCCTGTTTTATCTGAAATGGATATTTTGATTTTTCATAATGCTACTGCAAACATTTTAGACAACAAACATGTTGGTTTGTTTTAAAAACCTTTGTTAAATGCACATGTGATTGTGCAGGTATAAAAAAGTGCCTTACTCAAGAATGTGTGGATTATTGTCTCAACACTACAACACTTTTGGGGTGATGTAATTGTTGTTTTATGCACAAATGGGGGTTATTTCCTAAGGGCAAATACACTTTGCACTACAAGTGCAGGTTCAGTGCAGTTGCAAGTGCACTTGTAGTGAAATGTGTTTTTGCATTTAGGAAGTACCAGCCAACAGTGCTTTGTATAAGGTTACACAATCACGACATTTTCTGCACTCAACACATTTCTGTCAGGGTCAGCTAAAACAAACACAAGCAGTAAATGTCCACCAAGAATTGCTTTTGGTTGTTTTTTTGTTTGAAAAAGGTGTCACAGATTGTCTGGCATATTGATAGCCCCCCTACCCGCAAAGAACTCCAGGTATCGTAACCGGACATCATGGGCATTCAGGGAGGGCAAGCCAGGACGGCCGCTTTCAAGTGCTGTCATTGTGGAAGTATTTGGGATTCCGGCCTCAGGCCCAACTGAGCCAGCATAGTTGGCTGAATGTTTTCTTAAAAAATTATGGAGAACACAGCACGCCAGTATAATATGGTTCAGTTTATACTCCGCCATATGGATGGGTGTCAGAAATAGTCGGAACCGGCTGGCCAGGATTCCAAATGTGTTCTCCACCACTCTTCGGGCTCTGGCCAGCCGGTAATTAAAAACCCTCTGTTCCGGGGTGAGGGTCCTCATCGGGAATGGCCGCATCAGGTGGTCCCCCAGCGCAAATGCTTCATCAGCAACGAACACAAATGGGAGACCTTCAACATTGTCCTCTGGAGGTGGCAAGTCCAAACTGCCATTCTGGCGACGCCTGTAGAACTCCGTCTGGGCGATGACTCCACCATCGGACATCCGGCCATTCTTCCCCACGTCCACATACAAGAACTCGTAATTAGCCGACACCACCGCCAACATCACTATACTATTAAACCCCTTGTAGTTATAATAGTAAGACCCCGAGTTGGGTGGTGGGACGATGTGGACGTGTTTCCCATCAATTGCCCCTCCGCAGTTAGGAAAGTCCCACCGCTGGGCAAAGTGGGAGGCCACAGTCTGCCATTCCTGTGGCGTGGAAGGAAACTGTTGAGGAAAAAACAATAAACATTACTATTTTTTCACAGAAACCTGGCAAGCAGATTAGACACAAACATTATGGGTCAACCTCCAGATAGCATTTATTAAGGGGAATTTAACAACAACAAAGTATAAGGTACACCTATCATATTCCCCCTCCCCCCTCTCATGGGCCATTTCTAACATTATAGGGGGGGGACTCTTGGACAGGTAACCCTCTTCACTTCATTGAGAGATGAATGCCTAAATACAGGGTATTACTTGGAACAGCCCCTCCTTAGTTACACTATTGGCAGCCCACTGGACAAGTAAGAAGTGTCATAATACAAAGATATAAATACACATTGTACACATTTGAGCACATTTGGACATTCTGCTATTACCTATCAAGATCATAATAGGATACAAGAACTTTAAACAGTACCATTGGAAAGTATTCAGGCAGGCCCTTGCACTACATGCTTTGGGGAATTCATCCATAAATCTGACCAGTAAAGAGATGGGTATAGTGTGTATGGGTTTGGCAAAGTCAGCAGATAGATCATTGAGGATAGAGAATTGGGATCAGCTGACTTAGCAGTTGGGGGGAGGGAGGGTTACCAAAAATTTGGGGACACCACAAAAAAAAAGCCTCTGGCCCTCTGCCTGAATTTAAATCCAAAATAACATTTCCAAACATTTTAGGGGGTGTTTGGGGTAAAGCACTACTTTGGAGCTGATAAAATACATTGTTAAGTGACTACATGAGGTGAATATAGGGCAGGGGACACCATGCTGGAGAGGTTATTGAAGGGCAAATATGTATGAAGGACCTAAAATAATAATTATATAAAAATCCAGCATGCATGAGGACAAAGGGGACATTCACAGCATAATACAATCATGGTAATTAGGGAATGAGGAAAGAAATACAATACATTATCAAACATTCAATACAATAAAATGTGATATAAAAGGATAAAAATCTTACCTTCATATACTCCTTCTGCAGGACCTGGATGATGGCAGAACAGGTCTCTGGGATAATGATCCCCAGAGCCTGGGGGGAGATGCCTGTCGAGAACTTGAGGTCCTGCAGGCTTCTCCCTGTGGCCAAATACCGCAAGGTAGCGACCAACCTCTGCTCCGGAGTGATGGCTTGCCTCATGCAGGTATCCTGCCTGCTGATATAGGGGGTCAGCGAAGCCAACAAACGGTGAAACACAGGGTCCGTCATCCTGAGAAAGTTCCTGAAATCATCAGGATTATTCTCACGGATCTCACGGAGCAAAGGCATATGACAGAACTGGTCACGCTGAAGCAACCAATTCTTGGTCCATGAACTCCTCCCCACCCTGTTCATGGACTGGACTTGTGTCAAGGTCAGGACCCCAACACCAAGCCCCCGCACAGCACGAACTCTACGAGGAGTACGCATACGAAACATGGCTATAAAACGGTCGGCTGCTCAGAACGAAGTAACAGAACGCACTGAAGAACAGCAAGGCCTGTGAAGAGCGACCTGAAAACCAGTAACGAACGAACAAGAATACAGTGACTAAAGTCACGCGGAACTTGCTTGCACGCACTGAAGAGCAGATACAAACCCACAAGCATAAACTGAACGGCAGAAAACGATCTGAAAGCCATGAGTCTGAAAAAGCGCGAATCGTCTCTCACCAAACTTTTACTAACACGAGATTAGCAAAAGGAGCCCAAAGGGTGCTGCGCTTGGTTCTGAACCGGCCTTTTCTAGTCTCGTCGTATGTGCTTGACGTCACCGCGTTCTTGGCGATCGGAAATTCCGACAACTTTGTGCGACCGTGTGTAGGCAAAACAAGTTTGAGCCAACATCCGTAGGAAAAAATCCGAGGATTTTGTTGTCGGAATGTCCGATCAATGTCCGATCGTGTGTACGGGGCATAAGGACATGGATTACTGAAACCATGTCCTGTGGTCTTTGAGACCAAGATGAACTTATTTGTTTCAGATGGTGTCAAGCATATGTGGTGACAACCAGGTGAGGAGTACAAAGACAAGTGTGTCTTGCCTACAGTCAAGCATGGTGGTGGGAGTGTCCTGGTCTGGGGCTGCATGAGTGTTGCTGCCACTGGGGAGCTACAGTTCATTGAGGGAACCATGAATGCCAACATGTACTGTGATATACTGAAGCAGAGCATGATCCCCTCCCTTAGGAGACTGGACCGCAGGGCAGTTATCCAACATGATAACGACCCCAAACACACCTCCAAGACAACCACTGCCTTGCTAAAGAAGCTGAGGGTAAAGGTGATGGACTGGCCAAGCATGTCTCCAGACCTAAACCCTGTTGAGTATCTGTGGGGCATCCTCTAACTGAAGGTGGAGGAGCACAAGGTCTCTAGCATCCACCAGCTCTGTGATGTCATCATGGAGGATTGGAAGAGGACTCCAGTGGCAACCTGTGAAGCTCTGGTGAACTCCATGCCCAAGAGGGTTATGGCAGTGCTGGAAAATAATGGTGGCCACACAGAAAATTGACACTTTGGGCCCAATTTGGACATTTTCACTTGGGGGTGTACTCACTTTTGTTGCCAGCGGTTTAGACATTAATGGCTGTGTGTTGAGTTATTTTGAGGGGAAAGCACATTTACACTGTTATACAAGCTGTACACTCACTACTTAGTAGCAAAGTGTAATTAACTCAGTGTTGTCACATGAAAAGATATAATAAAATATTTACAAAAATGTGAGGGGTTTACTCACTTTTGGGAGATACTGTAGGTCCTGTATGCATAGGCAAACAGTGATTGCAATAGTTTTAGCACGAGACCTCCTGTTGAACTCTAAACTAGTAACCTGTAAAGGCTTTTAAAGTGCAACATGTTAGGTATCTATTTACTTGACATAACACCATCTTTTATAAAAAACACATACTTTAAGATATATTTGGATTTGCTTAGGCAAAAAATATCATGACAGTGGCATTTCTTACAGACTTGTGATTATTAAGATTCTAAATGATATTGTTCCCCTCTGTACAAGAGTTTGAATCTCACAAAGTAAAAGCAATTGTCATCCAAAGCATTTTATTTTTTGCATTTTATTTTTCATAATAGGAACAGATCAGGTACACCTGATTCCCCCCACCCCTCCATGCATCCTTGCAGCAGCAAATTACTTATGATAGTGATTTATCGCTTGCTGGTATCATTAGCAATAGATCACTATTGCATTAATGTGTTTCTGCAGGGACCAGCTGGTCAGAGCTGGTTCAGCTTTGTCCTGTCTTTTCACAGCAGCCAGACTAACATTAAGTGCCGATGACTTCACAGATTACTTTTATGCACCAGGGTCTTAGACACCTGTTAGTTCCCAGAAGTGTGATTCTTTGCTGTGCTTCTATCATTTTCTCTTTTCATGACTACCATCAATACCAAGCAGTATGTAACCCATCAATGGAAGCAATGCTAAAGTCGCTGACGTTAACTAACAAATATTCAAGGATGCAGACACCTTGGTGGTCCCTCGGTCATTCGGTTTTCAGTTTCTTTGTCTATTCTAAGGTTATTCCCTTAACTATACACAACATGCACACAAAGAGAATTTAATTTCTGGAAACACCCCTTGGCATACACTTTGTTTGAACTGATTTCTAGTTGTTTATCTTTTGAGCCGGTTTCAATCTGACCATGGAAGGCACATCTGGTTCCGATTTTAATCAGTATTCCTAAGAGAACAACTTCATAGCTAACAATGCTAAAATAATCCACACTGATGCAACTGCAGGTCCTTTAAAACCATTTTATTCACTGTTTGGCAAAATTGTTTAAGTGGCAAATTGTTGATGGACTGATTTCTGTATGCTAATAACTAGAATGAGTTTTTACATACCTAAAGTCAAAATAACCACATAATGTCTGATTTTACAGCATAGTGCACTGCTATTTTATGCAAGTAACAAAAGATGTATGCCTTTTGAAGACCAGCATTAAAATGGGTCAACTGGTGGCCCAAAAGCCAAGGCTAAAAAGAAGGAAGGCTCACAAATGTTTTGGGCAAGTGTTCGCTTGACATTTCAATAAAATGTATGTGGCTTGCAACTTTTTATTGATTGCTCTTCTTACAAGTCAATGCTGAGTGAACATTTGGCAGCAGGGTAGAACACAGGGCAGAACTTGTACATGCTGTATGTGTTTGTATATGCACCATGTATGAGGCCAAAAGTGTTTTTCTTCAAGTAATGTAACACAGAGAGGTGCTAGGAATTAATATACTGGCAGTAGTTATCTATAGCTATAGAGCAGTGGTCTCCAAACTGTAGCCCTGGGGCCATATGTGGCACTTTGGTTGCCTTAATCCAGCCCTTGAGGCATTATTCCTGCCACTGACACCAACACTGGGGCACAAATCCTGCCACTGACACCAACATTGGGCACTAATCCTTCCACTGACAGCAAAAAATCAGTACTTTTCTTCCCAGCGACCCCTAATACTAAAGATTGGGCATTGTTTACTCCCACTGTGCACAGTCTGAAGGACAGTAAACTGGCCCTTTCTTTAGAAAGTTTGGGACCCATGCTATAGAGCTTCCATACATCTCAGTGGCAAGCATGAATTTTCTTTACCACTTGATGGATTTCCACCAGTAGAACTTCCCTAAACCAATAACCTGAATGTCATAGACTAGTCCAGTAAAGCCCAGTTTACAGTCTATTTGAGACTTGGCAAAAGTTCAAAACTGCTGCTCACCAGTCGTTCTCACCAAATTAAAAACACTACAGAAGTTTTGCCATGAAGAATGGGCAAAATAGGCAGGCTGCAGATGTGCAAAACTGGTAGAGACTTACATAAACAGACTTATTTAAGAGAACAAATAATCAGATAAATGATCAGACAGGGAGTAATCATAACTTACGGTTTATTAAACAGGCGCAAAGTTTGAAACTATAATGCAAAACAGATTCAGAGATTATGAAAGCAAAGAGATTATAAAAACTGCACAAACATGGACTCATACAGCAATATGTCTCTCTGTGGCTCAGTCAGAGCTGCATATGGCTGCATAGCATAGTCGCTATAAGACTTTATAAAAAGAGAATCTTACTGTGAATCACTGCTTTAGTAACAAAACAGCTTCTACCCTCTAAAACCACAGCTAATATCCAAAAAAACACATCCCTCTCGGTGAAGTCCAGGGAGTTGTGAGAAATTAGGTTAAAGGGGCCTGCACTTGCATCTAAACATGCTAATTAAATGGGTACCCCACTTGCTGCCCATGGAAATTTGCAGACCATTCAAATTCATCCTGCACCAAGTGTACAGGGGGTCTCCTGAAGTTAGGCTTCCCAGGAGCACTTCAGGAGTTCAATTTTGGTTCCATCTTCCAAAATAGTAGAAGACTCAGACTGGCTGGAGCATGGACCTGAACTGGGTGAACATTATGCTGTGTTATTATGTCAGGATCCTTGGCTTCTCCCGGGAGTCTTAAAGTTAGTGGCAGAAGAGCAGGAGATAGCAACTATCTGTGGTGGCAGATACATTTATGTCTTACAAACTTTGACAGGTTATTTCAAACTACCCCCTACACTTCCTGTACATAGATAAAGTTCACCTGAGGCCTACTCCTAGGCATTCCTCCAGTCATGTCAGGTATTTCTGTCTGAAATAAAAAAAATAGCCAGCACTCCTTAACCACTTGAGTACCAGCCTATACACTATATACCCCTCCATGGAGTACAGGCAGAGCCTGCTAACCCAAATCCTCTATCTGTGCAGCCAGTATGTACACAGTGGGCCCCATCCTCCTTGGGCCTGTGTGCCTGGCAACAACTGCAGACACTGATACATCACCTGACTAAAGGCAGGTAAGCCTGAGTGTATCTAACTTTTCCTCAACTACTCAATGACCGTCAAGTTAAACTCTCTTCCTGTCCAGACCATTTTTTCAATTTTCAGCACTGTCACACTTTGAATGAAAACTACTCATTCATGCAAGACTATACCTATATTAATTTCATATCATTTTTTAAACAGAGCTTTCTTTTGGAGGTATTTAATTACCACTTTACTATATAAAAAAAATAGGGAAAAAAAAGTTGATTTTCGCTTTTAAAACTTTGCAATAATTTATATTTCTTCATAAATTTAATCCAAAATGAATTTCTGCTGCATTCCTTTGGTGAAAAACAAACAGATGTATATTATTCAGTCTGTGTGAAAATTATAGACTCTACAAACTATTGTATAGATATGTAAAATTTATCAACCCCAATGTTTAGACTTCCTATCTCATTTCTTGGGGCCCTAAAATTTCAGGACATTGACTTATTTTTTTAAAGTAGACAGTCCAAGGTATTTAGTAAAAGGCATGGTAAGTTTTTTGAACTTGTAATTTTTTGACACAATTTTTTTTTAAAATGAAGAAAGTAAATAAAATGTTATTTTGTTTCAAAAAGTTGTCATTTTAACAAGTTTTCCTGGACCCCTCTAGGACAACCTCTAACTAGCCTATGAAGTGCGGCTGTCTCCCATAGGAAATGTTATTTTTTCGTCTTCGCTCCGGACAAAAAAGTTTTTACCTTTCCTTGTGACCTTCCCAGGTTAAGCCTCTCCTGGGCAAGAAGACCCCCTATATTTGGGCTGAAAATCTCCCTCGATGGTGGGTACCCTTGGTGCTGGGGTGAGTTACAATGCTGTAACAATTGACTGTGTTTAATGCTGGAGCCATTGGTTGGCAGTTAAACTTTGCTGCGGCTGCTGCTTTCCAGTGGGGATTCTGTCCCCATTGTTGATACAGTATAAATGACTGTAATGAAGCTGGCTGGCAGTTTGATTTGATGCATTTTCTTTCCCTAACAGGCTTGCTGGCACTTGCAGTCCACCGGCAATGGCAGTTTCACATGCTCTTGCGTGGGGGCGGTGAACTAGAGTGAATCGAGTGATGTGTCACAGTCAGGTTGGCTGGTGGAGGGGAAGGGCTGGCCCGGGCTTCCCCTGGTTGCTATGGAGCCATAAGAGCGCTTGTGATCAGTGGAAGCTGCCTCTGGGTTGTGTGGCCGGCTTCCTTCTCTTCTGCTGCAACTGTGAGTACATGTCCAGCCTAGTCCCTATGCCTGTGTCTCCTTACATGGGGTGTACCCAGCTAATGCAGGATGAAGATGGCGATAGCCAGGCTCTGTCTATTCACAATGGATGGATGCTGTGCTTGGACGTTTTATCCCCCACCATGCCTACACTGGCAAGGGTCAAGCAGTGAAGTAGATGACTTTAATTTGTCTTCGGCAATGAGATCGCCATTCTTCAGTTCTAGAAGTTGTTCTTCCCAGTTCCATTAGCCCACTTATATGGGTTTATATTGTTGCTATCTAGCTTTCATCACCCCACTCCAAACTAGTGTTTACAGACGTCAGTCCTTTGGAACCACGGGGTTCAGTGTGTCGGTCATTATATCAAGGATCGGAGATGGCAGGGCTCAACGTCAAGCTCCAATCTGTTGAAACCAGAAGCAGTTCGATATGCTCTAATAGCGGTTTGGTCTCTTGTAGGAGGTCAGGCAGTGACTTTCAAAATTGGGACCATGGTGATTTACTTAGCCCACCTAGGGGAAGCCAGGAGTCTGCCACTCTAGAGTATATTGTGCTGAATTTCTTCTTAGCCCGAGTGCAAATTTAATAATACGTGGTGTTGTATCTTCCAGGGACAGAAATTTATACCAGACTGATTGCCAGGAAATTTATAGATCCCTCTGAATTAGCTCTCAACCTGGAATTTGTGCAGTTGTTTTTCAAACTACAGATTGCGCTGCCCATAGGTCTGATAGGGTCAGCAGAGAATTCCTGTCCTTTCCGCTTTCCTGGTTCTGGGACTCACAGGCCATAGGTCAGGACAACTTGTCTAAAATGGGGGAGTCCCACACGGTACTTGTCTTCCCCCAACTCTACTGATTCTCAAGGTGATGCCAAAGACTCAATGGCCATTTCCGCTATTTTGTTGCCTAGACTGCATACTCCAGAAAAAAAACGAGTATGTTCATCCGACTCCTGGGAGTCTGAGATGGATGGCCTGTAGGTTCAAATGTGATATCTTTGGTCATTTTATGTTGCCAGAGGGCATAATGTGGTCTTTATGGCAAAATCTAGAAATGAGGACTATTCAGCGCAGGTAGCAGGCTGTCTTGCACAGTTCTTCAGGGAAGAATTGTGATTCCTTTCTCCTTTAGGTTTACATTTTCACGTATGCCAGCAAATGGGTTAGATAACCACGTGGCATACTCATTTAAGGTTCCTAGATTGTTTTGTTTTTTCCTTTTTAATCGCTGAAGTGAATTAGACCATAATTCTTGCCTCAGTTAGATCTATCTTTTGTCCTAAAGGCCTTATTATCTCTCACTCCTTTTTCCGTGTAAACTGAAGTCAATATTCCTTATCGTAATGCTTCCAAAGGCAGAGTATCTGGATTATGTGCATTTTATGCCAAATAAATAAATAAATAAATAAAGATGTCTGTTTTAGTCTTCAGCCAACTGGCTTTAACCCGTCTTGACTACATTCCAGGTGAACTGGGAAACCGCTCTTCCTGCCCGCACAAATTATAAAAGAAAGGAAGTATGGAAGGAATTCGATCTGGTTCTTCCTTTTTCAGCCTACCTGGGATAAATTTAAACTCAATCGAAGACAAGATAACCGCTGTGTGTCCCAAATGGGTCTAGCAAAGTTTCACTGTATTGGCAAGGATTAGTTCTCCCTGAACAGTCAAGATGATTCAGTTGGGCTAGCTCTTGGCGGGTACCTCCACCTTTGGAGTTACAGCACATTGCACAAAAACTAAGGCAGTCTCTTGGGCATATAGGCCAGGGGTCTGACATAAGTGGCATGTAAGCATCGAGCTAAGGGTGGCTGACACTTTCTTTCGCCACTGCAGAGTGGACCTGGCCTTATTGCCTTCTAAGGCACTTCTGTTTTTCTGCGGCTGTCTTTCGTGTAAATGCGTTTGAACAGCAGGGTTAAGTTATTCTGTTTTCTATTTTCTCCCTCCCTTTCTTAAATGGCATTCCTTGTTACGTCCCGTAGTAAGCTTACATGAGGAGGTTCAGGAATAAGGAAAATTGTTTTCATACTTACCGTAATTTTCCTTTCCTGGATCCTCCTCATGTCAGCTGAGGATTTCCCCCCTAGGTCTCTGTCACGAGGTTTGTAAAGGGGAAAATTACCTATGGGAGACAGACGCACTTTAAAGGCTAGTTAGAGGTTGTCCTAGAGGCGTCAAAGGGGCAGAGCTGACCTGTAATAGGCTGACATGAGGAGGATCCAGGAAAGGAAAATTATGATAAGTATGAAAACAATTTTCCTTAATTTCTCACACACAGCATTGGGGAAACTTACAATTACACCCCAAAACACATTCTGCTACTCCTCCTGCATAAGAGGATACCACATGTGTAAAACTTTTTTGCTGGATAGATGTATAGAGGAGCAAACTGTTGCTGGCTTACACTAGTCTGGTGACACTGGGAATAGTGTGGCAGTGATTAGAAACACTGTCACTGGCTTACACTGGTCTGGTGACACTGGGACTGGTGTGGCAGTGATCAGAAACATTGTTGGTTGCTCACACTGGTTTGGTGACACCGGGACTTGTGTCGCTAGTGATCAGGAACACTGTTGATGACCACACTGGTCTGGTGACACTGGGACTTGGGTGGCATTGATCAGGAACACTGTTTATGGCTACACTGGCCTGGCGACACTGTGACTGGTATGACAGTGATCAGGATCATTGTTGGCAATTCACACTGGTCTAAAGACACTGGGACTTTTGTGGCAGTGTTTAGGAACACTGTTGATATCTTTACTGGTCTAGTGACACTGGGGCTGGTGGCAGTGATCAGGAACACTGTTTCTGGCTACATTCGTCTGGTAACACTATGACTGGTGTGACAGTGATCAGGGACAGCACGACTGACTGGACTGGTCTGGTGACATGGTGTTCTGATGTGACGGTGATCAAGGACACACTGACTGGCTGCAATGATGTGCTGATATTGCACTGCAATGGCTAGTGATCAGAGACACTGGCTGTCTGCACTAGCATACAGTAGCAAATGCCCATTCCACATCCAAAAATTATTAAAAGGGAAAAAGGGTGTGCTGGGAAATACCCTGCTGCTATTGGATTTTAATGGCATGACATGAGACCAGACACATATTTGAAATAAAAAATATACAATTTGTTCATAACATTTAAAATTACCGTATACCTTTTTTAAAATCTCTCTTGTGTTATATTCTGGATACAACAGAACAATTGCTAGAGTGTGAATATGAAAACACTTTATAGACACCAAGGGATGTACATATCACACAAACTTGAGGTGCATTCGGTAATTATATCCACCAAGGGTCAGTGCGTTTCGCTGGATTGCGTAGCTTCTTCAGGACCCATAGGTAAGGTATCATATTATCAACATATGGCAGACAGATAAAGGCATCAGAACATCTGTGGGGCGGACACAGGGGCTATCGCTCCCTAAAGTAACCTGCAGTGTATGGATCAAAAATGGGCCAAGCATTCCCGACTTTAAAGTAGATGGTATGTTGGTATATTGTTCCCAGGTGAATCTTTAAGTATATATGGTTTAATACTTGCGTATATCCAAAGTAGAGAAATGCTTCAAATAGATATCATAAATCCAACGCTGGTGATATCTGTGGTGCATCTGGTGAGCGGGGGGATCTGCAGGGGCTAGTTGTTGCCTTTGGCCTAATGCTATGCTGGTTAATGGCTTCCATCCAGGGACTTTTGTTTGAGCTATGTTGTTGAGATTTGTGATATACCTACTTTGGATATACGCAAGTATTAAACCATACATACTTAAAGATTCACCTAGCAACAATATACACACATACTATCTATTTTAAAGTGGGGAATGCTTGGCCCATTTTTGATCCATATACTGCAGGTTACTTTTGGAAGCAATAGCCTCTGTGTCTGCCCCACAGACTTTTGATGCCTTTATCTGTCCGCCACATGTTGATAATATGATACCTTACCTATGGGTCCTGAAAAAGCTACGCAATCCAGCAAAACGCGTTTACCCTTGGCAGATATAATTACCGAATGCACCTCAAGTTTGTGTGATATGTACACCATTTGTGGTGTTTTCATATTCACACTGTAGCAATTGTTCTGTTGTATCCAGAATATAACACAACAGAGATTTTATAAAATTCTACTGAAATTTTAAATGTTATAAATTGTATATTTTTTATTGAAATATGTGTCTGGTCTCATGTCATGCCATTAAAGTCTAATAACAGCAGGGTATTTCCCGGCACACCCTTTTTCCACAAGCAAACAGTGTCATTGAGCATTCAGCTAGTGTCTCTGATCACCAGGCAAAGCAGTACAATGTCACCACAGTGACTCTGCACTGCTCTGGTGACTGTGATTTTTTTTACATGACATGATTTTTTTTACATTCTGCATATTTACTACAGTGCCAAGCACTGTAGGAAACACCGTGTTTCTTCTCACAGCCAATTGCTGTGAGAGAAAACAGATCAAAGGCAGCAACATGCAGACTTTGTTTATAGGCGTGATTGCTGTGATTGGTCACATCAATCACATGGTACAGGGTCAATGTCATTGCCCTTGTGTCCCGATCTGTGATCTGCTGTGTCCAAAAGACAGAGTAATCACAGAGCATGCCGCTAAGCTTCCTAAGCACCACTTAGCATCTTACAATGCATGCATGAACAGTGAGAGTGGGAGGACTGCAGGATGCAGCCGTCTGGACATTTATGTAAAGCTCCTGGATGGTAAGCGGTTAAAGGTGCAGAGACACACTAGAAGCCCAATGCAACACAAAGGCCGCTGAACACTTTCCAGTGTGTCTCAGCAATCATAAACTACCTTTATAGCAAGGAACATGTTGCCAACACACTTACTAGCCAGTCAGCTAACAGATTTAACACTGTATAATAAATTCCCAAGAGTGGGTAGCATGAATATTTTGGAGATGCTGGTGACAATCACAGCCAAGGTAACAAATTGTTGCCCACAGCCTTTTTAAAGGGTGTGCAGCCAATGGTGGCACCATATGAATCCAAATTAAAAAAATTAGCTATCTCCTTAAACACTATGTAGTTAAAACTGAGGTGTTAGTTGCATGCAGTGGCGTCACTAGGGGGTGGCTATTGAGGCTAGGGCCCCAAATCTGGGGCCCACAGCCCCGAGTCAAGGGCTGGCCCTACCATGAGAGTGTCCTGGGCTGCCTAACACAGTGCTTCCCGCACAGCCGCGGCACTCTCACTGAGTGTGGACTCCGTCCGTGCTTCAGTGACAGTCAGAGAAAGGAGATAAGTGTGAGCGCGAATTTTCTCCTTGCTCTGCCGATATCATAGAGTCGGGAGGAAGTTTCTCAAACTGAGCTCCTGAGCAGGTGAGTGCAGACCATGGGGGAGGGGGAGGGGGAGAGGGAAACTCTGTACTACCTAGCTTATCTTCTGTATACCCAGCATCTCTGTATTTACCCAGCCTCTCTGTATATACCTAGCCTCTCTGTATACCCAGCCTCCCTGTATATACACTAGCCTCTCTGTATATACACTAGCCTCTCTGTATACCCAGCTTCTCTGTATACCCAGCCTCTCTGTATACCCAGCCTCTCTGTATATACACTAGCCTCTCTGTATATAAACTAGCCTCTCTGTATACCCAGCCTCTCTGTACATACGCTAGCCTGTATACCCATCCTCTCTGTATATACACTAGCCTCTCTATATACCCAGCCTCTCTGTATACTCTAGCCTTTCTGTATACCTAGCCTCTCTGTATACCTAGCCTCTCTGCATATACAGTAGCCTCTTTGTATAACCAGCCTCTCTGTATATACACTAGCCTCTCTGTATACCCAGCCTCTCTGTATACCTAGCCTCTTTGTATACACTAGCCTCTCTGTATACACTAGCCTCTCTTCTATATACCCTAGCCTCTCTGTATGTAACAATCCGCATCTGGTGGTAGGTGACGTGGCAAGTGACAATCTGCATCTTGTGGCAGGTAATGTGATATGCTCTCTGGTGACCCCAATGTACACTATCCTCTCTGCTCATACAGTAGCCTCTCTGTATATACACTAGCCTTTCTGTATACCCAGCCTCTCTGTATACACTAGCCTCTGTATATACCCAGCCTCTCTGTATATACACGAGCCTCTCTGTATACCCAGCCTCTCTGTATACTCTAGCCTCTCTGTATATACACTAGCCTCTCTGTATATATAATAATAATTTTGGTGATTCATAGGGCCACACATGAAGATTACCACCATCCATTGATAATATATGAATAACCTCAAAAGGTAGGATTTTATGGGCAATAAAAAATATACATAAGAAATTTATACGTATAAGAAAATTGTAATTTATTGTAGAAAAATATATTAAAAAGATCTCATATTAATATATTAATATCTGTATGGATGTCACACCACTTCCTCAAACTCAACTTGTCCAAAACCGAGCTTATAATATTTCCTCCCCCACGTGCCTCTTCCCCGGACTTCTCTGTCAAGAGCAATGGCAAAACCATCCACCCGTCCCCACATGTCAGGGTGCTAGGTGTTATCCTGGATTCTGAACTCTCCTTTCGGCCCCACATCCAATCACTTTCCAAAGCTTGCCGCCTCAAACTCCGCAACATCTCTAAACTACGTCCCTTTCTAACCAGTTTTAACCACAAAGCTCCTGATTCACTCCCTGGTTATCTCTCGCCTTGACTACTGCAACTCACTCCTCATTGGCTTACCTTTAAATAGACTATCCCCCCTTCAGTCCATCATGAATGCTGCTGCCAGACTCATCCACCTTACAAACCGCTCAGTGTCTGCTACCCCTCTCTGCCAATCCCTCCATTGGCTACCACTCGCCCAACAAATTAAATTCAAAATACTAACAATAGGTTACAAAGCCATCCACAACTGTGCCCCCAGCTACATCACTAACCTAGTCTCAAAATACCAACCTAATCGCCATCTCTGTTCCTCCCAAGACCTCCTGCTCTCTAGCTCCCTCATCACCTCCTCCCACATCCGCCTCCAGGACTTCTCCCGAGCCTCGCCTATCCTCTGGAACTCCCTACCCCAATCTGTCAGACTGTCTCCAAATTTATCCACTTTTAGGTGATCCCTGAAAACTTTCCTCTTCAGAGAAGCCTATCCTGCCTCCATCTAACAACTGCACTATTTTCTCCATTAGCTCATCCCCCACAGCTATTACCCTTTTGTATAACTTGACCCTCCCTCCTAGATTGTAAGCTCTAACGAGCAGGGCCCTCTGATTCCTCCTGTATTGAATTGTATTGTACTTGTACTGTCTGCCCTAATGTTGTAAAGCGCTGCGTAAACTGTCGGCGCTATATAAATCCTGAATAATAATATTAAATGAATACAAATTGTAAACATTGCACATAAGCTATTTTAAACCATAAAGTGGTAGTCCCAGTCTACTTGCTGCTCCTCATATGCATGGTTTCTAATAAGGAACGCTGCAGAGAGGGATATCCATTTTTTTTACATATAAGAAATTGTAATTTATTGTAGAAAAATATATTAAAAAGATCTCATATTGATGATACAACACATCATTGCAAAATTGTCAACATTGCACATTAAATGCTGCTCCCCATATTCATGGTTTCTAATAAGGAACACTGCAGAGAGGGATATCCAACGCGTTTCAAAATTATGTTATAAATCTTCTTCAGGAATAATACCACTTCTGAAAAAAACAGCCCATATTAGTAAAGTATCAATACAATTTCATACCTATAAAAGTGCATCACTTGATTATAGAACATACACTTACAAAAAATATGCATATTTAGCAGAAGCATTCCTCCAAAGAACATGGATGTCCTATCAAGGCCGTTAAAGGCCTGTCCCATGTTGATGCCAAGTATTCCCATCCAGAGAAAACCAAATATATGTTGCCTATAGGGCATGGAAATAGGGTTACTGAGGGCTGTAAGAAAGCAAAAAGAAAAAGGATAGTAAATCCCCAGGAAGAAAATTAATCTCAATTCCATGGGGAATGGGGTCAGTCTGGAGTGTTATTCCCCATAAGACTGGCCCCACATTTGATAAAAATTGTATATGCTTACTTGAGTTGCTTCATCGATCAAGAACAACCCAGTCAAAAAGTCCCATATTGAGATGTTGAAGATGTCTCAAAGAAAATCAAAGACTGGCGGTCCGGAAGAAGGAAAAATATGGCTTCACAGTGCATTGACCAGGAAGGAATGGCGATAGGAGACGTGATGGTGTCCCTGTTATAGTGCGCATGCACAGGAGGAAGTGCCGCGATATGCTTCATATCGCGTCACTTCCGCTTCTGCGCAAAGGGTAACACCAATTCAGAGGCGGCACAGCTCACATCAGCCAGACGTGGCCATGCATCCTCCATACTAGCCAACCTACACAAAACATCCAGTCCCACGGAGACAACATCCGGGGATCAGAACAAAAGCTAAATTAGCAATTTTGAAAAACCCAATTGGAAAAGGGGGGACATCCATGTCTGTTAGAGAGAAATGCATATGCCATTACAAATTATACAATGCAATATGGGCTACCTGGAGCCATAGACAATATTTAGTATAAACAAACCTAAAAAGATGAATCATCTCATTCAAAATACACAGTCCATTATCCAGGGAGTCCTAACCACAGTACAGGATAGGAGGATAAAGCTACCCTTTCAGGGTTCATCAATTACAAAATCATTTGTGGACAATGACATTGAATTGTAATTAAACATAGAACAAAGAAAAGAGAGAGGGAAGATCATATAGAATCCACATTACAAAATAGAATCTGTAAATGGGATTTATAAAGTAGGAGGGCCAAAAAAGCCCCAAAAGATGTATCTTGGGCTGTTAATTAGTCAATCTTTCCTGAAAAAAAAACATCCAAGAAGGGTCTATAGCTTTCACATTCGTTAAGGCCTGGAGGTGTGGTTGCCCCAAGAGACCTGATCCAACGCATTTCTCTCTGGAGCAGTATTTTGTTCCAATCCCCCCCACAGGTCAGAATGTGTACTCTATCCAAAACAGTAAAGTTGACCTTTGGGATCCTGTAATTATGCTCCTTAGCCACATGTTGTCCAAGTGGCAAATAGAGGTTATCAATACTCATACTATGCATGTGTTTGGCAATCGTTGACGTAATTCTTGTTTTGTCTTACCTATATAAAAGGCCCTGCACTAGCACTGCATAAGGTATACCACCCCTAGTGTTTTGCAATTAGCAAAATGTTTCATCTGGGAGAGATCACCATTAAGCAAATTGAATTGTGTCCTTCTACCAATTGTCAGGCATTGAGAGCATGACCCACATGGAAATGTTCCCCAGGTCTTACAGGGGTCTCCTCTTGAATCCCCATTATATTCAATTTAGACAAGTTTTCCACCAATCGAATCTGTCTTTTTGAAGGTGATTTGTGGATTTTTAGTAACTAAATGTCCCAATATGGGATCCTCAGCTAAAATTGGCCAATATTTAGTAAGGATTCTCCTGATATGTTCATTTGAATATCGCAGGATTATCCTGGTTGTATTCGTTTCTTCCATACTCTTATTTTTACCTCTTTTGTTTTTTTAAATATAAGATCATGTCTTTCAATTTTGGTAACGCAATTGAAAGATTTTTTTAGACTAGTTTTAATATAGCCACTAGCTAAGAGTCTGGTAGTTAGGGCATCAGCCTCCATTTGGAAGTCCGTTTCTGTATTACAATTACATTTGATACGTAAGTACTCACTAAAAGGTATGGATTTTTTTAAAGCCAAAGGGTGGAAACTGTCGGCATGTAACAATGTGTTGTCAGCAGTGTCCTTTCTAAATAATTTGCTGGTAATTTTGCCATCTGTGTTCTTAAGAATACTAATGTCCAAAAAATCAACCTTATATGGAACATATTTCATTGTGAAAAAAAGGTTTAGATTATTTTTATTCATATGGTTGAGACAACTTACCAGTTTGCTCTCAGGACCGTCCCATATCAACAGCAGATTGGCAATGTATCTTTGCCACATGATGATGTGCTGTGTATACGTTGAATTCTCTTCATTGGCCAAAAAGTCCACAGCATGTCCCCATAGCCACGCCCTGCACCTGGAGGTAGTGGGAGCCTTTGTAGAGAAAAACATTATGTTTCAGGATACATTCCAACATGGTTAATATGAATGTATTGTATTTCCATTTATATGTTGATCTTTGCTGAAGAACTCGGATGCTTTTATTGTTATTCCAAAGTTTTGTTTCAAAGAATTGAGTACCAAATTTTGTTCGGGACTCAAATTTTTGGTAACATTGTCATTCTTCATATTCTCTATCTCTCTCGTTGTCTGCCTCATAAACAATGCCAGTGTAGGATTCTGGTTCTGATTTCCTTTTGAATTTTTTTGGGGGTGGTTGTTCAACCACTTCAGAACTTTCTGAATTTTCAGAACTTTCCATGTCCATCTCCCAGGAAATATCACTTTCTTGTAGCAGCAGATTCAGATCTCAAATGGCTCTGAATCAGCTGCTGTGAGATTCGTCACAATTTCTACCTCTTTCTTTGTATTTTGCCTTAAATACATACTTTTAAATAATAATTTCCTAGCAAATAAATGTATATCTTTAACTATCTCATATCTATCAGTACTGTTGTTTGGAAAATAAGACAGACCCAAACATAGCACCTCCTCCTCTGCAGGTGTAAGTGAATGTGATGAAAGGTTAATGATATTCAATCTTCCTTGTGAGTGATTGGTGTTAATGGGGGATCTATTTCCTTCTGAGTTGATTGTGAGTTCAGTGAATTGGCTTTCTCTAAAAAATAATCTGATTGAGTTTTGGGTATCTTGGGGATGGCTCCCTGATCTTTGCTTGTTTTATTTGATTTACTCTGAATTGTAAGAAGAGAAGAAAAGATTGATTGCACACTTAAATCCTAAAGATGCTGTAGAAATTTCTTTAATGTCATGAGCCAGACAAAATTGCAATGATGATCAGTTGACGCATTTCACGCGTAAAGAATGGTGCCTGTTCACAACAATTGAAATGCCCACAATACAAGCTATTTAAAGACGTATATCAAATCAAACACCTAACACAAAGTACCTGTAGTTAAAGACCAATCAACACAAAACTTCATCGACATAAAAGCGGTATGTGCACCCTTCTACTCTGAATTGTATTGGAGTTCTTAGTGCCACTTATTGGAGTGTTGTGTCTCATGGTGTTGTGCTCATTACTCTTGTCCCCACGTGAAGATTCCACTGTGTTTCTGTGGTGCGTTTTTTGTTAACTTGTTGTACATGACCTTCTGTCTCATTTTGTTTAGAAAAAGGACCTTTTCTCTCTCGGGAATTGACGATCCGTGAGAGATGAGACAGAGGATGACAAATTTGAGGGTGTAGCTGACAGATAATCCCTATTCTTATTAAAGTTTTTTTTTCTGATACTTTTATTCTTGGTTCCATCTGCATGCCCTACCTTCACCAAAAGCATTTTTATCCCTCCAATATTTCTTTTCCTTTTTCAACAGTATTTATTTCCCATACTCCTCCAAATGCTCCTTCAATTTCTTTTCAAATTTTACATAATCCTCATGTGTTTTAGTGGTGTCAGTCTGGCGTACAGTGTCCCAATATCAATATCCAGTTTAATCAATTGTTGACGATATTCATCTTGTAATAGCAACATTAAATCCTGGAACGGTCTTTCAATTTATTTTCCCAATTTGTTTTCAGATCATTGGAAATATGTTCTAAAATCAGGAAGATTTGAACCCTCAATCCAATAGGATTGATGTCCTCCCTAATATATCTGTCCAGGGATTGTATGTGCCAATGCAAGGCTGATTTTTTTCTCCAAGAATTTAGTAAGATTGAAAAACAAAGATGATAAATCAGATTATCTTTTTGTAACCAATGCCATCAGTATGCTTTACAACAATAAGGTTGCGAAGGTCTTGAAATATCTAAGGAACAATTTGCCCGAGGGACTTTAGGCAGTGGTGCTCTATAAATTAGTACAACAAATGTAAAAAAAATACAAAATGTATTTAATTTGCATAAAAAATATCAAGTACATATTCACATTCATTGTGTAAAAGTAAGGTCACCATTTCAACAATGTACATTTAGGATGCCGACATAATGATGGCATCTAGATATCAAAAGCTGCGGAAAACCACAGCAGGGGTTTTGTTTTGAAAGGGCTCTTTGCTTTTACCCATCATGAGATGTTTCTTGTGTGACACCTTGGCTTTGAGACACCTTTATATAGGCCATCGGTTGAGATTGAACCTGCTGATATTATTGGCACTGATAAGGGGTAGGATTGCTGTCTAATTACTAATATATTTCAATTGGTGTCTTGGCTTTCCATGCCTTTTTGCACCTCCCTTTCTTCATGTGTTCAATACTTTTTCAATACTTTTCCCATGTGTCATTCCATTTTATTACACATAAGTTAATTTCTCAACTTATTAGTTTTGTTTTGGTTTCTTTGTATGCATAGATTGCATGGGTTGTTACTGACATGTGGTGAAAATTTCATGTTAATAGCACCTTTAGAAATACATTTACATTTGAGCCTATATCGGAATCCAGTATTAGAAATCTAACTATGAAAACAGTATTCTTACTGGCAATCACCTCTGCTCACAGGATCAGCAAGCTTCAAGTCTTATCAGTCAGGGAATCCTATCTAACAGTTCTAAAGGACTCTATAGTACTGAGGGCTGATCCAGGTTTTCTGCCAAAGGTGTCTTTTCACAGAACTCAAGACATAGTCTTGCCCACAAAAGGAAGATTTCAGTGTCTTAGACGTAAGAAGATGCGTTCTGTCTTACCTGGAAGCAACAAAAGAGTGTTGCTCCTCTCAGGTTCTTTTTGTGCTTTTATACAGGCAGCAAGAAAGGTCATAAAGCCTTAAAAGCTACCCTGGCAAGGTAGTTAAGAAAAGCGATTTTGGAAGCATACAAGTGCATGAAGGAAGTTCCTCCATCATGTTTTAACGCACATTCTACAAGAGCATTGTCCACATCATGGGCAGAAAGAGCTGGCCCTACACCAGAGCAGATCTGTAAAGCTGCAACCTGTCATTCTTTTCAACTTTTGTCTGACAATATTGAATGGACCTTCTGACTAGTTAAGACCAGGCATTTGGGTGTAAAGTCCTTCAAGAAGTGTTTTCTTCCTAAGCAGGTAAGTTCTCATTTATCATCTGAAGGGCTGTCCTGGAGGACAACTGAAGAAAAAAAACAGAGATAGACTTATCTGTAACTCTATTTCCTGTAGTCTTCCAGGACAGCTTTCAACCCTTTTTCTTCATATCTTTTCATGTCTTTTGGTAATGCAGTATTTTCCTGCCCAAGGGAGGAGGAGCTATATCTCAGGGGCTGACCTGGAAGACTTCTGAAAAGAGAGTTATCGGTAAGTCTAATGCCCCGTACACACGATCGGACATTGATCGGACATTCCGACAACCAAATCCATGGATTTTTTCCGACGGATGTTGGCTCAAAGTTGTTTTGCGTACACATGGTCGCACAAAGTTGTCGGAATTTCCGATCGCCAAGAACGCGGTGACGTACACCACGTACTACGAGACTAGAAAAGGCCAGTTCAGAACCAAGCGCGGCACCCTTTGGGCTCCTTTTGCTAATCTTGTGTTAGTAAAAGTTTGGTAAGATACGATTCGCGCTTTTTCATACTCGTGGTTTTTTAGATCGTTTTCTGCTGTTCAGTTTGTGCTTGTGGGTTTGTATCTGCTCTTCAGTGCGTGCAGTCAGTTCGTATTGTACTATTCAGTGCGATCTTGTCCACTCGTTACTGTTTTTCAGGTGTTACTGCATTCTGAGCAGCCGACCGTTTTCATGTTGCGTATACGTACTCCTCATAGAGTTTGTGCTGTGCGGGGGCTTGGTGTTGGGGTCCTTACCTTGACACAAGTCCAGTCCATGAACAGGGTGGATCAAGAATTGGATTGGATCAAATGGATCAAGAATTGGTTGCTTCAGCGTGACCAGTTCTGTCATATGCCTTTGCTCCATGAGATCCGTGAGAATAATCCTGATGATTTCAGGAACTTTCTCCGGATGACGGACCCCGTTTTTCACCATTTGTTGGCTTTGCTGACCCCCTATATCAGCAGGCAGGATACCTGCATGAGGCAAGCCATCACTCCAGAGCAGAGGCTCGTCGCCACCCTGCGGTACTTGGCGACGGGGAGAAGCCTGCAGGACTTGAAGTTCTCAACAGGCATCTCCCCCCAGGCTCTGGGGATCATTATCCCGGAGACCTGTTCTGCCATCATCCAGGTCCTGCAGAAGGAGTATATTAAGGTAAGATTTTTATCCTTTAATATCACATTTTATTGTATTTAATGTTTTCTAATATATTGTATTTCTTTCCTCATTCCCTAATTACCATTATTGTAATATGCTGTGAATGTCCCCTTTGTCCTCATGCATGCTGGATTTTTAGGTAAATATTTTTGTTGTCCTTCATACATATTTGCCTTCACTTACCTCCCCAGCATGGTCTCCTGGCCCTATATTCACCTCACGTAGTCACTTAACAATGTATTTTATCAGCTCCATAGTAGTGCTTTACCCCAAACACCCCCTAAAATGTTTTTAAATGTGATTTGTGCTTTAAATTCAGGCAGAGTGCCAGAGGCTTTTTTTGGGGGTCCCCAAATCATTTTTAACCCTCCCTCCCCCCAACTGCTAAGTCAGCTGATACCAATTCTCTATCTATCCTCAATCATCTATCTGCTGACTTTGCCAAACCCATACACACTATACCCACCTCTTTTGTGGTCAGATTTATGGATGAATTCCCCAAAGCATGTAGTGCAAGGGCCTGCCTGTATACTTTCAAATGGTACTGTTTTAAGTTTCTGTATACTATTATTATCTTGATAGGTAATAGCAGAATGTCCAAATGTGCACAAATGTTTACAATGTGTATTTACATCTTTGTATTATGACACTTCTTACCTGTCCAGTGGGCTGCCAATAGTGTAACTAAGGAGGGGCTGTTCGAAGTAATACCCATTATTTAGGCATTCATCTCTCAATGAAGTGGAGAGGGTTACCTGTCCAAGAGTTCCCCCCCTATAATGTTATAAATGGCCCATGAGAGGGGGGAGGGGGAATCTGATAGGTGTACCTTATACTTTGGTCTTTAAAAACTCCCTCAAATAAATGTTATCTTGATGTTGGCCAAGAATCTTTGTGTCTAATCTGCTTTTCCTGTTTATGTGCAAAATAACTAAATTTTTTTTTGTTTGACTCCACAGTTTCCTTCCACGCCACAGGAATGGCAGACTGTGGTCTCCCACTTTCCTAACTGCGGAGGGGCAATTGATGGGAAACACGTCCACATCGTCCCACCACCCAACTCAGGGTCGTACTATTATAATTATAAGGGGTTCAATAGTATTGTGATGTTGGCGGTGGTGTCGGCTACTTATGAGTTCCTGTATGTGGACGTGGGGAAGAATGACCGGATGTCCGATAGTGGAGTCATCGCCCAGACGGAGTTCTACAGGCGTCTCCAGAATGGCAGCTTGGACTTGCCACCTCCAGAAGACAATGTGGAAGGACTCCCATTCCTCTTTGTTGCAGAATCAGCGTTTGCGCTGGGGGACCATCTTATGCGGCCATTCCCGATGAGGACACTCACCCCGGACCAGAGGGTTTTTAATTACCAGAGCCAGAAGAGTGGTGGAGAACACGTTTGGAATCATGGCCAGCCGTTTCCACCTATTTCTTACACCCATACATATGGAGTATAAACTGAATCATATTATCCTGGCAACATTCTGCCAACTATGCTGGCTCAGTTGCTCCTGAGGCTGGAATTCAAAATGAAACAACCCTGATGGCGCTTGAAAGTTGCCGTCCTGGCTTGCCCCTCCTGAGTGCCCGTGATGTCCGGCTAAGATACCTTGAATTCTTTGCGGGTAGGGGGGCCATCAATATGCCAGACAATGTCTGAAACCTTTTTCAAATAAAAAAAACAAATAGCTACTTAAATCTTTGGTGAAATTTACTGCTTGTGTTTCTTTTAGCTGACACTGACAGAAATGTGATGAGTCCTGAAAATGACGTGATTGTGTAACCTTACAAAGCACTGTTGGGTGTTATTTACTAAAGGCAAAGTGCACTTGAAACTGCACTTGTAGTGCAAAGTGTCTTTGCCTTTAGTAAATAACACCCATTGTCACAGAAAGCACCTATTAGAGCACCACAAGAGTGTTGGAGCATTGAAACAATAATTCCACACATTCTTGATTAACAATCTTTTTAATACCAGCACAATCACATGTGCATTTAGAAAAGGTTTTTAAAACAAACCAACATGTTTGTTGTATAACAATTTTTGGGGTCACATTAGAAAAAGTAGAAATGTCCATTTAAGATAAAACAGGCATGTTTAAAACCAACAAGAAAGACACAAATCTTGAACTTACAAAGTTCACATTTGGTAGAACTTGAAGACAATATCAGACATGAGTATTTACAAACTGTGTTTGATTTTGCGTTCAGATGGGGTGAAGTCACTCCAGGAAAATCCAAATTTTGAAGATGCACACAAATTTACGAATGTAAACATGTGCTACCTGTCATCACCGGGGATCAAGGGACGTGTTTTGGGGTCGCAACCCCTTCCTCACAGCTACTTTATTATTGAGGAAGGGGTTGCACCCCCAAAACGCCTACATTGATCTCCCTTGATGGCAGATGTTGACACATTGTGTGCATCTTCAAAATTTGACTTTTCACAAATCTGTCAAAAATGTCAAAAATTTTTAGCACACAAAAAACCAAAGGAATTTGGAGGGGTTTTAAACTCTCCCTAAAACATCAATCATGTTCTTCATTTTTTGTTGAACATCATTGATGTTTTTCTGGATGTTTACCAAGTCCCTATTACACCCCATGATCTCCCCGATCAGGATCTGTGCACTTTCCGAGGTGAAAGGATTTGGATCCACAACATCACGATCACCTAAAAAGATAGAAACCAAAAAACACCATGTATTATAAATATGCCGGCATCCATCTCTTACTTGAGCCTGTGGTTGCAGACACTCACCTGTTGTGGTGCCAATTTCCACCACGTCTTCCTCCTCCTGCTCTGCTTGGCTTGGGTGGATTTCCCCTTCTTCCAGAGGTGGGGGTCTGTGGTCTCCTCAGATGAGGGGTGTCCTCTGAGTCTTTTATCCCCTATGTAAAAAAAATAGGTATACTTAGCACACAGATATTTGATGGCAGAACTATAAATATGAAACATTGCTTGGAAGTGGGGTACAATTGTCTGTTTTGGCAGAGTTCCAAGATGTTGCATTTTTCTTGTCCTTTGTCAAGCTTCAATACTTGAACAATACCTGTTTTGTACAAGCTTCACAGATGGAGACACCCCTATAGTATACACTGGAGCACCTGTGTGGGCCCCTAATAAAAAGGGTGTTCTTGTGTCCCACACTAGTGCTTCAGCGTTCAGATGTGTAAACAGCTGCTGAGTGTCCTCTCCTTACACAGAATCTAGTTTGCATTTCATTCTAGTAACAAACCCATCTACACAACCAAATTAGTTTCAGACAAGTAGGCCCTAAAAAAATGTGGGCAAATGCATATGGCCAAAACAATGGTGTTTTATAGGCCGAACGAACAATGTTTTATACGAACGAATAATGTGCCCATGAACATGAAAGTTGCCTTTTGAAACTGGATAACAGTTAAGAAAAGCACATGGAGCAGCATGAACGTAATAAACATAAAGAATAGGAACACAGGACAACTACTTACTTTTTTGCAGCACTCTCCGGATTTCGGTACTGCTCGTGCTCTCTTAATTTCAGGTCCGACCACCGCTTCCTGAGCTGATCTTTCGATCGTCGTACCCTGAAATTCTGGTGCAGACTCTTGACCACTTTCGCCATGATCTTGGCCTTTCTGACATTGGGGTTGGGGTAAGGTCCATACTTCCCGTCATAGTCGTACATATTCGATGCCTTAAATCTTCTCCTTCTGGATCGTGACATTTCAGGCTCCGGGCTTTCCTCCCCCTCCTCCTCGTTGCTGTAATTAGCCTGCACCTGTTGTGTCTCCGTCATGTGCTCTTCTCCCACTGCGCCGAACGAGAAGGGGCAGGGAATAGACTAGAAAGAACGACAGGGGCGGGCGGAGTTACATGCATGCGCAGTGTCTATAAAGCGTAACACGCGTGCATAGTACGTACGATCTGTGAGTGGAGGAAGGAGTATCAGAGGCGCCGATCATGATAACGAAGGTAAGAGCAAAACTTGGGCCTATACTGCTTCTAGATTGAGGCCTATATTGTAACAGGATTAGGAGAGTTTTGCCTGACATTAGGGTTTGTCTTGTGTTGTGTCTTGCAGATAAAATGGATGCCTTCAATGACCACAACTTCCTCCCCCTGTTCATAGACAAGTACAGGGAGCTGCCCTGTCTGTGGCAGGTGAAACATCCACATTACAATAATAAACAAAAGTGGCAGACAGCGCTGGAGAAACTGCTGGAGTTGGTGAAGCCGGTGGTCCCCACGGCAAACATCCCCTATTTAAAAGCCAAAATTAGTGGCCTGAGGAGCACTTATCTAAGGGAGCGCAGAGAAGAAGGTCACGGATTCCCAGAGATCCGGAGCTGCAGCAGATGAGGTTTATGTCCCCAGGCTGTGGTACTATGAGAGACTTTGTTTTCTGTCAGACCAGACTGGAGTCAGGGAATCCCTCTCAACCCTTCCTTCCACTCTTCCTTCCACCCCAGCTGAGGCTTCCGATGTCCAACCTGGGACTTCCAGCCAGGAAGAAGTGGAGGAGCCCAGATGGAGTCAGGTATAGCATTCTTCTACAGATTTCGGGTCAATAAATAAATGATCTTTACTAGATGTTATTATTGATCACTAATTGCTGATTTAATACATTTTTTTACATATCAATAGACAGTAGTGGGCAAAAATAATTGGGACAAGAATGAAAAATGCTGGGCTCAGAAGGATAGTCTGTTATATTTGTTAACATTCAATTTGCAACAGTCATGAAATGAAAATTGTGTGTGATTGATGAATAAAAAACTAAAATTATGTCCCATTTTCATCACAGGAAGACCTCAGCCAGGACGAGGCTCTGGAATGTGGCACACAGGAGGAGGCTGTGGAATGCGGCAGCCAGGAGGAGGTGGGGGTTAGTGGTAGCCAGGAGAAGGCAGGGCTAAGTGGCAGCCAGGAGAAGCCTGGGCCCAGTAGGAGCCTGACTGAATCGCAGGTTCCTCCCCTCCGCCTTCCAAGCAAAAGACCCAGGAAGGGGAGTCACGTGCTCAGCGCTCAGGCTCATTCAGGAGGCTTCTGCATCCCTCAGAGCCTTACCCACTCCTGAAGAGGCCTTTGCCTGCATGGCTGCCACCAAACTGAAGGGCATGCAGGAGGGTCAACGCCAGCTGTGTGAAAACCTTCTTTATAATGTCCTAACTAAGGGGGTTAGTGGCGAAATCACACCCAATACCCACCTGAGTGAGTTGGACCATCCTCCTCCTGCCACAACTACACCACCACAGCCACAGCTTGGAAGGAAGCATGGAAGGAAGACCAGAGAGTGATGGCCCTGGGTTCAGTCTAGTCTGACAAAGGATGCAGTCTCTTGTATGACTACAGCCTGGGGACATACATGTCATCTGCTGCTTTCATCATCTCTTGGACTTCTGGACCAGACTGCACTCCCTTAGATATGGACTCCTCAGGCCACCAATTTTGCAGTAAAATAATTGATGTGTGCCCTGGGGGCCAAAGGCTTCGCCAATTTCTGCTGTTTCTCCAGCGTTGCCTCCCTCTTTGTTTGGTTGTGAGCCCTAAATAAAGGAATTTTTGGTTCAATTATACTTGCATCTGTGTGTTTTCCTTCAAAAAGGACAGTTTGTTTGTGAGGAGGCAGGTACATTTCAAAACTACAATGTGAAATTAACAAGGGACACCAACACCAAACAATCTCCTTGAGATTAAATAATACAAGATATCAATGGTGTTGTGGTAACTTGACACAAATTTCTTCTGAGCATGCGTGGCACTTTGTGCGTCGGAATTGGCAACACACACACAGTTGGAATTGACGCGATCGGATTTTGTTGTCGGAAAATTTTATAGACTGCTCTCAAACTTTGTGTGTCGGAAAATCCGATAGAAAATGTCCGAAGGAGCCCACACATGGTCGAAATTTCCGACAACAAGCTCCGACAGGGCATTCCCTGTGTACAGGGCATTCCTCTTTTTTTTTAAATACACATTTGTACCTATTTTAGCCCTCATTAACTCTTGGTTAACTGTAATTAGTGATAATTAACCCTCTCCCCCTTCTCCCCTTTATTTTTTAAATACATTTTATTATTTATTTTTCATTATTATTTCAGCTTGTTTTATTTGCTTTAATTTGTATTAGTTATCTACAGTAACACTATTTTTTCAACAAACAGTGGTCAAAGTAGAAAACAGTTCATTTTTAAAGGTTTTTTTTTTTATATGTTTGTCTATAAATCTTGAAATTAAAATATTTTTTGCAAAAAAACTCACTAAAAAAGCCTTGTTTGTCTGCAGGAAAAAAATAATAAATGTACTGTATTACTTTGTTGTATCAAGAAATTATAATGTTATTGCTAGAAAAGGCCCTTAACATAAAATATAAAAATTGCTCTGGTCCATAAGGGGTATACAGATGCAAAAGTTGAACTGGTGAAACACCTAATTACATGACTAAGTAAATAGTATGGACATACTGTGCACACATACAGTATATTTTGTGTATATAAAGATAACACCACAAGGATTGAGATACCTGTTGCTAGCTTGTTGCTAGATTGCACTTTAAACAGTATATGTGCTGACAAGCTTGAATACATTTCCAAATGAATTAACTTTCTTACACCTTAATTTAGATCACATATGGTTAACTCATCTCTACTAGTAGAGCTTAAAAGTATTATTAAAATTATATTAATGGCCGTGTCTGTAAATATGCAGATGAAATATGCTGTTGGGTCTACTAGTCACTAGTCTTCATAGAATTTTTATAGAAAAAAAAATTAAAGCATTAATTGCATGCTGCTAAATCTAAGAATTGTCTGTAAATTATAGTTTTTTATTTGATGGGAAGGTGTATTGATTCTTTTTATACATTTTATTTTTCCCAAACAAATTTCTCATGTAGTTTATAGGTTTAGAAAGTGATATTATTTTTACTTACTTGTATAAACCCTTTAAAGATCAACATTTTTACAGGGTGCACTCATGATACAGACTAGGGTTGTCCCGATACCACTTTTTTAGGACCGAGTACAAGTACCGATACTTTTTTTTCAAGTACTCGCCGATACCGATTACCGCAATTTTTTTTTAATGTTACGTGACAGTGGTGTTTTTTTTTTTTAACAATGCTTTCTTTTTTTCTTTTTCTTTTGTGGGGGGGGGGGGTGAACGGTGTCTGTGTGTTTTTTTTAGTTACATTTTTATTATTTTTTACAATAATATTTTTTGTATTATTTATTGCAATATATGTTTGTTTGTTTTTTAATCAGCCCTGTTGGGGGGCTTTGGTGAGATATCAGGGGTCTTAACATATCTCCCCCTTGAGACAGAGAAAGAGACAGAGGATAGAGATTCCCCAGTCCCTTTCTCTGCAGCCTCAGCTGCACTGAGAATGAATGGAGAGAAGACAGCGGCTCCTCTCCATTCATAAACTGAGACATCGTAATCACAGGAGATTACAATGTTTCAGTTATGTGATTGGACAGAATCAGCTGAATCTGTCCATTCACAAAGGAGGACATGGAGAGAGAGACAGCACAACGGAGGGGGACAGCAGAGAGGGACAGCACAACGGAGGGGGACAGCGGAGAGGGACAGCACAACGGAGTGGGACAGCGAAGAGGGACAGCGCAATGGAGGGGGACAGCGGAGAGGGACAGCATAATGGAGGGGGACAGCGGAGAGGGACAGCACAGAGGAGGGGGACAGCAGAATGGAGAGGGACAGAGGAAGAGAGAGGGACAACGGAATGGAGAGGGACAGAGGAACGGAGGGGGACATCGCAACGGAGGGGAACAGCGCAACGGAGGGGGCATGGAGGATGTGCTGACAGTCAACAGTGATCGCGTGTGGGGGAGTTACAAGCACCGATCACCGCTGTATGTCACTAAAGCAGCTGAAAGCCGCGGGGGGAGAAGCTTGTGACTCCCCCACGCGCCAATCACTGCTGACTCTCAGGGTATCGGGGGAAGCATCGGGAGCATTTGCCCGAGTAGAAGTACTTGGGCAAATGCTCGGTGTCGGTGCCGATACCGATACTAGTATCGGTATCGGGACAACCCTAATACAGACCAATTCAAGTGCATATATAATCAACATATATTTTACTTTGGATAGAGTAGGACATTTTTAGAACCCTTGTCAAGAAAAGAAAAATGTTTTGCTTACATTGTTAGATGCTCCTGTCTGCTAGCAGAGGGTATCTGTGTTTCCCTGAAAATAAGACCTAGCCTGATTTTCGGGAAGGGCTGCAATATAAGCTCTACCCTGAAAGTAAACCCTAGTAAAGTCCATGTTAAAATATATAATTTGTTTTGTAAAAATTTTATATAATGTCCACTGTGTCTCCTTTTATAACTTTATTGACGAAAATATCTTATTTACAGCACCGCTGGGCACTCATGTGACCCGCTGTAGGTCTTCTCCTCTCCTTCCTGCTGATGTCAGCAGCCTCTCCCTCTGCAGTGCTCGGAGCGGGGCTGACATCAGCAGGCATCTCGGCCCTTCCCTTGGCAGTGCTCGGAGTGGGGAAGAAGAGCTCTGGCGGATCACGTGAGCGCCCAGCGGCACTGTAAATAAGGTATTTTTGACAATAAAGTTATAAAGGGAGACTCAACGGACATTATATAATAGTTTTACAAAACGGATTACATATTTTTGGGATTAAAGATCTCATAATGATGACTCCTGAGCTGACAGGAGAAGAGGGGGAGAGAAGACAGGGGACATAGATAAGACATCACCCGAAAATAAGCCCTAATGTGTTCTTTGTAGCAGAAATTAATATAAGATCTGGTCTTATTTTTGGGCAAACACGGTAACAGACTTCTGTTAGGCAATGACAGAAGTGCTTAACACGATTGTACCTTACGCTTTTCACTAACATTCAACAACTGATGCATAGAGTTAAAGCATAACTCCAGGCACGCAGCCAGCTCTGAGATTTGTAAGCCTCACTAGACAGTACAGCCAAGTTACCCCACTTTTCTTTACTGCAATTTTGCCAGTGTTTTCTGTCAGCACATTCCTTGTAAAACATGCAACAGAGCATAAGCTTTTTTTGTTAGCCCAGACTCCTTTAGTCTGAAAGCAGCTGTACATGGGATTGCAAGAGGCAATGAGTAGCCGAGATATGGCAGGAAATAGTTGCAAGATAGTGAGTTTCTGAATAAAACATACTTTTACTAGGGGAACATGCACATCATGTAGCATAACAGCAAAGCGTGTTGGAGGAAGGGGGTGGTGACATGTTTTTAGACAAGGGCTTTCTGTCACCATTCATTTAGAGGGCAAATGTTATAGCTGTTTGTAATGTTGCAGTTTTAGCATATAGTAAATTCAAAATACAATTAATGGAGAAGAATAGGTAATTTGTAAATCAGTTGAGCAAGTTGAGATATATGAAACAGATCTCTGAATTCAAAACTGTCCTAAAAGACATTGGGGCATACTATTAATAGCCTTGGACTCTGCAGACTTTCATTTATATTTTAGAACTTAAGGCCAGACAAATATTAAAACAAGCATGAACAAAGTTGTTTCTGTTTTCAACACTTTTGTTTCCAAATCGCATGATGTTTGTAGTCTTTCCAGATGAGAACAATTATTTCCATTCTAAGTTATTTGATTTCTAAGTCATTAATGATGTAAATGCTGAAAATTCTGTAACTACTCAAAGCTTCAAATGTTTCCATCGGTTCATTATTTTGTTTGTTTCATGGACATTACGTTTCTAATCTTTCTTCCAGATCCAAAGCTGGAGATGAAATCTTGCTAACATATGTAATGTTAGCTTTTCAAATTAAAAAAGCAGGTATTCGAAAGATCAATAACATTAGCACTAATGCTTAGAAAAACAATTAGGAAGCAAAAAAAAATGTGTATAATACATTTCCATTTTTTTTAGTGTAACATTTATAAGCAATAAAATATAATTATCCCCAGGACAAAATGTACTAAGAATGTGCATAGCAGTAGGATCTGCAAAGTACGCTCTCTTCAACAACATATTACACAGTCTTTTTTAAAGGTGATATACATAAAACAAAGGAAGACGTAGAGTTCAGCCATATAGTCTAGACCAGGGGTAGGCAACCTCGGCCCTCCAGTTGTTTTGAAATTACAAGTCCCATGAGACATTGCATTTATAAGCATGCCTCCTAGAGGCAGAGGCATGATGGGATTTGTAGTATCACCACAGCTGGAGTGCCGAGGTTGCCTACCCCTGGTCTAGATGCTTCAGAGATGTCCTTGGATAAATAACAGCATGTTGTAATTAGGGCAGATGCACAAATAAAAAAGCTAAAGACACCATCATCAAGAATTAAAAAAGTAAGCATTAAAAATAAATAAATTAGAAATGTAGGAAACATGGACATGGCAGATGGAGTTAGAGAAACCTGAAAGTCGGAGAACAAAAGTACAATGGATAGAGAATAGATTGGGTCAGCATGTAACATGATCTTGAGAAGTATTCTAGTTCGTAAAAGAAATATGCACCATTTTTTTAGTTATAAGTTTGCTATAAAGCTCCCTGGATGTTATTAGTTCTTGTATAAGTAATTTAACGCTGCATACCTATGGTCTCTAGAGTTTTCTTTAGCCTTTGGCAAACACAGCCTAATGTACCAGTACAGGTAGGGTTCCTTCACTTGCACGGTAATTGAGTACCAGCTTATAGTTTATTCTTCTTGTACCTAGAAATGTAGGGCCATAAAAAGGAGAAAAACTTTTTTAATTACAAATGTTTTTATTCTATTTTTTGTTTATAGGAAAGCTAACCCTACCTGCAATCCAATGTTATCACTCGCACTTTACAGATACTACTACTCACATGTAGCAAAAACTTCTGAGACTGTTTAAATAGAACATAAGCCTGTCAAGAGACTGCTCTCATGTTAATGCAGATCATTTTTTTCCCACGCTGTGAAAGACTGGGGTTCATCAGTATCTTTTATTTGTAGATTCTTCTCAAAATTTCCTTGGCTTGATAAGTTAATGGAGTTTGTCAGATATATTTGTAGCATCTTGCTAAATGCAGTATCAGTTCGGCACCAGCATTGTCTGAGATGGTACTTTGTTGCATAAATATTGGTCTGAGGACCAGACCTTTAAAAGATCCTTGGTTCAGCTTTCTTTAACAGCTTAAAATGTAACACCAGTATAACCAAGAAAAGTTTTACCTTACAGTCAATGTGGTCAGTAAGGAAAAATTGAAGATCTTGAAGTACTGTGAGTGGGCAGCTGGGCAATTCCCAATGATAGCACAGCAGTTGATTACAGGAGCAGAGGGGGTAATATTGATGTGAGGTCAAATGCTAGGTAGTGAATACAGCAGCTACAGCAAATAGCATAAAGGAGGGGATGCAAGCAACAGCCACATGGAAGTGAGTATACACCACAGAGGAAATTGAAAAATTGTGTAAACCATAGTGATCAAAGCCAGGTCAGAACAAAAACAACAAAGCAAAGCACACTATCACAAATGCAAGCTCTTTAGTTAGCATGGGAGTAGCGAGGAGACAGCTTTTCAAAGGTGGTGGCTGCATGCGGGCTTCCTGCAAGCTAGCCTCTGAGACATAGCAATGAAAAAGCTTGTTTTACATAGGTTTGTCACTGCAGGTGTTTAGAGCAGGTAGAAAGTGTGTTTTCTCGATCCAAGTAAACTGAGGTTTTCTGCACATATGAGCTCATGTTCCTTATATCTTTACAGGCGACCCTTTTGCTCCCAAGAGAAATGATCTAAATCCTTCTAATCTTTTGCCTAGTTCATACTTCAGTCCAGGCAGATGCTATCCTGGCCCACTAAATCCTCAAAGACCTCCAACAAACCTTCTACTACAGGTCCACCCCACTTGTATACAACAGGGTGGCAGGAAGATTGTTGACGCTTGTAGATTTGGGTGAAGGAAGTGGTATTGACAGGATACAAGATAGGGTTGCTATCCTCCACCCCAACAGGTTTTTCTTATTAAATTTGCCCTTTTCTCTTCAGGGCAGTACAGGGGCTAGTTTGCCAGGGAGTGGTAGTTCCCATTCCTTTTTAGGAATGTAATTTGAGGTTTTTATCCAAACCTGTTTATGATACCCAAGTGAAATAGATTATTCTGTCCTATTCAGGTCCTCAAGGTGTTAAATATATTTGTATGTCTATAAAAGATCTGGATAAAATCTGTTTGATCTATGTGGCTTCCTTACAACAGAGATTATTTATTGCATCTGAGATGCTTTATTCCATATCTCCATCTTCTCTCCACATGATTGCTTACCATGCTTTGTGATGGGTAATCTGCATTTCCAGTTTATGTGGTTTTACTTTGGGTTGGCCTCAGCTACCAGAATCTTTTCAAAAATTCTGGCCCAGGGTTGGAGGAACTGAGAACCAGGAACACGTTCATTAATTGTGAATCTGATTAAAAAGACTGCATTGCTTACTGTATTGTTTAGAACACAGTGTGTAAAGTACCCTGCATTCCCTGTGGAATTCTAGTTAACCTTTAAATCAGGGGTCTCAAACTGGCGGCCCTCCAGCTGTTGCGAATCTACAAGTCCCATCATGCCTTTGCCTGTGGGAGTCATGTTTGTACCTGTTAGCCTTGCAATGCCTCATGGGACCGCCAGTTTGAGACCCCTACTTTAAATCATTGTATGCTCTTTCTGGTTCTGTCACATCTGGAGTTCTTGGGCCTGATCCTGGAGACCAAATCAGTGAAGGTCTTTCTGTCCTTTGAGAAATTGAATCTGCTAAAGCTACAGGCCCAGGTAATCCAGAAGCAGTAGAAATCATTTTCTTTAGATGTACTGTATATGCTCAAGTATAAGTCGACCCGAATATAAGCCGAGGCACCTAATTTTACCACAAAAAAACAGGAAAGCTTATTGACTCGAGTATAAGCCTAGGATGAGAATTTCAGCAGCTACTATAAGTGGAAAAGAGGGTCAACAATGCCCATCTGCAGCCTCACTGTGCCCATTTGCCGCCTCACTGTGCCCATTTTCAGCCTTACTGTGCCCATTTTCAGCCTCACTATGCCCATTGCAAGCCTCAGTGTGCCCATTGCACGCCTCACTGTGCCCACTGCATGCCTCACTGTGCCCATTGCAAGCCTCACTGTGCCCATTGCATGCCTCTCTATGCCCATTGCAAGCCTCACTGTGCCCATGTACCTTATAGAGAAGAGATTGTGAAAAGGGGAAACTTTAGGGAAGTGTGTCTGTAGTAAAGGCACCTTGACAACTAGGTAATCCTAGGAGCCTGAAAATGTAATAAAAGCCTTCAAAAACTTTTTTTTTCATTATCCACTTTTTTTCTTACCAATTGCCACTGGACTGATCCAACCCCCAAAGCTCCTGCCGCCATGTCAGTATTAATGCGGAGGGAAGGAAAGCCATATTACGCCATCCATTGCCCCCTCCAATTCACAGCAGGGCTGTGTGTATAGAAAGTCTGCGCCACCCACACCGTCCCGCCTCCTCCTCATCCGTCCTTGATGAGGAGGAGGCGGAGCTTTGTTACAGTGGGCGGCGTGGACTTCCTATACACACAGCCACTGTAACAAAGCTCTGCCTCCTTCTCGTCATGGACGGATAAGGAGGAGGTGGGATGGCGCGGACAGCGCAGACTTCCTATACACACAGCCCTGCTGTGAATCTGAGGGGACAATGTACAGCGTAATATGGCTTTCCTTCCCCCCGCATTAATACTGACACGGCGGCAGATAACCTGACTCGAGTATAAGCCGAGGGGGGCATTTTCAGCACAAAAAAAATGTGCTGAAAAACTCAGCTTATACTCGAGTATATACAGTATGTGGGTCCTGAGACTAATGATGTTGCTCAAAGTCCTCACTCCTTTTCACACTTTTTTCCTCCGACTGGAAGATTCTCATTATGAATGGAAGCCTTTCCAGCTTTGGAGGGGTTCTGTCAGTACAGGGGCATTGGACACAGGAGTTCAAGTTATCAATCAACATTTTGGAGATTCGAGCCATAGAACTGTCTTCCAGTGGACCTTGCAATTGAAAGGCCACTCAGTGAATATATAGTCTAACAAAGTGACAACAGTAGTTTACAAGCCACCAAAGTCACAAAGATTCAGACTGCAACACCATAGGTAACATCCTACCTTTGAGTCAAACATCAAGTCCTGGTTCTCAAAGTGCTTCTTGTACCCAGACTGGAAATCTGGCAGTTAGCCTTTGAGTCTAGAACACATTGACTGGAGGGCATGATCCTTCCTTTAGGAGACTGCCAACAGCGTGGCACACTAAACATGGACTTGATAAAATCCCACCACAATCTAAAAGTTCTAAGGTTCATATCCCGAACAAAAGACTCATTGCAGACACAGTGAATGCTCTGGTCGCTTTGTGGTTGCCATGTCCTCTAAATTATTTGTCTTTCCTGATGAAACCTCTTCCACACCTTTTGTGGAGAATCAAGACAGAAGAAATGTCCACCATTTTGACTGGCTTGTGACTGGCCAGAAGATTCTGGTATACAGATCTACTTCCCCTGGTTCCAACACTCCTTCCTCCCTTTAGCCACAAGGATTTGAGAGCTGGCAGCTCTGTCTTGTGAGTCTCCACTCCTCATTTTTTACAGTGGCAAGGTTGTCTCGTGACCTAGGAAATCCTCTTTGTTCTTTCTCCCTAATGAGGACATTGTGTTACCCTCCTCCTGTCTGTCTACCTCATATCCTAAGAAGAATCATATTTACTCTCTAGATGTCATGAATACTGTTAGGGTTTATCTGACTGATTGCATTTTGGAAGACAGATTCCTGATATCAGGAGGTCCATGCAGGAAATCTCTAGTTGCTAGTTCTCTTGCTGAATTTCACAAGCCTATTTTCTTAAGGAATGGAAACCCCCCATTCTCTGTCATTGCTCATTATATTACGGTGATAAGCGGCTTTTTGCTTTGGGCATCTGTTTCACATGTATGCACGACAACTATCTTTTTTATTGGATTGAAAGCTGACACATGGATTGCACTTACCTTCTACTTCCTTCTGTTAGTCTACCTCCTGTTTACTGAGTAGTCTTCCTGTCCTTTCGGTCTTCCTGTTATAATTGCATGATCAATCCCAGTGCTGTAATAAGCGATCAAATGTTTTGGCAAAAGCAGTCAACCAATAACACAATGGTGTCCCTTTATGAAGTAGTGAAATCTATTCACTGCTTCATTCTCCGGTATTCACAGTGAAGATCTTTCTCCTCTGTGTGCCAGTTTATGAAGCTTTGTAGATCACTTCACCTTTGGAGGAGTGAAGAGATCTACAAATGCTTCCAACAGTGGAGAACAGCCCCTGATACTGGAATCTCGTGAGACTTTACGAGATTACAGCACCAGAATACCAAGATGTCAGTTTATTAAGCAGTGATAAATTTTTACCGCTCAATACACGGACAGACGGCGTGGATTAATGTTAATAAAATAATGAGTCCCCCTACATTATATACATATGTATACACACATACACATTATATATATATATATACATATACACATTATATGTATATATGTATATATATGTATACACATATATATGACAGGGGGACATGCTTACATTGTTGGGGGTCTGAACGAGGCATAAGGAAGTTAAAAATCTTCCTCCTTCCCCCTCAGATCCCCCAGGATTCTCTCTTCACTCCCCGATTCACCACCTCTGAGCTGGTGAATCGGGGAGTGTGAATTCTGACTCAGATCGCCAGTGAAGCGGTGAGATCACCGCTTCATAAACTGGCCATTACTGTGTCAGTCAATGAGGATTCTCCATGTGTAGAGATAATCGGCGGGAAAACAAGTTTAAACATGTTCTCCTCCAATTATCACTGTTTCATAAACTTTTTATGGACTGTGATCAGCGGCGATCCTCGGGATCACCGCTGATCACTGCTTCATAAACGGACACCAATGACACCTGTATTGGTGGCATGGTTGCCATGAATACAGTAAAATCATATTTTTTTGCCAGAAAATCATAACTGGCTGCAGATTTAAGAATATATATTTATTATAATTTACAAGATGGCAATTATACGTTTTATGTTTTTTTCTTTTTTTAGCTACCATTTAAAGGTGCAGACAGTGTGACCTACTAGTGAGTTACTCACCCAAAACAAGCATACAGGCAATCCAAAATTCTAAATTCTGAACTATGTAATGAAACAGGGATCACAATCACAGCCCCAAAACCTTTGTCCACTTCAGCTTTTGCAGTTGTTTACCCTTTATTGACCAGAGCAATTTAACATTTCAGCTATGTGCCTATTTATTCAGCAATATCTTTTCATTGCTTTTGTTGTTTAAGATTTTACCAGCAAAAGAAAAGCTACTTTTCATGTTTCACTAAAAAACATGAGTGTTACTGTTGATACAAAGTACAAGTTTTTTTCTGTGATTTGTTTTGGTAATCACAATACTAAAATGTTTCTGGTAAACTTTTTGTGAAAAGCATAAATACAGTTATTTTTAAATTAATTAAAATCAAGCTTAAAAATGTGTAAACAATAAGGAGGATCACGCTATAAAACCCCAACTACTGCCCCAGTTCTAACCTATTAGCTGGCAGCCAATAAGAATACACACCCTAGTGTTTCCAAAATAGTCACAAAATTATTGACACTAGCTTGTGAAACGAATCATGCATTAAAGTGATTAATGTGACTTTACAAAAACAAGCTTCTGTACCATTACCAGTAAAACAAAATAAAATTCCTGAAAAATAAGGTAAAGAGAGATGACAAGGGGGGCGTGGCCAAGATGGCGCTGTAAGCGGCTGCTTTTCTAGAGAGCTCCGCCGATCCGTACAGTAATCCGGATCCATCGCCTCAAAAAACACACCAACTCCACTCCTGCTGCCTAGTGGGGGATAGGGGATCATACCCCGGCCGAGAAGTGGGGAAAATTTTGACCCCTGGCACGAGATTCGGGTCCCGGCCTACCGCGGGCGACTAGGCCGAAGCCGCGGCCTTTCCTGACGGGCCGCGCGGCGAGCCGAGAACCCCCTGCCGCGATCGGATCGCACACCGGGCCTTGCTGGCTGCTGCGGACCACAGGTGAGGGCATCCTGGACTGTATTTAGGCCGTGTTCTGGGCCTGGACTCTCCCACCCCCGCGATTTACTAGGCCGCGACCACGGCCTTTCCTGGAGCTCCGGGCCGCCGGATCGATAGGGGGAGTGCTGTAACTTGCCGGCCTAGTGGAGGAGGCCCTGAGACCGCTGGGGGACACTGCCAAGCCACAGGAATAGATCCTGGAGTGCCCACGTCCCTCTCGCCCCGGTAGTGAGGTGAGGTGGCTGGGCTGACCATCCCTGTGGGCCTGTGTAGGCCTGAAGTAAGAAGCTCCTGTGTTACTTGTTTGTAGATGGGGGGAGCACTGTTAAGGGGACACAAACGTTATCCTGCCTGCTACTTGAACACCCCTGACCGCGCAGATAGGCTCCCAATACCAACTGCTGAATACGGCCCGGGTCTGGGCCCCCGCCACCTGAATGAGGCGTCAGAATTCCAGCGCAAAATATAGTAAAGGGGGTAAGAAGTTGACCTTCCCACTGCAGCCGGACTCCCCCCAGAAGCCCACCAGTCCCCCTCTGGAGGCCCCTAAAGTACGTGGCACCCACAGAGTCCCACAGACGGGCACTATGGAGTCAGATGACTCTCGTCCCCCCTGGTTGGCAGATGTCATGGCGGCCATTGCAACTTGCCAATCGACACTAACAACAAAGATTGAAGCAGTTCAGTTGGACATGGGTCTAATGCCGCGTACACACGGTCGGACTTTCTATCCTACTTGGTCCGGCACACTTTCCGACGGACTTTGTCCGCCAGGTGCGCCGGACTTTAAAACGAACGGACTTGCCCACACACGCCGGGATTTTCCGGCGGGCTAAGTCCGCCCGTCTTTCCGACGGACTTTCGCCGGAGTTCCGGCGGACTTTCAGAATGAACGGACTTGCACACACACGGACAAGTCCGTTCATTTTGAACGTGACTCAGGTGCGACGGGACTAGAAAAGGATGTCAATCTTGCCGCTTTTATCGGCTAGATTGACACCTTGCGAGCCCCGTCGCGGGGCATACCAGGCCCTTAGGTCTGGTATGGATTATAAAGGGGAACCCCTACGCCGAAAAAAACGGCGTGGGGCCCCCCTAAAATCCATACCAGACCCCGATCCGAGCACGCAGCCTGGCCGGTCAGGAAAGGGGGTGGGGACGAGCGAGCGCCCCCCCCCCCTCCTGAACCGTACCAGGCCGCATGCCCTCAACATGGGGGGTGGGTGCTTTGGGGGAGGGGGGCGCCCTGCGCCCCCCCCCCAAAGCACCTTGTCCCCATGTTGATGAGGACAAGGGCCTCTTCCCGACAACCCTGGCCGTTGGTTGTCGGGGTCTGCGGGCGGGGGCTTATCGGAATCCGGGAGCCCCCTTTAATAAGGGGGCCCCCAGATCCCGGCCCCCCACCCTATGTAAATGAGTATGGGGTACATGGTACCCCTACCCATTTACCTAGGAAAAAAGTGTAAGTAATAAAACACACTACACAGGTTTTTAAAATATTTTATTAAACAGCTCCGGGGGGGGGGGGATCTTCCTCCGGCTTCGGTGGTCTTCTTCCGGCTTCGGGGGTCCCTCCGCTCCATCTTCTCCCGGCGTCCGGTTGGTTCTTCTCCGCTCTCCGGCCTCTTCTCCCGGTGTCGCAGGTCTTCGGCCGGCCCCTCCGCTGTCTTCATGTAGCTCTATTGCCAGCGGAGGTCCGGACTTCTTGGCTTCTTGGCTTCTTGGCTTCTCTTCTCTTCCCCCAGATGTTGACACGACGCTCTCTCCGGCTGGACTGGTCTCTGAGGGCTGCGTTGTGACTTATATAGGCGGAGACCCCGCCCCCATATGATGTCACAGTCCTTGGGCATGCTGGGACTGTGACGTTTTAGGGGGCGTGGTCGACCACGCCCCCTAAACGTCACAGTCCCAGCATGCCCAAGGACTGTGACATCATATGGGGGCGGGGTCTCCGCCTATATAAGTCACAATGCAGCCCTCAGAGACCAGTCCAGCCGGAGAGAGCGTCGTGTCAACATCTGGGGGAAGAGAAGAGAAGAGAAGCCAAGAAGCCAAGAAGCCAAGAAGTCCGGACCTCCGCTGGCAATAGAGCTACATGAAGACAGCGGAGGGGCCGGCCGAAGACCTGCGACACCGGGAGAAGAGGCCGGAGAGCGGAGAAGAACCAACCGGACGCCGGGAGAAGATGAAGCGGAGGGACCCCCGAAGCCGGAAGAAGACCACCGAAGCCGGAGGAAGATCCCCCCCCCCCCGGAGCTGTTTAATAAAATATTTTAAAAACCTGTGTAGTGTGTTTTATTACTTACACTTTTTTCCTAGGTAAATGGGTAGGGGTACCATGTACCCCATACTCATTTAGATAGGGTGGGGGGCCGGGATCTGGGGGCCCCCTTATTAAAGGGGGCTCCCAGATTCCGATAAGCCCCCGCCCGCAGACCCCGACAACCAACGGCCAGGGTTGTCGGGAAGAGGCCCTTGTCCTCATCAACATGGGGACAAGGTGCTTTGGGGGGGGGCGCAGGGCGCCCCCCTCCCCCAAAGCACCCACCCCCCATGTTGAGGGCATGCGGCCTGGTACGGTTCAGGAGGGGGGGCACTCGCTCGTCCCCACCCCCTTTCCTGACCGGCCAGGCTGCGTGCTCGGATCGGGGTCTGGTATGGATTTTAGGGGGGGCCCCACGCCGTTTTTTTCGGCGTAGGGGTTCCCCTTTATAATCCATACCAGACCTAAGGGCCTGGTATGCCCCGCGCTCGCCGCAATAGGAAGATTTGTTTTTCCTATTGCAGCGAGCGCGAGATGCAATACCCTGCCCTCGTGTCGTATTTGGTCTGTCGGACCAGCCTACACACGAGCGGGCTTTCCGTCGGACCAGCACACACACGAGCGGACTTTCCGCCCGAAACTGAGTCCGACGGAAAGATTTGAAACTTTCTTCAAATCTAGGTCCGGCGGGCTTTTGGGAAGAAGTCCGCCGGAAAAGTCCGCCGCCGCCCACACACGGGCGGATTGTCCGGCACACTCTGGTCCGCCGGACCAAGTATGCCGGAAAGTCCGACCGTGTGTACGCGGCATAATCCGTCAAGACATAGATAAAATCAGATCACGAGTCACTGAGACTGAGCAAAGACTGAGCACCACCAAAGACACCATTACGGAACACGGGACGTCACTCCGTACTCTCCAAGCTAAAGTAAAGGCCCTTGAATATAGAGCCGAGGATGCGGAGAACAGGAACCGGCGTAACAACCTCCGCATTGTTGGCTTACCGGAGGGGGCGGAGGGGAATAACCCTACCTCCTTCATAGAGGGTTTGCTCCGTGACCTTCTACCTGAGGCCCGCTGGTCGCCCTATTACACGGTGGAGAGGGCACACCGCATCCCGCCTAAGCCGGGGCCTCCTGGATCCCCCCCTCGCACCTTCATTCTACGTCTACTTAATTTTAGAGACCGAGACGAAGTTCTCCGTGCCTCCAGAAACGTTGGGGACCTTAGATTCCAGAACACGAAGTTGATGATCTTCCCCGACTATAGGGTGGAGACCCAGAGGCTTAGGAAATCCTTTGACCAAGTTAAGGCGGCCCTGCGATCACGCAGCATTCGCTACAGTGTACTTTTTCCTGCTCGCCTGAGAGTCCAGGACGGCGAGACTACTCGTTTCTTCACCTCTGCAAGAGAGGCCTCAGCCTGGCTGGACTCGCTACCACAGATCCGCTGACGGTTTACCTGGTATGTACTGTGAGTTCCCTCATTGTTTGTTCACAATAGCCTTGGGTCAGGTCTGAGGTGATATATGTACTCCCACATGGATGACTTTTTTCGTTGCACAAGTTATGCCCAGTTCAATCCATGGTGTGGACAGTCTTGGGAGGAGAAATATATTACCCCTTCCAGGAAAATTCTAAAATTATGCCCCTGCCAAACAATTTGGTCAGGAGACCGTTGAAATATGAAGTTCCCTTACAACTGCTTGTTCTCTTGAGGGGTGTTGGGAACATTTTTTTGTTCAGTATCTTCACCCAACGATGGATGGACTATACTGTGGGGTTGCACTATGGGATATTTCCCCTTCATCTGACTTTCTAAGTCCCCACAGCCTGTTGTTTTATAAACGGAGCCCTCAACTGTATAAGCCGCTTGAAATGCTGCTTTTCCCCCCCGTTTGAAGTTTGGGGGGGTGAGCTCGCCTCTTTCACGGACCCTCTGTTGCAGCTGGCGAGCTGAATAAGTTCGGGACTGAAACCCGCCTCAGTTTTGGGGGGTTGGGTGGGGTAAGTTCCCCTAGTGGGGCTATTTTTATTTTCATCTGCTTCGGTTATTGGGATCCTTTACTTGTTTTTGGTTTGGTTTTGTTTTTGTTTGTAATTTGTACCAGAATAATTGACTTATCAGCATTGCACTGTCTACAAATGTGTCCGGTCCGGGTCCCGGGGTCCGGTCCGAGAGCCGCAACTCCCATTGATCCTAACATTATTAACACTCTTGGTGGTCATGTCCTCACTTAATATCATCTCCTGGAACATCAGGGGACTGAACTCCCCGGTTAAACGCTCCCTGGTGTTCCAATTCATTAAATCTTATAACCCACACATATGCGTGCTCCAGGAAACGCACCTAACAGGTCGAAGGGTTCTGACCCTTAAAAAACCATGGGTGGGACACCACTACCACTCCACACACTCCACATTCTCTAGGGGTGTCACTATACTGGTGTTGAAGTCACTTCCCTTTCGGCTCTTGGATTTGGCCCTGGACCCTGATGGACGGTACGTTATTATTCACGCTAAAATATATTCCCTAACATGGACTATTGTGGGCTTATATTTGCCTCCCCCGGCCTCCTTGCTGGTGCTCAATCAGATCACCGGTAAGATGGCCGACTTTGCCTCTGATAACAATGTCATATTGGGGGATTTTAATCTGGTCCCTGACCCGGATTTAGACAGGCTAAGTCCTGCGGGATATCATTGCCCAGGGTTGGCTGAGTGGGCGGATACCTATGGCCTGACTGATGTCTGGAGGTGGCGTCACCCCCAATCTAGGGCATACACATGCCACTTGGCCTCTCACAAAACATTTTCCCGCATAGACTTGGTCTTCGCAGGGAGTCAGGTCCTTCCACGGGTCACAGACATACAAATATTGCCTAGGGGAATTTCCGACCATGCACCTGTGTTGTTGTCTTTGGATCTCTCCCTAGGCTCAGTAGAAAGGATATGGAGGCTCTCCAGATTTTGGATTTCAGACACCGCAGTAGACTCCCAATTTAGAACGGAATTGCTTGACTTTTGGGCTGTAAATGAGGGCTCGGCTGACTCCGTTGTGGTGTGGGATGCCTTTAAAGCTACGACGAGGGGGCATTACCAGACCGTCATTGCCAGAGTCCGACGTGAGCGTAGGGCAGACTTGGTGAAGGCTGAGCGGGAGGCGAGTAGTGCGGAGGCTCTTTTTGTCCGTACCCGGGACCCTGTGCACTATTCGCATCTACAACTGATGACGAAGGAGGTGGTTCATCTCCGTACCGCTCTTACTCAGAAGAAAATGTTGGCTCAATCCCAACGGATTTTTGAGCAGGGAGAGCGGTCAGGCCGTTTGTTGGCCTGGCTCTCTAGGGAACAGGCGGGCGGGATGAGCATTTCACATATTAGAGACTCCTCGGGACAGCTGATTCACACACCAGAAGGGATCAATTGTTGCTTCGCGGAGTTCTACGAATCCCTCTATAGGTCCAGGGTAGACTACGGAGGGGAGGATCTGGGGACATACCTAGACAACATTGATATCCCAACCCTTACAGTAAAGTATCGCGACAAGCTTGACGCTCCAATTACGTCCTTGGAGATACTACGGGCACTTAAATCAATGCAGACAGGGAAAACTCCGGGACCTGATGGCATCCCTGTGGAGTTTTATAAACAATATGCCACAGAATTAGTTGACAAACTGCAGGCCCTCTCTTTTTTGAGTCATCGCGCCTTGGGAAACTCCCGGACACGATGAGCGAGGCAATTATTGTAGTGATCCCCAAGCCAGGGAAAGACCCCGCGTTGTGCTCCTCGTACCGCCCTATATCTCTTCTGAACGTGGATGCAAAAGTACTGGCAAAAATATTGGCCAATAGGCTTAACCTGGTAATTACCGCTCTAATCCACAGGGATCAAACAGGCTTTATGCCCGGCAGAGGAACTGACATTAATATCAGACGCCTCCACACTCACATAGACAGGGCGGACGAGGTGACTAACGGGATGGTGGCCTCACTCGACGCGGAGAAGGCCTTTGACTCCGTCGAGTGGGGCTACTTATGGGAGGTCCTCTCGCGATTCGGGTTTGGCCCTGGTTTCACGAAATGGCTCCGCATGCTATACCATGGCCCCTCAGCTAGTATACGCACCAATGGATGCCTTTCGGAGAAGTTCCACTTGTCTCGAGGCACGCGACAGGGGTGTCCCCTTTCCCCGGGTCTATTTGCTCTGGCGATGGAGCCCCTGGCTATATTGTTGAGGGCCGACCCTGGGGTGAGGGGTCTTCAGGTGGGACCCATTGAGGAGAAGTTATCGCTGTACGCGGATGATGCTCTGCTTTATTTAGCGGATGCGTCATCCTCTTTGCAGACTGCACTTAATCTGATTGATCGATTCGGCGGATATTCGGGGATTCGCATCAATTGGGACAAGTCGGTTCTATTCCCGCTCCACCCCTCGACCCCAAGGGTACCACACCCGCAGCTCAAATGGGTAGATGATTTCAAATACCTGGGGATAAAAATTAGCGGTAAAGTTCAAGATTACATTGATAGCAATTTGCGTCCACTTATGACACAGCTTGCGGCTAGATGCTCTGCTTGGCGTTCCCTTCCATTGACTCCCGTTGGCAGAGTCAACTTGCTAAAAATGATTTACCTTCCCAAATATCTATATTTCTTTCGCAATACACCCATACCCATCCCTAGGTCCTTTTTCCGGAGGCTGGAGAGCCTGCTGATACAATTTGTCTGGGCTGGGAGGCCACCCAGGGTGGCCAAGCAGATCTTATATCTCCCTCTTTCGGGAGGGGGATTGGCGCTACCGAATTTCCAAATTTACTACTGGGCTGCAGTTCTGGTCACGATTAGGTGGTGGTTCTCACAGCCCACGCAAAATCCCACGGTCACTCTGGAGGCAGCCATTCTGGGTTCCTTCGCTGCCTTGAGTAATCTCCCGTTTCGGGGTCTCAGGGCCAGTTTGTCCATGACGACCCCGATGCGAACCACTGTAAAGGTTTGGCAGGAGGCGAGGAAAATATATGGGAAACCCAATTACATTTCACCTCACATGCCCCTGTGGGGCAACCCTATGTTACCCCATTTTTACACTTTACCGGACCCCTCTGTCTGGGCAAAAAAGGGAATTCTTACATTAAAGCATATAGTCAAGGATGGCAGGCTCATGACTTTCCAAGCTCTTAGACAATCCTTTGCTATTCCTGCCTCCTTCCAGTTTAGATACTGGCAGCTGAAGCACGCCTTTGAGGCTCAGTTCCCTGCCCTCCTCACTCTGGAACCGGACTCTATTGAAAGGCTCTTGACTTCCAGTGTGATGGGGAAGCCCCTCTCCACACTATACCTGTACCTCACGGTGGAGCACGATGCCAAACTAACTAAAACCTGGGAAAAGTGGAGGGTTGATATTCCCTCGTTAGATGAGGAGGAATGGAGGGAGTGTTTAATATCCTACATTCCTTCCATGATCGCTGCAAAAGATAGGTTCATACAATTCAAGTTCCTACACAGGGCATATTTTACCCCACAGAGGTTGGCGCGCATCTACCCTCAGAGAGATCCCAATTGTCAGAGATGCAGACAAGAAGTGGGTACCTTCTGGCATATGGTCTGGTCGTGTCCCAGTCTCCGACCGTTTTGGTCGGCAGTGGCATCCACACTGAGCAATGTCATAGGATCAGACTTGCAGGCGGATCCCCAAATACTACTACTCAGTCATCTGGAGGATGTTGTGGGTGATAGGTATAGCAAATTGTGTCTAACCTTCGCATTGTACTATGCTAGGCGGGAAATTCTATTGCGGTGGAAAATGGTAGAGCCTCCTACTCTAGCCTCGTGGATAAGGTCTGTGAATAAGGTACTCCCTCTGTATAGATTAACGTATGAAAGTAGGCAATGCCCGGGGAAGTTTGATAAAATCTGGTCGTCCTGGGTCGACGCCTCCGGAGACCCTGATCCCCCTACCCCATAAACAAGATGGGAAACATAATGGAAGACATCTTATATCTCATGTCTATTCTCCTTATGCCCGTTTTCTTTCATCCCATTCCTTCTCCCCCCCCCCTCTCTTCCCTTTTTCCTCGCCCCTTTTCCATCCTTCCTTGTCCGCTCCCCCCCCCCCCGCTGTCCTTGCTAGGTATGGTTGAATACTGGGCCTCTCATTCTATACTACTAAAAAATGTATGAAGTTTTGAGAGGCATGGTTGAGTGAAACTTCTGATGTTTGCACATCGGGAATATCTGAAAACTAACGGCTGTTGCTTCGGGGTCAATTTAACTGTTTTTATTCTCACTGCAATGACTGTACTAAATTCTTGTTTTGTACTGCTGATTTGTTCAATAAAAAAAATTTTCTGTTAAAAAAAAAAAGAGAGATGACAAAATATAGTTTATTAGGGTCTTTTAGAGGTTAGAGCTGACATTTTCTTGGGACCGGGGGGGGGGGGGGGGGGGGTGTACAGCGCCAGTCTAATAATTTACCTCTAATAAAGTGTACCCTATGTCCTGCTATCTACTTTAAAAATTCTCACTTCAGTGACACTGGATACTGCTGGCAGTGGTGAACTTCCAAAGCTGTGATAGCGAAGGATTGATTGCACCAGTCACTTTCCTCTTCGTCCTGTCTTGCCCATTCACAAAGCTACTTGTATTATTTTTCCAGAATGCAAGGCATTCTCTAAATAGGGGAGTGGGATCCTGTGTATTCTATAAAAAAAAGTAATACAAAGAGTTTTTTAAATAGCAGAGAGGGTAAAAGGGGAGGGTGAGTGGTTGCTTTTGTATTTATATGTTTCATTTTGTCCTCAAAGGGTAAGTTCACCTTTGTACACTTTTTTTTTTCTAAATTCCAGCTCCCCTATGAACCAATAAAGCATTCATGTACTTTTTTTGCAAAAATATCAAAGCTTTCCATTAGATTTACAGTCACTCACTTTTCTTGTCCTAATCCACGTTTCCGGACATTTTCATTAGTAATGTCTTCTTCTTGATCAGACATTAGGTCATGACACAGGAAGGAGTTGACCAGCTGACCTCATTAGCACACACCCTGCATCATCCACCCTTCCACTCCCAGCTGCACGTTTTTTAAATGAAATACAATCAATCAGTGATCACCCTTTTCACTAAATACACAATCAGATTGCATAGTGTATAGCCATCTTTATATAAGTACATAAGAGGGAGTGGACAGAAACACTGTTGAAGCTGTCAAACCCCGTTCACAACTCTACATAGCAGGAACTCCCATTCCCACATGCATTTTTTTTTGTTTTTTATATCGAGGGGCAAGGCGTTTTGGAGCATTTTCACTCATCACACATAGGGCAGCCCTGTAGGGTATCCACCTGAATGGGCTTCCCTACACACAGAAATCGCCCCAAAGAAGCTTCAGAACTATTTTTTAGAGTGGAGCTTGGTGCGTTTTTTTACTGCAGCGCATTTCTGATATGCAAGGAAATACACAGATGTGAATGGAGCCTTATTGTTCTTGTGTTACATAGTTACATAGTTACATAGTAGGTGAGGCTGAAAAAAGACACAAGTCCATCAAGTCCAACCTATGTGTGTGATTATGTGTCAGTATTACATTACATATCCCTGTATGTTGCGGTCATTCAGGTGATTATCTAATAGTTTCTTGAAGCTATCAATGCTCCCCGCTGAGACCACCGCCTCAGAAAAATGGGCAGCTTTACCATCTGAGAAGATAAAGAGCCACATCCACAAATACCACAAAAAGACTGTCACTGTCAAGCTGTCATTGATGTTAAATAGTATTAAGAACTGGGGTATGTAAACTTTTGATCAGGGTAATTTGGGTAGTGTATGTTGTGATTATGATTCAAAAAGAGTAAACACAGTTGATTGATAATAAATGGCTTCAGCCAAACACTAACCATGAGTGAAAGAAATGTTTTTGTGTTATCATTCATATTCTTTAAAAAAATGGCCAAGAAATCATAAATTCTGGCAGGGTATGTAAACTTATGAGCACAACTGTTTATATATCCGCTGACCTACCTGGAATAATATGGTATGCGGTTTTATGCAGTTTGATTATTTGGTAAAAGGTTGCACAAGTGGCGGGTGGAGCACTTTATCACTGGTGGTACACTGATGTTGGTATACTCACATGTGGACACAATATAGATGTATACAAAATAAAATAAAATAATACAATATGAAATGAAAAAAGTCCAATAATCAACAAGTGGAGAATCCTTCACAGTGATATTGATTCTAAGAACTCTTTATCCTGAGTGTTCCCACCACCGAATTCAATGGCCGCTCACCTCCTTTATGCGACCCCTAGGGGTCAAATCTGCCTTTGCACTTAGTGCCAATAAACTCTTTAAGGAATCCTCTGTAATTTTTACTCTGCTCAAACAACACGATCAATGGCCAACATAAATTCCATCCACTGTGCTACTTTCACGTTTAAGACCAGTAGATGTTGAAATACTTATGAAAGGACAAGAAAAAAGTGCCTCCCATAGTGCAGTATCCGAGGGGTTAAATAATGAAAACTCTCCATCCCAGCTAGCAATAAACTCACATTTATTAAAATGATAAAAAGCATAGGAAAAACAAATCTGAACAGTCTCACTCAATGTCGATCAGTCTGGAGCCTGGCCTACTATTTCATATACTGTATTCGCATGGACATCCTGTATTTCAGTGCACAAAGATGCTTATGAACAAAAAACAGTAGGTGTATACATTCACTGACAAGTACATTGTGTACTTTTCTGCAAATACTGTACAGCTCTTTGCACTTACAACACTCATATTCATTTAGAATGTCTGTCATAATCACTGAACTGTTTAAATATGACAAACCATCTACTGAGTTATTATAGCTGTATATATAGCACAATTATATGGTTACAGTTAAAGGTCAGATATTTTAATAAGGCACAAATAGCATTCCAAAGATAGTTTCTGGAGCTCTTTTCTGCAGTCAGAAATAAATATTACATTTTAGAATAGAATTAGGTTTTATTATAATCAATGAGCATTCTTGTCTGGCATGTTGTTGCTGAAATATTGCCCGCCGCCGCCAAGTGACACTGTATACTTCTTAGACTGTTTCAATCTCTAGACAGGCCTCATAAGGCTGATATAGACAGGATCTGCCTTTCACATTTGACTTTGAATAAAACATTGTTCTGTGAGAATAATATATATTTAAAAAAGAAAGAAATTATTCCCTGTGAAATGCTGCAAAACCCAAAGCTTGTTTCAGATTAAATATAAATTAGGTACATTCTTTTTTTTTGGCTAAACAAAATTTACCTCTACTGTTCCCATCAGTGGCCTCTTTTTGTCTTTCATTATATATTTGACATAGCAACAGACATAATATCAAGCCTTTGCATTCATGTTGGTGAACTTCTTATGTTTCCCGTTTCTGTAGTTTTAAATATCTCCCTTGCGTGACTTAATAAAGCTTATATCACTAGTACCAAAGATCTTTAAAGACTAGGTTACCTCCTTTGAAAGTTTATATTCTATAGTATAATTTAGTCTTCAGTGAAGTGGGTTGTAGGTGGCGGTAAAAAGGGAGGAGAGGAAGAGCCTCTTTGAAGATTATTATCCTGTTGAATTCACTCTTCAAAGGTTTTTTTTTAGAACTCTGAGGAAGTTTGTTGTTAAAGATCTTTGCATTATTGAAATATTTTCACATTGTTTCTAACATTAAAAGACATATTCCAACCACTTCAAGACTTTTACATCTTTTGAGGTATCTGTCTTCAAAGATCTTTTGGGTGGTTATCTCTTTGTTCGTCTGTACATGAATGGGCAAGAAAATCTGTTCTTTCTTCTCAAGAATAGGAAGCCTTTAAATGCTGTAATGCTAAATTCTATAGTTACAGATTATTTGAAAGGGACATTTTAGGGTTATGTCCTCTCCACAAACAAAAATATGTATATGTATTTTCATACTGTGTAGAAACAACAGTTAAAGTTACCATACTTTTAATATAATGTTGATATATCCACCAACCCATACTCCATATAATTCTACTTGTAATATACACCAGAGATGCAAGCTTCCATTGCAGCAGGCCAGTATGGGGATCGTCATTGCTTATCTCCTCTTTGGCCAGTGCAGTCACACAGGACATGAAGACTCAAGTTCGATGAAGAACAAGTCGGATCAAATTTTCATTATCTACAACGTCTTCTGGTATCTGGAGGCCATGGTTACAGTTGAGCACATGGGGAGGGATAGGAAGTAAGGAGGAAAGGAGGAGCAGGATGAGTGGAAATGTAATCTAGAATAAAACAGCTGGATTTGCATTACTTTTGAACAGAAGATGCAATTTCACCGAGGTTACATTGAAGTCTATGGAGCTGGAAAAGGCGCCACGTCGCACTACACATGCACAGGACCTTTTTTTTCCAACTGCCATCAAAATCTCTCCACATAGATGTGACCTGCCTTCATAGAAAACAATGTTAATTCACTTGACATGTGAATCTATTGCCGCGTACACACGAGCAGACTTTTCAACCGGACTGGTCCAACGGACCGAGTCCGGCGGACAATTCGACCGTGTGTGGGCATCATCAGACCTGCAGTGGACTTTTTCGGTCGAATATCTGATGGACTTTAGATTTGGAGCATGCTTCAAATCTTCCTTATTTTAGTCCAGTCGTACGTCATCGTGTACGAATCCGTCGGACTTTGGTGTGATCGTTTGTAGGCAAGTCCGGTCCTTAGAAAGTCCATCAAAAGTCCATCGTAACTCTGTTGAAAGTCCGTCGGAAAGACCATTGGACCTTTGTTGTTGAAAAGTCCGACTGTGTGTACGCGGCATATGAGTTCTGGAATGCATAAGACCAGCATCATATTGGCATAAGTGTGAACCAGCGCTCACAGCGGTTCCATAGGAGTCTATGGAGCTTAAAATCGCACCGCACTAAACAAGAGGCTTAGTAGTAGGTATAGGTATTAATGTTTTTTAAACAGAACTATAGCATGGCCAATTGTAGGAAGCTCTTGTCAGACTAAATATGTATATGTGGATGCTTAGACATTACAGAAGGCTTACCTTTATTGTCCTCCAATATGTCTGCGGGGGTCTGCATTAAAGCAATCTGTTGCTTTGCTTCCATGAATTAAGCACATATTGTTTTTAAGGTGGCCTTTTGTATGAATACATGGAATTTATATAGCACCAACAGTTTGTGCAGCATTTTACAAAATAAAGGAAGGCAGCACTGTTGCAATATAATCTGGTATAATAGGGTTAACAGGGCCCTGCTTGTTAGAACATACATGTTTCTGAGCCCATATAATGAGTTCTTAAAGTGTGTGATGTATCTTAGAGGTATTTTAATGGAAGGATACTTTTTCCTTTTGAATGTTAGTTGTGCAATTCCCAGTTTTCTCGTCCTAGCACTGCTAGTGAGTGGTAAAATCTATCTTTGTCCCTTTAAATTAACTCTTAACACAACCTAACACTTAACCCCTAAAGGCATAACCCTAAAATTAAACTTAATATTAAACCACCTAATTCTCCTTGTTATTTTTTTGGAATAATAACAAAACTGTATGAAAAGTATAATAATCCCTGTTAGTGCCCCCCCCACCCCCACCCCATCATTCCTAGGCAGTTTAAATAAAAACCCCTAATCTCTTGTACTAATTATGTATGTTTAAAATATCTCATGGAACTTGTTCCCAACTGAACCCTTACTAGTCACTTTTTAAAATATATGGTGAAGCTAACTAGAAATAACTAGAAGGGCATGTGAGATACTGGCAGGAGATGTAAGGATGAGGGAATCTTTAAAATTATTAACTTTTCATCATAGAGCAGCTGCTGCCTAGATGTGAAGAGTTCTGGGAAAGCGACATGCCAGGGGAGTTTTTAAACACTGTTTAGAAATAACAATTGCAGTAGATTCTAGAATTCTGTGTCCAGCAGGAACATAATTCATATGTGTTGCTGTATAATGTTTTACATTACATTCATGAACCCTGTATACTACCATTTATTTGATTCGCTTCAGCAACAGAACTTATACAAACCACGTAAGGTTTTTTTTTTGTTGGGTGATTTCATGACTGTGCAAGCATTTGCTATTCTAAAAACAGATTAGCTAAAAATAACCTGTCATAGTAATTTAGTGTTATCCAATGTAAATTATTTGCAAAAAAAAAGCCAAGCTTAGCAAACATTAGACACTAGAAACTAATATACATTATTAGCTACCGTAATATACATTAGACACTTGTAATATGTTGCCTGTTTTTATGAGTATACAGAATCCTGGTGATGGCTAAATATTGTTTGTGTAGTCTTGTGTTGTCTATGTCACACTGGTGATCATATTCATACCAGCCACAGGTTCATTAAGAGAGCAAACAAGATACTGTACTTACCTGTTCCTATGGCATTACTGGCTGAACAAGTGAGGCATCACTCTGACACTGCCCCCTTGCTGGTAAGTGAGAATTTGTCACACCGCACAAAAGACCTGAGTTACTAATACACATTAGACACTTATAATACATTACCTGCTTTTATGAGTATACATAATACTGAAGATGGCTAGATATTGCCAGTGTAGACCTCTGGTATTCAAGCATTAAAAACAGACCTGAGTTACTAATACGTACTTGTAATACGTTACATAGGTTTATGAGTATACAGAATACAGATTGTAGGCTTGTAGTGGTTACAGTTGCCCCAGCAGGAAGTTAGGGGTTAACTGTAATTCCCAGGGTTTTTACTGGTGACTTTTGCTGAGTCTAACCCCCAGACCTGTGTGATATAAAATGGACAAAGGTCCAGACCCAGAGAGAGAGATGGTGCAGAGCAAAGTAAGGGGAAAGAGAAGAAGGAGTTTGGCTTAGTCCCGGTCTACCTTGCCAGGCCCGTCTGATGCATTTACTGGAGTCTGGATGGCCAGTATCATGCCAAAGTCAGAGCTAAATTTCATACATGGATTCCACCAGTATTGATCTTTTTCTTGAACAGGAATGCCGGGGCAGCTAAAAGCCTGAAGTTAGGGACTAGGGATGTTAGGAATTGTTGGCACTTTATCTTGGACTGTCAATTGTCTCTGTTATCATGTTAATATATTCTTCAAGTAAAATGTTTGAAACTTTGGCTTTGCCTGGTCTGAAGGGGTGCAATGCAAGTAACCAGCAAATATAGTTACAGCTTGGGTCACCAAACACTTCGGGGTATGAAAACATACATGAAGAAATTACATTTTTATACACATAACTTAATTTCTGAACGTATTTGTTTTGGTTTCTTAGTATGTATGGATTGCATAGGTTGTTACCGACATGTGGTGACATTTTCATGTCAATAGCACCTTTAGAAATATATTTACATAGAAAAACATTGACATGTTCAATACTTATTTTACTCGCTGTATGTATTGTACATTCACATCAGTCCCTGACCTTAAAGGGCTTACAATCTAAGGTCCCTAACTCACATTCATACATACACATACTAGGGCCAATTTAGATAGAATCCAGTAACCTACCAGAATGTCTTTGGAGTGTGGGAGGAAAGCTGAGTAACCGGTGGAAACCCATGCAGGCACAGATATTGAACAAAAATATATGCATTTGTTGGAAAGCTGCATGTCTGGGTTGAAAATATGTATACAGTTCCCATTATCCAACAGATGAATCCCTCTATTGAGAGTTTGTACATAGTTCCAATGCATGAACTATGCATGAACTATACAGTTGCTGTTGGCCTCCATATCAGTGGTGGCCACTCCATTAGGGGTGCAGGGGCGCCGCCCCCCTAATCCATGCGCCGGCCCCTAATCTACATGCAGGGGGCTGGACACATGAATTCCAATGTTTTTTTTTATTTAAGCACATGATTAGAGCCCGAGGATTTAATTGGCTTCAAAAAAGGGTGGGCTTGGGGCGCAGGGCCTGAGCCCACCCAGTTGTGTGACAATAGCAAATTAATATTCACTATTGTCTTCCTGATTCTTCTCCCAATCAATCAGGAAGTGGGTCCTGAGACCTGATTGGGAGTTTTTGTGCCACTCGTTGCCCTCCTTAATCCTCACGAGATTGTATGCCCCTCTCAAATCAAGCTTCGTGAAAACCGCTGCTCCCTTGAGGCAGTCAAATAACTCCGTAATCAATGGAATCGGATAGGCATTCTTAATCGTGAAAGATTGAGACCCCTATAAATAATACAAGATCTCAGTTCACCACAAAGAAGAAACCAGCACCAGCAGGAGACAAGGATTTGCGGATAAAACCTTGAGAATGTGAGTCTGCAACAAACTCCTCCATGGCCTTATCCTCCAAGACTGACAAAGGGTAAACCCAACCACGAGGAGGTATTGCACCAGGTTGAAGGTCAATTGCGCAATCATATGGCCGGTGTGGAGGCAAACTATCAGCTTGATCTTTGTCAAAGACATCGCTAAAATCGCAGTACTCCTCTAGCAGGGAGGAGAGTGAAGAGGTGCACAGAACCTTGGCTACCTTCTGGAAGCATGTCTCACTGCATTGTGGTGACCAGGAGAGAACCTTAGCTCGGAGCCAATTAAAAGAGGGGTTGTGCCTCTGTAACCAAGGATAACCAGCAGAAACTTAGGTGAGGAAATAACTTGGAATTGGATTATCTCATGGTGAAGAGCCCCAACGGCCATGCACAATGGAACCGTCTCTTGAGTCACATGGGCAGGCTGTAGAGGTCTCCTGTCAAGAGCCTCAATGGCAAGTGGAGTGTCACGCAGCTGCAGCGGAATCGAGTGCTTTGATATAAAGGCAGCATCAATGAACAGGCCTGCAGCCCCAGTGTCGATTAGAGCCTGTATCTCGACGGACGACTCAGCCCAAGAAAGGGTAACCAAAACCAGGGGCTTATCCTTCTGGATAACTGGGGATGAAACAACACCACCTAAGGTCTGCCCGTTCGGGTGTTCCCTGGACGGGTAGGACAAGACTTCAAAAAGTGACCTGCTTGGGTGGGACTGCAATGCTCGGAGACTAACGTACAGGAGGCTTCTGCAAGCGCTCCTAAAAAAAGAGTCTTTCTCTGAGTCTGGAGTCAATGAGGGTGGCAAATGTGATCAACTTCTCCAGCTCAGTGGGTGTATCTCGGGCTGCTATCTCATCCTTGATGGTATCCGAGAGACCATGAGAAAAAGCAGCCATGAGGGCCTCATTGTTCCACGCAACCTCTCTTGCCAGAGTACGGCAAAGCAAGTACTTTATACAGAAACACAGGAGATCATCACTGTGATGTTGACTAAGGCAAAGACAGAGCTCCTCTGGACTGGACAGCTTAGGTAGGCAGCACTGACGAGCAGGATATCATCAACAGCTGAGTAACTGTGGAAAGAAATGGGAGCTGGCAATTAGCCAAAAGCTGAGCGGCCAGCTCAGAGAAGAAAGGGCTGAGCCCAGCCCTGACATAGGGCCAATGTGGTGCCTATATTTAAGAAGGGAACAAAATATTTTAAGTAAAATATTTTAAGCAACAGACAGCATGGATTCATGAAAGACAGAATTTGTCAAACAAATCTAATTTCTTTTTATGAGGAGGTAAGTAAAACCTTGGACAGAGGGGGGACTGTGGATGTGGTATACAGTGGAACCGCGGATTACAAGCATAATCTGTTCCAGGAGTATGCTCGTAATCCAAAGTACTCGCATATCAAAGCAAGTTTTCCCATTGAAGTCAATGGAAACTAAAATAATTTGTTCTGCATTGACTTCAATGGGATGCAATACCACATGCGGCCAGAGGCGGGGGGGGGGGCGCCGGAGAGCCTCTGAAATGGCCAAAAAGTCCCAAAGACACTTCGGCGGACCTCGACAAGCCTCGGAAAGACTTCCTACCCGAGATTTGCCGAGGTCAGCCCAAGTGTCCTCGGGCCTTTTCCGCGCATTTCCGAACGGCTGTGATCGGCGACGTTCGGCTCTGCTCGGCTCCGGCGCCCCCCCACCTCAGGCCAAAAGTGGTACTGCACACCGCTTTGGCCTGAATCATGCTCTTTTGCGAGACAACACTCGCAAACCGAGTTCCGATTTTTAAAAATACAGTGCTCGTATTGCGAAACGCTCGTTAACCGCGTTACTCGCAATCCGAGATTCCACTGTACTTGGATTTTGCAAAAGCGTTTGATACAATTCCCCACACACGACTAAAGTATAAGGTAAAGTCTACAGGCTTGGAAAGATCAGTTTGTAAATGAATAGAAAAGAAGGTTATCAGTGGTGTACCCCAAAGTTCAGTGTTGGGACCCTTACTTTTTAACATCGTTATAAATGATATAGGGTCTGGGATTATGCAGTAAAATAACGTCCTTACAGGATGTCTCCAATTTACAAGCCGACTTCAATGCACTGTCCAATTGGGCGACTATGTGGCAGATGAGGTTTTATGTTGATAAATATAAAGTTATGCACTTGGAGGCTAAGAATATGCATGCATGATACATACTAGGGGGAGTACAACTGGGGAGATCCGTAGTGGAGAAGGATCTTGGGGTTTTGGAAGATCATAAGCTCAATAATCGCATGCAATGCCAAACTCCGGTTTCCAAAGTGAGCAAAGTCCTTTCTTGTATTAAGAGAAGTATGGACTCCAGAGAAAGAGATATCATTTTGCCCCTGTTCCACGCATTAGTAAGACCTCATCTGGAATATGCAGTTCAGTTTTGGGCATCGGTTCTCAAAAAGGATATCAGGGAACTGGAGAAAGTGCAGAGAAGGGCAACCAAACTGATAAGAGGCATGGAGGAACTCAGCTATGAGGAAAGATTAGAGGAACTGAATTTATTCTCTCTTGAGAAGAGGAGATTAAGGGGTATATGATCAACATGTACAAATATATAAGGGGTCTATATAGTGAACCTGGCGTTGAGTTTTTTACTTTACAGTCAACACAGAGGGGAACATTCTTTACGCCTAGAGGAAAAGAGATTTTAGCTCTAAATATGGAGAGGTTTCTTTACAGTAAGAGCTGTGAAAATGTGGGATAGACACCATCCAGAGGTGGTTCTGGCCAACTCAGTAGATTGCTTTAAGAAATGCATGGATTATTTCCTAAATTAACAAAATATAACTGGATACTAACATTTTTAGGTAAAGTTGATCCAGGGAAAATCCGATTGCCTCTCGAGGATCAGGAAGAAATTTTTTCCCCTGCTGTAGCAAATTGGATCATGCTTTGCTGTTTTTTTTTTGCCTTCCTCTGGATCACTTGTGGGTATAGGATTGGGTACATGGGATTGTAGGATATTATTTATTTATTTATTTATGTATATGGTTTAACTAGATTAATTTTTTTCAACCTGAATAACTATGTAACTATGTAACTATACCTCATTTTTAATGTTTACTTTACTAGTGGCGGTAAATTCCTATTTTATTCCAAATGTGTGTACTTAACCAACTAAATGAGCTGGAAAGACTGTGATTTGTTTAATTGTATTTATTTTTGTTGAAATCAATTAATATATTTTATTTAGCAGTCACTTAGGAAATGCAATCTAATGCATCTTTTATTAGAAGTGGCAAGCGCAGCATTTTCTTGGGATGATCTCCAAGATGTCATTGGCACTTAAAACTTAAACAGTAGAACCGTGGTTTAATTTTCTATGTAATGAACCATAGAATGCAAACGTTATTTAAGATCTTCTTTCACTTTGATTATGTAAGGGAAGAATATATTTTAGTACTATAGTATAGCATTTAATGGTGTAAAAACAGTGCCATACAGTTATACCAGTATTATCAAAATGCACATTTGCTCCAGCCTGCATTATAACAGCAGTTGTTCATTATTGTATGTTTACAAGTACCACAAATGAAGATTTCCTAGTTAGTGGTGGAATAAGGTCATCCATTGGCCAGTATAAAGATGCCAAACTCCCTCTAAAGTTTATTATGAATGAGTCTGTGGGGTTGAGTTACTAAAAGCAAATAGACTGTGCACTTTGCAACTGCAGTTGCTCCAGAGTAGCCTTTCTCAACCTTTTCAACTAAAATAACTTTTCAGTCCCAGGAAACCCCTAATAAAAATTGTTAGAGCTACAACTCTATATGCATTAGTGTGATGGACAGTGTGAAGAATGCTCCCTTCACTTGTGTATATCAATGAAAAAGTAAGTGGGACTTTAAATGAAGCACAAATAAATATGTGCCTCCATCCCGAAATTAGGTACATAAAGTGGGGGGGGGGGGGACTTTAAATGGGGCAGGTGGCCAACAACTAAATAAAAAAATAAAAATATAAAAATATATGAAAATGTTTTTATTGTCATATAGGAGTATAACGCTTCACAGTAGGTACGTATGTAAAAGTCATATCATATATATAAATCAATATAGTACAGTACATATAAAAGCCATTTCATCCATATACATGTATCAATAACTCTCAGTGGAGCTGCTGGTTTAAAGCGGGCTTGTTACCTTCACTCTTCTTCCCTCTGTTTCACCGGCACCGGGTCTAGGGTTCCGTTGAGTTTACCTTCGGACGATACAAGCACCAACACTTGAGTACGTTTTCAATGCTTTATTGAACAATTAACGAAGGAAGTAGCAGGAAAGAGGCAGAAGGGAAACTGCAGGGAAAGCTCAAATACCTTTCTGTAGGATTCTTGACAAATGTCCTTTAGAGTTGAATATTACAGTAGAATGCGCTCCCCTCGTGGGACACACTCTTTGCTCGCCTGGATAGGCCTCTCTCACTTGCCTAGCAGCCAGTACGTAGCACGAACAAAAGTCTCTGCCACAGACTTGCTTGGGATGAACCCGTACGATCCTCTGCCACAGGATGTATTGGTTTTGTGGTGAATGTCAGTCACAGTGCTTGAACCTTTAAGCTAAACCCGGCAACACTATGCTGTAAAGTTATTTTAGGATACATCCTCCAACCGAGTCACCAGGCCCCTCTCCAGACCAGCACTCTGCATGATCCTTCCATGATGGGTCCTCCCCTGGGATCTCCTCGGTTGTCCAGCTTCTTCACTCTGGATAGACAGCTCAGGACCATTCCTCGGCTGCTGTGGTAGGCCCCAGACAAGCTTCTGGGCCCACCCATGCGCCGCAGCGACGTGGGCCTCCGGAATGGAGGACCACGAGGTAGCACTCTAACGCATACCTGTCGTCCAGGAGGGCCAGCAGGTGGCTGTAAAACAAACTCCAAAATATGGCGTCTGTCCCATAAATACCCTCTCCCAGAATGCAACTCGGAGGACCACCTCCACCGAGTCGTCTCCAGGACAGAGGAGCACCCATACGCTTTGACACGTTGCCCTTCCAACACTAACCAGTGGTAACAGCGACACCCACCGGCTCAGTATGGAAACACACACAACATCAGCCAAGCTGGAACAGAGGCAAATCTAACTTCCCTAACGAACAAGTTACTAAATTTACCTATCAGATGGTAGATCGCAAATCTACCAGCGCTACATACATTAATGAGGTACAGTTCATATATATATATATATATATATATATATATATACAAAATGATTTAGCAGCATAATCCAATTATCAATGTGTAAAATATGGTCAATTATTTCACACTGCAGGTTGCACTATCAAGTACCTGATTGATATGAGAATGTTGTGGGGGCTTCTCTTGCACATTCTGCTCAACATTGCTGAAGGTGGAGACAGAGAGTGTGAAGGCACAGAGTGGCAAAAGTGCAGTGGTAGCTGGTTGCCAGTATCCAGGCTGTAGGTGGGTAGTGCTGGAAACCATAGTCCTCAGGACACAGGAACAGCTTGGCACCAGGGCAGAGGGTAGCAGAGAAAACCGGAGAGCAGGCTGAAGTCAGTAACAGCGGGGCAGCATGTGAACAAATCAGTTACCAGAGCAATATAAATAATAAACTCTGCACTTTTGTTAAATACTAATTATCTGCCCCATAGGTGAACTGCTGAACACTAATCTATAACCCCAAAACAGGAAATAGTAATGGCTAAAGTTCCACAAATAATCAGTACAACACTCTGAAAAAAAAAAATATATTCAAACCATACGTACTCTCTAATCCATAAATTAATAACTACAGTATATAGATAAATATCAAAATGTCCTTTGCCTGTGTTTCAAATCATAAAATCAGTGCATTATGATATTTCAAAATGTGCTCTTAACAAAGTGCCCATAACTAAGTGTCCAAGTGCGGTGTAACAGTCCACATGTAAAATTTATCTCCTTCTGTGCAAGCTTGCAATGTGTTCCACTCCACCAACACTGTGCTCTCTGTGAAATCATATTCCTTATGAACTCCAAGTGATTCCACGCAAAGCTCCTCATGTATTTCAATCACCAGATGACATGTGACCCCTTATAGATAAGCAGGTCTCATGCACATACATTTGCAGCCAAACATTTTACATTTGGATTCATCAGTCCAAAACACCCACTGCCATTTTTCTGCATACCATTTTTTGTGTTTTTGTTCATAGTCAAGTCACTTGACCTTGTCTCCACATAAGAGATATTGCTTACTAGCCGCAAGTCTTCTGACCAGGCTTGTAGATAGGTGTATTGTGGTCCCACTGATTTCTTCCAAGTTTGAGCTGATGGTGTCAATGGACATCTTTCGATTGTGAAGTGAAGTAAGCATGATGTGTCTTTCATCTGCTGCATTAAGTTTCCTTGACTGTCCACTGCATTTTTGGACCGCAGTGTTTCATTGTGCTTCTGCAGAAGAGCTTGGACAGCACATCTGGAAACACCTACCTTCCTTGACATTTTTTGCCTGTGAGAGACCTTGTTGATGCAATAAGTCCATACTGTGAATTGTTGTCTTCACAACCTGCGCATGTTAGTAGGGCATGACTTTTACTCATCAAGTAATTATGTTTAATTTAATTGTGTTTTAACCTGTATGTACTGTTGGTGATCATTAGCCCTGTTTTGTATGATTGTTTAACCGCTTCAGCCCCGGAAGATTTTACCCCCTTCCTGAGCAGAGCACTTTTTACAATTTGGCACTGCGACGCTTTAACAGACAATTGCGCAGTCGTTCGACACTGTACCCAAACAAAATTTGCGTCCTTTTTTCCCCCACAAATAGAGCTTTCTTTTGGTGGTATTTGATCACCTTTACGGTTTTTATTTTTTGCATTATAAACAAAAAAAGAACAACAATTTTGAAAAAAAAACAATATTTTTTACTTTTTGCTATAATAAATATCCCCAAAAGTTTTTAAAAAACAAATTTCTTCATCAGTTTAGGCCAATATATATTCTTCTACATATTTTTGGTAAAAAAAATCGCAATAAGCATATATTGATTGGTTTGCGCAAAAGTTATAGTGTCTGCGAACTGTGGGAAAGATTTATGGCATTTTTATGGCATTTTTTTTAACAAGTAATGGCGGTGATCTGCAATTTTTAGCAGTACTGCAACATTGAGACGGACAGATTGGAGACTTTTGACACTTTTTTGGAACCTTTGGCATTTATACAGCAATCAGTGCTATAAAAATGCACTGATTACTGTGTAAATGTCACTGGCATGGAAGAGGGTAACACTAGGGGCGATCAAGGGGTTAAATGTGTGCTCCCTCAGCATGTTCTAACTGTGTGGGGATGGTAGTGATTAGGAGAGGAGCAATATAGTTTTTCCTACTTAGAAGGAAGAAACTATATGGCTCCTCTCCTCTGACAGCACAGGGATTTGTGTGTTCACACACAAAAATCCCTGCGCTGGCGCTTGTGCCCACCGGCCACGTGCATTGGGTCCCCAGCCGTGCAGCAGGCGTGCACGCGCCCTCTGGTGGCTGAAAACGGGTAGGACGTGCCCGTACGGGATTTCGCCCAGGAGTGCCATTGTGCCGCAGTATATCTGCGTGACACAGTCGGCAAGTGGTTAATAATGCATGGGGCTGTGCATCTACAAAATCTTTAACTGTGTGCAAGCCTGCCTGGGAGAATTGTTGATGCTTTAAAGGCAAATGATGGACACACAAAAAATGACTTGATTTATGCTGGCCATTGATGGAGCAAATTTATTTTTCAGCAACCATCAAACTCGCTTGATTCCCCAATCAACACAGGCAGTGTTAACAGGGAAATCTCTCCCGCTGAGCCATTGGATTCTCCCTGTTCTCCCAGGGGAAGCCGTCCCCGCCAGGAGAAGACAGTGGTTATTGCTAACGGCTATTATAACAGCCACTTGCAATAATCACATGTAAAATCCAGCAGGCTGGTTGTACCCAATTTTATTGATCGATAAACTTGGGTACATTCAGCCTGCCCATACACGGTTCGAATCTTGGCTGGTCCCTGCAGAATACTCCGAGATTGTTAGTTAGATAGTTTGTTTTCTGTTAAAGCACTCGATAAATAAAAATTATTAATTACATAATTTTTTAAAGTAAAATCACAGCACTTTCTCACGTGTGCCTAAAACATTTGCACAATATTATACCTTACCTGAAGTCTTGGGTGAAATATAACATTTGTTACAGGCAAGCTTTTTATATTAAACTTTATTTCTAAGGTAAAGCTGTGAGAAGTGGCAGTTATGGCAGTTATGAGAGCAATTACAGAGATTACAAAGAGCATCAGTATTTTACAGTATACACATATGCAGTATTTTGAATTGGGGTTAAAAATGCAGCAACAAAACTTCCAATTTATATTAAATGTTAAGTAGGTTTATGGGAAGTGCCTAAACACAGCAATTTATGTTAATGTCCCTCTAGAAATGTAAGAATAGCATTTAAACATGACATTTAAACTTGTTTATATTAGCTATTCACTTTCAATCAGTAAGAAGAGTGTTTAGTGTTGTGCTTTGACATAATATAGGAAAGTTAGAGTCACATGTTAACCCATGAATTAAGAGAAAGGAGAGAGTTATGATTTAAATGTCATTTATTGAAGCATTTCCTGGAATTACTTTTAAAAAATGGACCGGTTGTATACTTTTAAAGAAAAATTTAAATGGACATAATAGTTTTACATGTGAGGAACAGTCATATGAAAAAGTTAGTACACCTCGTGAGCACTGTTGACTTTTTGAACATATTTGGACAAGCAATCAAACATTTTGGGGTGGATTTTCTAAAAGCAAATAAACAGTTGCTTCAGAGCTGGGGTATCAAACTGGCGGCCCTCCAGCTGTTGTGAAACTACAAGTCCCATCATGCCTCTGCCTATGGGAGTCATACTTGTAACTGTCAGCCTTTCAATGCCTCATGGGACTTGTAGTTTCACAATAGCTGGAGGGCCCCAAGTTTGAGAACCCTGCTCCAGAGCTTGCTAAATGAAGGAAAGCTCTGCTGACTTCCATCATCCAATCATGTTCAAGCAAAAACTTTTTTTGTTTTTATTTTCCCTGCATGTAATTGGGTATTCTTTGCAAATTGACGGTTCATCTCATATACTAAGCTCTGGAGCAACTGCACTTGCAATGTGCACAGTTTATTTGCCTTTAGTAAATCCACCCCTATATCTTCTTTCAAGCAGTGCCTTCAGATAAAGGTGATAAACTTTAACAAATTGGACAAAAAAGTATACATGTTCACTACTATTATCAAGTATACCATGTTAGGCACCAATGTTAACTCTATGGGGATTATGCATGTGAAACCTTTTTTATTTAAACCTCAGATATCTAGAATCTGGTATTCTCTTTGCTGTTGAAGTATGTAGCATCATCATGCCGAGATCAAAATAGCTCGCTAAGGCCCTAATAAGGAAGGTTTTGGATGCATATGAGTCTGGCAAGGGATTTAAAAAGATCACCAAATGGGTTGAAGCCCATCATTCCACTATAAGGAAAACAATATACAAGTGTCAAAGGTTTCAAAAGACTGCTAATGTGTCCGTGTCCCAGCACATTCAGCCCAAGAGTTGACTGTTTTATGCTAAAAGAATTCTTAAAGAGGTCCTCAAAATTAAATGTCTGGATCTGCGGATCTGCAAACAACTCTTGCAATAGTTGTTGTCAAATGTGTGCATCTACAATCAGTCAAAAAGATAGTACCATTTTAACCTGCATTGGAGATGAGCCAGAAAAGATCTTTGCTGTCCAAAAAGAACATTAGAACAAGATTACAGTTTTCAATTTAACATATAGGCAAAAGTCCCAGGCCTTCTGGAACAATGCTGTGGAATGATGAAATAAAGATAGAGTTGTTTGGCCACAGTAAACATAGATACAGTATGTTTAGTTTGCACAGAAGATAGCAATTCTGGAGAAGAACCTCACACCAGCTGTAAAGCATGGTGGTAAAAATGTTATGGTTTTAGGTTGCTTTAGTGCCTAGGATTTTTCCATGGAGGAATGGTCAAGAATTTACCGAAGTGATATCAGAGGCTGGTGGGCATTTATGCAAAACACCTACAAGAATTCATTTCTGCTAATGAGGGCAATACCAGCTTCTAAAACTAAAGGTATAGTTACTTTTTTGACAGTACACTATTTTGTATTGATATACATTTTTGTTGAATAAATTATTTTTTACATACATTATTTCCTTGTGCTTTTATTTATGTGTATCACCTTTATGTGTGAGCAATATTTTAATGAAAATGGAATGTTTACCTGTTTAAATATGTTGAAAAAGTCAACAATTTGAATGGGTATACCTACTTTTTCACATGACTATAGATTCTTGCACATTGTAACAATATCTTCTCTGCTACACATATTGGTTAGGGGCTATATGATGAAACAAAGATTCTCAAATGATGTTGATGTCAGAAGAAGAATATTGGCTGCAAGGGATACTACTTCACAAAGCAGTAAAACTTAAAGTTTTTTTTCTACATTTTCTGTGATGTTAATTTCTAACTATAATTAATCACTATTTTGTTACAGTACCACCTTTAAGTAACACCAGATTTGAGTAAAATTATACACATACTAAAGGTTAAAAAAAAAAGATCTAAAGATAATTTTATCTTTTTGTTTCCATTGTTGGGATAGAAAAAGAAGAGATAAATTGACAGGAATGTATGGGAAACTAAAAGCCTAGATGACTTGATGCCAGTCCTGGGATGGTGTATTGTTAAGATAGAATATAAACGTATTTATATTTAATTTGTATTCAACATATGGATTACATACAGGTTAGATATATATCCTAGCTCATTGGTGTATTTCAGTTGTCGTTTTTTTTTCCTTCTGAATAGAACATATATTTGCTATCAAAATTGAGTGCAGGAACATTACAGTTGATTGCACATATACCTCAAGTGTTATTATCATTCTTCAGAATAAGAGCATGTGTGTTCTGTTTTAACTTAAGTAGTGTAGCATGCAGACTGTATTCCTATTCTTGGAAGTGCATTATGCATTTGGCTGTTTTATTATAAACAGTGCTGTGATGAAAGTTTATCATCTCATTACTATTTAATTAATATTTATTTTTCCACTCTATGGAAATCAATATCTTTTTAAAAGAGCAACAAGATGACATTTAAGTATATGCTGATATGCTGTATACTTTTGCAAATTAAAGGAGAAGGAGAGCCAAAGTTTTTTGGCCCTACTTATTCTGTGTATCACAGGAGTTCATTTTGTTCTGCACTTCTATGAGCCGCTGTTTGCTGAAATGACTCAGCCAATCCAGGCTCTGGGGAGATCCCGATGTTAATGTTGGGATCCACCCAGATGCCGATCGGCAGCTGGCTCAAGCCACTCTCTCACGCCACTGAGAGCCTGAGCCAGCAACTCCCACCCCTCCACAGCCCAGCGCTTCAGTGAACGCTGGAGGGGCAAAGCAGAGAACTGGTGACAGTTTTGGATACTCCAGCAGCAAGATCTCTTTGCTATGATCCCATCACTCCTATCTCCTGTTTTAGCTCCTCCTGTTGCCTTCTTTATAATATAAAGTGAAAACAAAACTCACCAGGAAAGGTGGAACCTGTCATAATGGCCAGTGCAGTTGTGTGACTGTACAACATAAAGAGAGCATGGAGGAGGCTACAAGGGTAGAGCCATACAAAACATTTAAGACACATGGGTTAAAGCTCTCACAGGACAGGAAGCCACTGTCATGTCTGGATACCCCTGTGGATCAGATGAGGCCCAGGCCTGGTACAGGAACACTGTCTGTACCCACTATCAGCAGCCTTGTCTGTAAAGAACAATTTAACCAAAGTCAGAAAATAGTTGTAACCAAAGGAAGAGACTTCCACTAGCTACAAGAATGTTCACTCTCAGCCTGACTCTAATTCTGTCAGCTATGTGGGGAAGTGCGGGTGAAATAAATAAACCAGGAGGACATGCTCCTGGGTATTGACACAGGAGTGGGATGCAGAGTGACCCTTCTCCAGGTGTGTCCTTAGCCTGAAGTGCCCATTCAGCAAGGGCTTGGGGTGGGTATCCAACCAGCAACTGCTCAGGGCAGAGACCTGAGAAGGTCTACATTTGGTCATGCTTAGTGCCAGCCACATGGCAAAAAAATCCAACTGGGACTGGGGTGGCACACTACTATGCTACATCCTATGGGGACTCTATTAGCCATAAACATCTTCCCTGCAACCCAAACACAGAATCTTAAAAATCCTCTCACTCATCACAGAGACAGCCTCATTACCCCTCACCTGCAGACCTGATCTACAAAACTGACCTACTAAATGTGTTACAAAGTTTAGTAAATATACTTTTTCTTCACTTCTAAACATTCCCCCATTTATTCTTTTAAAAAACCGACTGTTGCATAGACGTCATTTTTCAGTAAGAACATAATATGGTTAATGGGGTTGTAAAGGTTATTTTTATTTATTTTTTAATAACAAACATGTCATACTTACCTGCTCTGTGCAAGGGTTTTAAACAGAGTGACCCCAATCCTCCTCTTCTGGGGTCCCCCAGCGGTGCTCCTGACTCCTCCTCTACTCCAGTGCCCCCACGAAAAGCCGCATTCCATGGGGGTACTCGTGCAGATACGCTCCTGAGTCCTGCTGCTGCATCCATTGACACAGACAGCAGGACTCGGCCCGCCCCCTGGCTCCCGTGTCACTAGATTTGATTGAGAGCAGCAGGAGCCAATGGCTCCTGCTGCTCTCAATCTATCCAATGAGGACCTGAGACAGCGGCTGGACTGCTGTGCTCGTCCCCGTCACTGGAACGATTGGGTTCAGGTAAATAAAAGGGGGGCTCTGGGGGGCTGCTGCACTAGAGAAGGTTTTTCACCTTAATGCATAGAATACATTAAGGTGAAAAACCTTGAGGGTTTACAACCCCTTTAAGTATTTTGGCATAAAAAAAGCTCTGTCCACTTTACGGAAATCTACAACTAAACACAATCTCCACCCTACAGTGGAAGCCAGGTCACATAACTCTCAGCTTGTTTCACCACTCTGGGGTTCATCAATGGACACCCAAGAAGAGATACTCCTTGGTGACTCTACAGGCACATTATACAACAATATCAAAGCCACAGCTGCATAACTCTCAAAGATCTTACTTCACTATTTTGATAAAAAGTTGAATTTCCTGCATGAATCAATTTAAACCACCCTGACATCAAACTTCTCCAACACTAAAAGAATAACAGAGTTGGAGCAAAAGGAAGTGATTTACTAAGTACACAACACAAACTGCCACACAATCGCTCACAATACCATTAATGGAGTTAAAATGAGAAGACCTAAAAAACAGAAATAGATGTTCAAACCTGAGATTCATTGGCATTTCTGGAAAATGCAAGGGAGCAGATGTTACTTCACATTTGACCTCATCACTTCACTAAACCCCCATTCTTGCTCCATGAGAACCATAGAATGAGTCCATTGCCTAGATCCAAAGAGGAGACAGGGAACTAAATGATAACCCAGACCAGTTTTAGCTGAATACATCTACTTTGCTGATCTGAAAAGCATTCTCACTGCAAACATAAAAAAGCAGAAAATGTGGATGAGAAGAGTAGAGAAGAGAAAGACATTAGTTCCCATTTTCAAACAACACTTGGGGACATGAATCAAATTCTTTTTACTCTACCCTGCAAAGTCCTGTCACAGTGAAACTAAACTACTTAAAGCGGTTGTATACCCGCAAATTTTATTTTTATTTTTTTTAACCCTGTAAAGCAAAAGGCATAATGAGCTAGTATGCACCGCATACTAGCTCATTATGAAATACTTACCTTAGAACGAGGCGTCAGTATCTTACCTGGTCCACGCCGAGGGAGCTGTCATGTTGCCTCGGCATGTCTTCCGGGTATCGCGGTTCCAGCACTGTGAGTGGCTGGAGCCGCGATGTCATCACTCCCGCGCATGCGCGCGGGAGATTTCTTACTCGGCAAGGTCCGGCAGCTGCCGGGCTTCAGCCGAGAATCCCCTGTGCGCATGCGCCGCTGCAGTCAGCGGCGCATAGCAAGGGAAATATCTCCTAAACCGTAAAGGTTTAGGAGATATTTTTTTTTACCTACAGGTAAGCCTTATTATAGGCTTACCTGTAGGTAAAAGTAAAAAAAAAGACTATACAACCGCTTTAACAGTCCCCAAAGTGCACTTGATCAGCTATACCTGCAAGACTTCACCTCATCTATTCCCACTACTTAAATGGATCATCCATCCTGAAAACTGCAACATTTACAACATTTCTGCACCCTTAGATAACAATAGAGACTTATGTCTTTCTCTGACCTTTTCATCTATCTGACCCTTTACCATTTTTGCAGTTCATAATTTGTTTCTGTTATATGTAACCAGTTCAACCAAGCAAGCACAATACCAATCTGCTCTTGTTAAGGAGCAGCAAGAGACTCAAAAGAAAATAAAGTTAAAAATGAGGATGAAGCTGATTACATGTTCCCTAAAAAAATGCATTTACCTTTATCTTTATGTTATTTAGTATTCATGCTCCAAACAGCACCCTAAAATGTTTGAACTTTATAATTTTCCCCAATAAAAAATGGTAAATATAAAATACAAAAATCTGTTTTAATTATAGGCTGGCAAATGTACACATTTTCTTAAATGTGTCTATTATTATTTTTAATAACTCAACTATTTCTAACAGTTGCACTATCAAATAGATGGCATCACAGAGGAACACTGCTGCCTAAAAGAAGCAGTATTTATTTTCAGGCCAAAGGTTTTAATTTTTAATTAGCCTGCATATGTTTACTATGTCAGAGCTGGTGTCATAATCTCATAATTAAGAGCCTCTCTGATTAGTTTCTGATCATTAGTGGGGACCCAGCTGTCCTTAAAAGCCAGCAGCTATACAAAGTGCCATGCTGCTGGTTCGTATAGGGTAGAGCATGTGTTAGCATATATAAGAGAGTATTATTTTTTTCTTATACAAAAGTTATCCCCGCATTAGTTTAGGTCTCACCAGGTGTAAAGCTGATCTTGCTCTCCAGAGATGAGAGGTTCCAGGTGCTGGCTCATGCTAGTAGAGACTATGTACAAACGAGAAGATCTGGACAGCCGCACTCCAGGAAGTAATAATCCAAGTTTCTTTATTTTAAAATCAGGAACACATCAGATACAGGACATCATAGACAGAGTGTACAGATCATAGACTAACGCGTTTCACACTTGTCCAAGTGCTTACTCATAGCTCAGAGCTATGAGTAAGCACTTGGACAAGTGTGAAACGCGTTAGCCTATGATCTGTACACTCTGTCTATGATGTGCTGTATCTGATGTATTCCTGATTTTAAAATAAAGAAACTTGGATTATCTATGATGTCTATGATGTCCTGTATCTGATGTGTTCCTGATTTTAAAATAAAGAAACTGGATTATTACTTCCTGGAGTGCGGCTGTTCAGATCTTCTCGTTTGCACATATTATTTTTTTCTTACATCCCTCAAATGTTCTATAAATCTCACCAAATACTATCAAAATAATTTGGCTTACATGTGCATTCGATCTTAAAAATAACTTGCACATATTCAAAATGAATACATAATTTTACAGTAAACCTCTGAAAAAAATCCTATTCTACATATTCACATACAAAATAGTGGCCAAATCTATACATGCCCAGTAATGGGTTTTTATTCAATTGAGTGTTATTTAATCTAGGAATAAATTTATTGTGAACTAACTGATCTTTCAAAACTGGCACCCATTTGGCTACTAATAAAATGAATGAGTCCACAACCTCCTTCAGACTCTCGTCGATAGTTAAGAGATGCCAATGTTTTTCCCAATAAAGACTGACAACTGTTTCCAATGTGGTCCAAATCTTGTAATTATCCTGGTCCATTTTTCCTTCTCCCCTTTTCATCTCTGTCCTAATAAGTCCTCTTTAGGGTTGTTCCTTGCCTTATTTATTCCTGCCAAGATAGATTTATGATTATAACCCCTTTTTGTGAACCTATTTCTCAAATCCTAAGCCTCCTTTTCAAAATCACAATTTTCTGAGCAATTTTGTCATAGGGAGAGGAACAGTCCTATAGGTATTCTTCACATGACTGGTCACGTGGAGAACAGTAATCACTAGGGGTGCTGAAATAAATCGCTGCATCGTGATTCAGGCATCCCCGATGCAGCATCGATGCATATGACCGGAACAATCGATTACCGAATGACGTCTTCCCAACTTGCCCCGCCCCTCCCGGGATAGCGCTCAGAATGTATATTTTTTAAAACAACTGTGTTTAAATAAATCCTGTGTTACAATCAATTAAGTGCCCCGCTGTATGTGTTTTTTAAAAAATATGGAGCTTCATACCTCATTTCTCAGTGTGTGTGTACAATACATGCCGCTCATGTGACTGCCTGGCCCGCCTCTCTTCTCTCACGTCTCAAGTCTCTCTTGATGTTAGCGGAGAATTCTCAGCCCGCCTCTCTTTTCATCTGATAGCTACAGTCAGCGGTCAGGGCTGAGAATTCTCCGCTGACGTCAGGAGACGTAAGACGTGAGAGGAGAGAGATGGGCCGGGCAGTCACATGAGCGGCATGTATTGTACACATACACTGAGTAATGAGGTAAGAAGCTCCATATTTTTTAAAAAGCTCATACAGTGTGGCACTTAATTGATTGTAACATGGGATTTATTAAAACACAGTTATTTTAACAACAGTAGGTAGAGTACAAAAGTGTTTGCACTCTACTTACACCTCATACATGCTCCATACTGACAGTTCCCCGGCTTCCCCGTTTGCACATTTCACTGTGTTAACTCCTAGTGTGCTGGAAGGTGCAAACGGGAAAGCCAGGGGAACTGTCAGCACAGAGACAGTACAGGGAACTTCACAGGGCTGTTTGTCAGCTGTGGATTGTAATCCCTCCTGACCTCACAGCAGCAGTATGTGTGAATGCCTGTACCCTGTACCCCCCGGTGCACTTTTTAAGGGAGTGAAGTTATTTTTAATTCAAAGCGGAGTTCCATTACATTTTTTGTTTATTAAAAGTCAGCAGCTACAAAGAAAGTGTATCTTCTGACTTTTAATAAAAAGACACTCACCTGTCCCGCAATCCAGCAACGTGGCCACCCAAACCCTCCCTTCTCTCCCCCGCCTGTCCACGGTGCTGGTAATACTACTGTGGGCATCCGGCTCTGACAGCTTGCAGCTTCACAGCCGGGTGCGCATGTTTCACTGCACTGTCCTGCATAGCCGGGCAATCCTCTGGGACCTGTGACATGTCCCAGCAGATTACAGAGAGGAAGGGCCGCCTAGGCGGCCCAAGCGCAAGTGGGAGCTTGTCGGTAATCGTGATGCATCGTGATGCATCGCGATGCATCGCGGCATCGAATCGAATCATTGACCAGATAATCGCAATCAAACCGAATCGTGGGACCGACCAATGAAGATGCGCACCTCTGGTAATCATGGCCTTACTTTCGTAGATGTAGATATTTTCTGTACATGTACAGTAGATGTTTTCATTTTTTTTTCCTTTCTTCCTAATTTTTAGGTCTATCAATTCCACCTCAAACGCACTTAAATTATATGTCAAAAGATTATATGGCTTTTCAGTTAAATTTAAAAAAAAATGTTTTAAACTTGATTTTGCTCTCCCTCCTTGTGATGAGCACATCATCTATTGCCACATGCACCCCAAACTCACGCATACCCCTCACCGTGGCATATTCCCAATACCCAAGGTGTGTAGGCAGGGGTGCACAAGGCTTCCATGGCCACTTCCTTTATTTGACAATAGAATTTGCCTGCAAACTGGAAATAGCTATTCTCCAACACAAACTTTAATAAATCCAAAATCAATTCATTTTGTGGTTGATAAAGCTGTCAAAATCCCTTTGTGGGATGGAGGTGTACAATGTTTCAACAGCAACTGAGACCAAAATATCACTTGGTTTCAATTGCGTTGTGTTAGGAATTTTTAACATCCTTCAACAAGGGAAGGGAGTTGGGTGACAAGATCTTTCAACATTCCATCCACAAACTAACCTATTTGATGACTAGAAATATCAATGGCAGAAATAATGTTATGTCCATGGGAAAATGCTTTATTTTTGTGCACTTTTGGGAATATATAGAAAGCTGGTATATTATACTCTTCAACCCTTATATATTCATTTTCATTCATATTTATAATATAATCTGTAAGTGCCCATTATGATTTTTTATTCCAATTCTGCACTAGAAAAGGAAAGGGTATTTCTTCTATTCTCTCATAGTAATTGGCGTTTACAAGTTGCCTTTGAATTTGCTTAACATAATACTTTTTATTGAGGATAACATTTCCCCCCTTATCACCGGTCTTCACAATTATTCTCTTTTACTTTGCAGATCCCTCAAAGCTCCCTGATTAACATTTAATTTTACCTAAAGCCGGCCATAGATAGATCGAATTTCGGGCGGCTTCTGTACTTCAGTACAACCAGCCTGTTAGATTTTTTTCATGTTCGTATTGACCCATATACCATACAGGTCTAAAGCACCTTTTAATGATCAATTTATCTTTTCCTTTTGGATCCAGCTCCTGCACTTAAGCCCAATTCCTGTGCTGGTTCTCTTTAAGGGATCGGACCTTGATGCCACCAACTAGAGATGATACTCGGGTATAAAGATGAAAACCACTAATAGCGTGATACCATTTAAAATCACAATCTTCTTTATATATATAAAATGCTCTCACGAACTTTAAAAAGTATGTAGGCAATGTATAAACCACTCAAACGGGATCAGGACTGCCATTTTCACCACACTTCCAGGTTTGCTCCAGACCGGAAGTAACATCACCCGACTCCATCTAATGCGTTGCGTCACAGATTACGTGACTTCTTCAGGGTATAGTGTTAGCTGACGCATCCTGGGACAATATAACGCCATTTTAAATGAGGGAACACATTTAACCCCTTGATTTAACCCTCTAGTGTTAACCCCTTCCCTACCAGTGACATTTACACAGTAATCAGTTTTTTTATAGCACTGATCGCTGTATAAATGTCAATGGTCACAAAAATGTGGCAAAAGTGTCCAAACTGTCTGCCGCAATGTTGCAGTACTGCTAAAAATTGCAGAAAAAATAAATAAAAATGCCATAAATCTTTCCCACAGTTTGTAGACGCTATAAATTTTGTGCAAACTAATCAATATTCACTTATTGCGATTCTTTTGCCAAAAATATGTAAAAGAATATATATTGGCCTAAACTGATGAAAAAAAAATTGTTTTTTAAAAACATTTTTGGGGATATTTATTATAGCAAATAGTAAAAAATATAATTTTTTTTTTCAAAAGTGTCGCTCTTTTTTTGTTTATAGCGCAAAAACTAAAAACCGCAGAGGTGATCAAATACCACCAAAAGAAAGCTCTATATCTGGGAAAAAACTTCAATTTTGTTGGGTACAGCATCGCACGACCGCGCAATTGTCAGTTAAAGCAACGCAGTGCCGTATTGCAAAAAATGGCCTGGTCATTAAGTAGGAAAATCCTCCAGTCTGTAAGTGGTTAATGTCTAAACCGCAACAGAAGTGAGTACACCCCTAAGTGAAAATGTCCAAATTGGGCCTAAAGTGTCAATATTTTGTTCGGCCACCATTATTTTCCAGACCTGCCTTAACCCTCCTGAGCATGGAATTCACCAGAGCTTCACAGGTTTCCACTGGAGTCCTCTTCCACTCCTCCATGATGACATCACGGAGCTGGTGGATGTTAGAGACCTTGCGCTCCTCCACCTTCCGTTTGAGGATGCCCCACAGATGCTCAATAGGGTTTAGGTCTGGAGACCTGCTTGTGGAGACCTGCTTGGCCATTACCTTTACCCTCAGCTTCTTTAGCAAGGCAGTGGTCATCTTGGAGGTGTGTTTGGGGTCATTATGTTGGAATACTGCCCTGCGGCCCAGTCTCTGAAGGGGGGGGATCATGCTCTGCTTCAGTATGTCACAGTACATGTTGGCATTCTAGGTTCCGTCAATGAACTGTAGCTCCCCAGTGCCAACAGCACTCATTCAGCCCCAGACCATGACTCTCTCATCACCATGCTTGACTGTAGGCAAGACACACTTGTCTTTGTACTCCTTACCTGGTTGCCGCCACACTTGCTTGACACCATCTGAACCAAATAAGTTTATCTTGGTCTCATCAGACCACAGGACATGGTTCCAGTAATCCATGTCCTTAGTCTGCTTGTCTTCAGCAAACTGTTTGCGGGCTTTCTTGTGCATCATCTTTAGTAAAGGATTCCTTCTGGGATTACAGCCATGCAGACCAATTTGGTGCAGTGTGCAGCGTATGGTCTGAGCACTGACAGGCTGACCCCCCCCACCCCTTCAACCTCTGCAGCAATGCTGGAAGTACTCATACGTCTATTTCCAAAAGACAACCTCTGGATTTGATGCTGAGCATGTGCACTTAACTCCTTTGGTCAACCATGGCGAGGCCTGTTCTGAGTGGAACCTGTCCTGTTAAACCGCTGTATAGTCTTGGCCACCGTGCTGCAGCTCAGTTTCAGGGGCAATCTTCTTACTTTATATAAAAATACTGTAAATGCACACCTTTTTGTAGATAAAAAATGTGCATTTATTATATTTTTTATTAGGAACCTTTAAATCACTGGTGCAATCTGCTGACTGTCAGTGTAGCTGTCTGCCCATACCACATATGGGTAGGTAGTTACTTAATGACAGGAAGGATCAATGAACTACTAAGAGATCTCATCTGAACCCTGGTAGTTTGTGGAGAAATACAAGCTGTCAGCCAGAATGCTCATGGTAGTTGTAGTTCTCCCATTCACAGAACTCTGTGCATTAATGACACGGCTGGGTGGGCAGAGCCCTGCATAGCTGCATTTTTTTAAATCATCACAGCAGGTGAAGAGAGAAGATCTCCAGCCTGCTAAAGGTATACTTTATTTTGCATATTAATATATACAAAAAACAAATACTTCACCGGGGTACATTCTACCCTGTACTGCGACGCAGCGCATAAATACACTACATAACAATATAGTTCCAAGCATACAATAAATTACATTCACCCTGCGGTATGATGCCTGACGTGGTGTGCAGAGTAATAATACCCCGAAACTTCAAGTCATGCATGACACCGCTTACCCCAAAAGCATTTACCAGAAAAACATATGTTACTGTACTTAAACATGCACTATACAACATGCATGATATCTTTTTAAATGTGCCTCACTGTTGTCGTGTAGAATTTATATAACGTTTAAATATTTTATCCATTGGTTTCCAGTGTACCGAAATATCAATTGCTCAAATAAGTGCTTCTTATCTGAGTCATCCGCATGCCTACTTTCTTAGTCATCAGAACATTGGTTTACTCATAGAAATTAATGGGCCATGTCAAGTAATTTCCAGGAGAAAATCTGCAACTGTAGACAATGTTGTCCTGTGCAATAAACACAATTATTTATATGGCTGTTTTATTAGCAAAATCTGCACCCTTATTCTTATAGTCATCTATGATTACATGTTCCACCTGCTAAACTGATTTAAAAACACATGCCCATAATTTTCAGTGTGTGATATTTGTACCCATGTAATAATGTTGGTTTTGTCTCAATGTAACTGTCCCATAAGACCAAATTTAATACAAGGCACATAAGAGTGAACTAGTCTCAAAACAGCAGATAATAAAAAAGCAGTCAACTAGCTTTGCATTGCATTCAGTATACACCCAGCCACTGCGCTAGTGGTGGATCCTTTGGAAGGCTTGAATCTGCAATATACTGTTTGTGACATGGATAAAACAGGAAAACATATTACCCACTTCACGCAAAATCACATACCTATACGTCAGTGGATGCAGGCCTCACCCCAGTACCGGTTTTAAGAGCTAGCAGTCAGCTTTCATGATAACAACCAATGCGGCTAATGAGCCGCTTGTCCGTTATCATAAGGAGCGAGAGGGGACATCCCTCTCCTCCTGCCGCCTTTCGCCGATCTGCCCAGATCTCCTGTCCCACCGGGAGAACAGAGTGAACATTCGGCACGTCCGCCGGCTGTGTGGAGTCCCGAACGAAGTAAAACGCAACTTCAATCGGGTCTCTGATGAGAAAACACAGAAGCAACGTCAGGCCGTCACTTCCAGTATTCCGGTTTTGAATACTTTCAAGTGCAGAGGAGGGGTTTGGGGTCCTTTAGGCCACGAGTCCTCCATAAAGAGTACCTGTCACTGCCTATTACTGTCACAAGGAATGTTTAGATTCCTTGTGACAGCAATAAAAGTGATCAGCTTTTTTTTTTTTTTTTTAAAGGGACAGTGTTAAATAAAAAAAAAAATTAAGAACAAAAACATACATTTTAAAAGCTCCCCCGTCCCTGGGAGCTCTAACACCAAAGAAAACACATACGTAGTTCACACCCGCAAATGTAAACAGTGTTCAAATCACACATGTGAGGTATCGCCACGATCATTAGAGCGAGAGCAATAATTCTAGCAAAAGACCTCCTCTGTAACTCTAAAAAGGTAACAATTTTAAAAAATTAAATGTCGCCTATGGAGATTTTTAAGTACTGTAGTTTGTCGCCATTGTAAAGCAAAACATGTTAGGTATCTATTTACTCGGCATAACATCATCTTTCACAATATGCAAAAAAATTGGGCTAACTTTACTGTTTTCTTATATTTTTTTTCTGAAAAGTGTATTTTTTCCCCAAAAATTGCGTTTAAAAGACCGCTGCGCAAATACCGCGTGACATCAAATATTGCAATGACCCCCATGTTATTCTCTAGGGTCTTTGTTAAAAAATTATATATAATGTTTGGGGGTTCTAAGTAATATTCTAGCAAAAAATACTGATTTTAACTTGTAAGCAACAAGTGTCAAAAATAAGCTTGGTCTTGAAGTGGTTAGTATAATTTTAAACTTTAAATTATGAATGAAATACTTTTGTGAGATAGATATGTTTGGTTAAAATGCATGGTTTTGTGTATAATATGTTTCAATTTGATAAGTGTATCTAATACCTCATAACTGGATTTATTGCTCTGGCCAGCATGCTCTAATACGATGTTGATTGCAAGTAATAGCACTAATATCTACAAACTACGGTGTATGCATTTAAACAATTTTTGAACATATTTGTTATTGTCTTAATACTTCACAAAGAACGACACGTGAGTCCTAAATTCATAAGGTGTTTGTTATTTTGGGCAAAATCTGTTCTCCAGCTATTACATTATGGTCCTTTCAGTTTACAATTTAGTTTTTTATAGTTAAAGTGGATGTAAACCCTGTCCTATACTCAGTGAAGTGAATAGCCTCAGAGGATACACAAAGATGAAACAAATCGCCCTACATAAGTTTTACATGTATATCTGCTGTCTTCAGCTTTATATACCGTTTAGAAAGTGCAGATCGTGTTAGAAATCTTGTTTCTTCATTCAGCAGTGGGTGTGGAGTCTGGGCATACACTGTGTGAGAGCTGATTGGAGGAAAGGCACCCCCCCTCCACATAGGCAGAGGAACGAAAGAACATGCAGAGCTGTATTCTGAATAGACAAGCTCTCTGCTTATCTACCTCTAAGCCAGTGGTTCTCAACTCCAGTCCTCGGGACCCACCAACAGGCCATCTTTTAAGTATTACCTTGGGGAGATGCAGACTAGAATACTGCAATCACTGAGCAGCAAGTGATATCACCTGTGATGTATTTCAGCTATCTTGCAAACCTGGCCTGTTGGTGGGTCCTGAGGACTGGAGTTGAGAACCACTGCTCTAAGCTCTCTCCCTGACACAAATTTTCAGCTACTGTTATCTTGTGTGCGCGGAGAACTTGTCAGAAGTGACTCTGCTGATAACAGAGGAATGGAGCACAAGTGAGAAATGACACTTAGAGCTTTGGATAGAGATAAGTAAACACTACAGATATACAGTGGGGACGGAAAGTATTCAGACCCCCTTAAATTTTCCACTCTTTGTTATATTGCAACTATTTGCTAAAATCATTTAAGTTCAGTTTTTTCCCTCATTAATGTACACACAGCACCCCATATTGACAGAAAAACACAGAATTGTTGACATTTTTGCAGATTTATTAAAAAACAAAAACTGAAATATCACATGGTCCTAAGTATTCAGACCCTTTGCTCAGTATTTAGTAGAAGCACCCTTTTGATCTAATACAGCCATGAGTCTTTTTGGGAAAGATGCAACAAGTTTTTCACACCTGGATTTGGGGATCCTCTGCCATTCCTCCTTGCAGATCCTCTCCAGTTCTGTCAGGTTGGATGGTAAACGTTGGTGGACGGCCATTTTTAGGTCTCTCCAGAGATGCTCAATTGGGTTTAAGTCAGGGCTCTAGCTGGGCAATTCAAGAACAGTCATGGAGATGTTGTGAAGCCAATCCTTCGTTATTTTAGCTGTGTGCTTAGGGTCATTCTCTTGTTGGAAGGTAAACCTTCGGCCCAGTCTGAGGTCCTGAGCACTCTGGAGAAGGTATTCGTCCAGGATATTCTTGTACTTGGCCGAATTCATCTTTCCCTCAATTGCAACCAGTCATCCTGTCCCTGCAGCTAAAAAACACCCCCACAGCATGATGCTGCCACCACCATGCTTCACTGTTAGGACAGTATTGGACAGGTGATGAGCAGTGCCTGGTTTTCTCCACACAAGAATTAAGCCCAAAAAGTTCTATCTTGGTCTCATCAGACCAGAGAATCTTATTTATCACCATCTTGGAGTCCTTCAGGTGTTTTTTTAGCAAACTCCATGCAGGGTTTCATGTGTCTTGCACTGAGGAGAGGCTTCCGTCCGGCCACTCTGCCATAAAGCCCCGACTGGTGGAGGGCTGCAGTGATGGTTGACTTTTTACAACTTTCTCCCATCTCCCGACTGCATCTCGAGTTCAGCCACAGTGATCTTTGAGTTCTTCTTTACCTCTCTCACCAATGCTCTTCTCCCCTGATAGCTCAGTTTGGCCGGACGACCAGCTCTAGGAAGGGTTCTGGTCGTCCCAAACACATTCATTTAAGGATTATGGAGGCTACTGTGCTCTTAGGAACCTTAAGTGCAGCAGACATTTTTTTGAAACCTTGGCCAGATCTGTGCCTTGCCACAATTCTGTCTCTGAGCTCTTCAGGCAGTTCATTTGGCCTCATGATTCTCATTTGCTCTGACATGCACTGTGAGCTGTAAGGTCTTATATAGAGAGGTGTGTGGCTTTCCTTATCAAGTCCAATCAGTATAATCAAACACAGCTGGACTCAAATGAAGGTGTAGAACCATCTCAAAGATGATCAGAAGAAATGGACAGCACCTGAGTTAAATATATGAGTGTCACAGCAAAGGGTCTGAATACTTAGGACCATGTGGTATTTCCGTATTTCTTTTTTAATAAATCTGCAAAAATGTCAACAATTCTGTGTTTTTCTGTCAATATGGGGTGCTGTGTGTACATTAATACGGGGAAAAAATAAACTTAAATGATTTAAACAAATGGCTGCAATATAACAAAGAGTGAAAAAGGTATGGGGTCTGAATACTTTCCATCCCCACTGTATATATATATATATATATATATATATATTTATATAGTATATATATGGCTATTTCCATTTGCTAGATGTCATTGATCAATTTGAATGGGAGTTGTTTGGTTGGCCTGCAGTCCTATCCATCATGTGAATGAGGCACGTAGTTGGGTTATGGCCCTGGTCCATCATTGTAAGTTCACTGACTATGGACTGTACTACAAAGTTGTATAAGCACACAATACCAAAAATTTGTTGTTGGCTCCATATCACATCTCCAACCGGTAGGTGGGATACGGTTGTTCATTCAATGTAACATGTTTAGAACTTTGTACCACCCGAAGTACAGTATATTTTCTATCCTAGCTCTTGGAATTTGTTCATGAGGGAAGATTTTTGAACAAAGTACAATATGCACTCGTTTGTGGCTCTGAGAAGGTCTGTACCTACTCCTTCTCCTGTTTCAGTAAAAAAAGGAGAGCTGGAGTCCAATAAGAGTTCTGACATGATTTTCTAAAGTGTAGAAATTACATGAAGAGTGGGGACTAACTTCTGCATATGGCTTCAAATATAATGAGGGGTCTACCATGCTCCAAAACCTGGGGATTGATGCTAAAAAATGTCAGAGCTAGTCTGAAATCCACTTGTTCAGAGTAGAAGAGCCATCACTCTTTAGACATGAAGTCTTTTAGGTGGAATTTTTGAGAGGTGGAATGGAGATGATGGGTTCCTATTTTCCATACCTGGAAGAAAATTCAGGTCCCCTTTCACTTGTTTCAGTAAAGGGGGAGGATGGGGAAAAGCCCATGAAGGGGAATAGTTATCTCACAGTCAGAATGGTGGGGCCAATAGTTGGGTGCAGAGAAGTACTGTACTTATTGCCTATGATCATCATTTCCTGCTTCACTCTTTCTGTATACATTTCCTCTGTCCTGTATGAAAGTAGGTACTTTAAGGGAAAATGTTTAATTCACTAAAGACAGCTATGAGATAAAGGATTTGCTGCTATTCCCAAACCTATGTGTAGCGCTGGTAGATTTGCGATCTACCATCTGGTAAATTTAGTAACTTGTTCGTTAGGGAAGTTAGATTTGCCTCTGTTCCAGCTTGGCTGATGTTGTGTGTATTTCCATACTGAGCCGGTGGGTGCCGCTGTTACCACTGGCTGGTGTTGGAAAGGCAATGTGTCAAAGCGTATGGGTGCTCCTCTGTCCCGGAGACGACTCGGTGGAGGTGGTCCTCCGAGTTGCATTCTGGGAGAGGGTATTTATGGGACAGACGCCATATTTTGGGGTTTGTTTTACAGCCACCTGCTGGCCCTCCTGGCCAACAGGTATGCGTTAGAGTGCTACCTCATGGTCCTCTGTTCCGGAGGCCTGCGTTGCTGCGGTACATAGGTGGGCCCAGAGGCTTGTCTGGGGCCTACCACAGCAGCCAAGGAATGGTCCTGAGCTGTCTATACAGAGTGAAGAAGCTGGACAACCGAGGAGATCCCAGGGGAGGACCCGTCATGGAAGGATCATGCAGAGTGCTGGTCTGGAGAGGGGCCTGGTGACTCGGTTGGAGGACGTATCCTAAAATAACTTCACAGCATAGTGTTGCCGGGTTTGGCTTAAAGGTTCAAGCACTGTGACTGACATTCACCACAAAACCAATACATCCTGTGGCAGAGGTTCGTACGGGTTCATCCCAAACAAGTCTGTGGCAGAGACTTTTGTTCATGCTACGTACTGGCTGCTAGGCAAGTAAGAGAGGCCTATCCAGGTGAGCAAAGAGTGTGTCCCATGAGGGGAGCACATTTTACTGTAATATTCTCTCTCTCTAAAGTCTCTAAATTCTCTCTAAACTCTAAAGGACATTTGTCAAGAATTCTACAGAAAGGTATTTGAGCTTTCCCTGCAGTTTCCCTTCTGCCTCTTTCCTGCTACTTCCTTCGTTAATTGTTCAATAAAGCATTGAAAACGTACTCAAGTGTTGGTGCCTGTATCGTCCAGAGGTAAACTCAACGGAACCCTAGACCCGGTGCCGGTGAAACAGAGGGAAGGAGAGTGAAGGTAACAAGCCCGCTTTAAACCAGCAGCTCCACAGAGAGTTATTGCTACATGTGGGGGCGTCGTCCGAGATTTGTTGACCGTCAATTCTCGCAACCCAGAGAAGTGTTTCACCAGGAGTTTACGGTGAGAGCTGGACTTTGTCAAAATTTTCAGGAAGAGAAGGGGTTAAAGCTGCAGGACTTTATCTCTGAGTGAGTAGTAAGCGGCGGGCGCCAGTAAAAGCCCGGGAGCTACGTGATCAGAGGAACAAGTGGGAGGAGCCTACCCTACTTGATACCGCGTGGGACACGTGTATGTGTTTGGCGCCAGAGGAAAAGAGAAGCCTAGTGATCGTGCTGAGAAGATCAGAGTGTGGCTATGTCTTTTCCGGCGATGCAGCCAATTGTGGGACCGAAATTGTTCCCTGTAAACACCATGTTGAATACTGTGCTGACCGAAACCCTGCTTACGGACACTGGATTGGGCAACAGGTATCGCCACAGTAAAAGCTGCTACTACTACAGAGAGAGAACGGCGGGCCACCACTTTGCCTGTTGTTATTGACAATGTTCCGGAGAGAGACACTGCTGTCGCCGTCTCATCAGGGGACATTACTTTGATTTCTGCGTCCACTACACCTACTCCTGTTGTACCTGTTCAGAGGAAGGTGGGATATGTGAAGGCTTCCCGCGGCCGTGGTCGAGGCCTACCTCAGAGGTTACCTGAACCGGAGCTACCAAAGTCCACGTCAGGAACGGGTAAGCCACTGACGGGGAATGTATCTGGGACTGTAAATAAGTATCTGCCAGCGGAAGAGTTGGGAGATTCGGAAATAGAATCCATGTCGGATCTTTCCGGTGATGATGACGTATTTGAGACTATGTCATAAGAGCTGTTGTGGTCACAAGGCGAAGACGTTGCCTCTGCTATGACTTTCCCTGAATGGACAGCCCTGAGTCCTGGGAGGACGTCACCCTGTGGGGAGCCGCACAGTACTGTTACTGAGACTTTATCGAAAGTTGCTAGTTCACTACAGACACCGGCTGGGTCTATGGTGAGCAAATCCTTGGATTCCTGTGTGCCTCCTGGTATAGGGAAAGACAGATCTTTGCCCAAACTTGCACGTTTGCAGAGAATGTTAAACAAGCATGTGGCTGCAGAGTATGGTTTGGAGTTCCCCTATGTGCCCCAGGACATAATGCAAGTGATTGAACTTAACCGGGAACTTTGGTACAGTGAAGCTGTTTGGGACTATTTGTCTGTGCCTAAGCCTTTCCGAAAGACTGGATGTTCTGTTAAAATGGATGAACGTTTTAGTGGATGTTTTATGCACAAGGTATTTGAGCTTTCCCTGCAGTTTCCCTTCTGCCTCTTTCCTGCTACTTCCTTCGTTAATTGTTCAATAAAGCATTGAAAACGTACTCAAGTGTTGGTGCTTGTATCGTTCGGAGGTAAACTCAATGGTACCCTAGACCCGGTGCCGGTGAAACAGAGGGAAGGAGAGTGAAGGTAACAAGCCCGCTTTAAACCAGCAGCTCCACCGAGAGTTATTGCTATATATGGTAACATGCTGCGGAGACCTGGGTACTAACATAAAACCCCATACATGATATTTTTATGGTGGAGCGAGACCAGCAAAAAATGATTAACACAGAAAACGTACTACAGTGAGGTGTGGAGGATGAGACTTCCTGCTTGCTCTGTCTACCTATTGCACAATGTGGTGTGAAGCAAGTGCATACATGTCACATAGATGTATTATAGATGTCAAATGGTGGCTATGGGTTGGATGACACTTCAAATGTTCTATCCAAATATATTGGGATCGATTCACTAAAACTGGAGAGCGCAAAATCTGGTGCAGCTTTGCATAGAAACCAATCAGCTTCCAGGTTTTATTGTCAAAGCTTAATAGAACAAGCTAAAGTTAGAAGCTGATTGGCTACCATACACAGTTGCACCAGATTTTGCACTCTCTAGTTTTAGTAAATCAACCCCACAGATTGATACTGAAAGGTGTTACCCGTATACTTTTAGACACTAAAACTTATTGCCACAAGATTAACAGATTAACAATATCATCTATTACATATGATAATTGCCTTTTTGTGGGCCTCTTTTAATATAAACACGCTAAAAGAAGTTTTCCCAGATTTTTATTTCTGCTTATAATATTATATTATAATATTGTTGTTGCGCAGCAGATATATTTATTCCACTATGGTTTCCTCCTTAGAATAGGTTACTCATTCTAGTGCTCATGTGTAATTTGTTTTCTTCCTTGGATTTCCTGTTATGAGCAAAGGAAAAATTCCCTTTACCTCCATTCCAGAATCTTTTGTTTTCTTTTCTGGCGATAACTTTTTTCCTGTCATCTGTCTTTACTTTGGACCCATAGCCCAATTATTTTCTTTCTTGAAGAAATCAAATGTTCAGCAGCCAGCCCAGTTAAATTGAAAATAAAATAGACACATTTTAGGAAATACGTTGTTTATCATTTTATGTTATTTTCCACCTCCTAATTTACCTTGTTGTTTTTGGATGGTGTTATGTAGTATCATAAGTAATTGCTGCTTTCCTATTGGTTTGTCCAGTTAGTTAAGATCATTTATGTAAAGTTATTTTCTGAAGTTAGAGGGCCCTTCCAAGTTTATGCCAACATGTTCTTTCCTTAAATGTACCATTTTAGCTCCATTTGCTGATCTGATTTTACAATGTAGATTTTCTTCCATTTTTTGGGGAAGCTGACACTCTGAAACTATTTTGTAAAATAGCAACCATGTGGGAAGGCGTTTTCTATATTTAAACTAACCAGTCAGGGTAAACTTTTCAACTTTTACATTTATCTGTCACATATTTATTTCTTTATATACGTTTCACCCTGCCACATTATCTTTTAGTTATTAATGGTAGTGGTCTGTTGTCATAGCAAATAGTGAATGCGTGCAAGATGTGTGCATAATGTCAACAGTGTCTGCATTAAGCATCAACTGAGAGAGTGCACAGGCCTCCTTGATGTCTGATGTTCTGATTCCAATATTCAAATAAATTGTAACCATTTGCACCTTGTTGAGACATTCAGAAATATGTATATTAAACCTTTGTCAACTTAAATATGAAAACATAAATATTCTCCTATATGGAAGAACTCTTTGATTTATAACAATTTACAATGTAATCTTTATTCTCATCCAGAAGTTAAACGGCACCTGGAATTTAACTTGGACAACTTAATACAAGATGCTAGAGAATCCAACCTACCTAAGACAGTGGATAAAGAAGAGACAGATTCACCTGTGAAAGAGGTAAGTAGATGAATTTCAGCTTGCTAAACACTGTTTTGATTTCAACCGCTAGCCATCAGATCCAGCTGCTTTTTCCCTGAAAAAAGTCCACTCCTTCATAATGGTTAAAACTTTCCTATTAACATAAACATTAAACATGGATGCATGCTTTTATTTCATCATCTTGAATATGAACTTGAATTGTTTCATGCTTCATATCCATATTAGGTGAGCCTGAATAGTCTACACTTGGTGTTTGAGTTAGACCAACTAATTTGTGACTTTGTAGACCATTTTATTATAATGATTATTGTAGCAGGGAGCTGGCTATCTTACCTGCAGTATCAAAAGACACTCTGCAACATTGTTGCAATGAGACTGTTTCGCTCTAGTGCCAGCTAAGACTCTCTCCTGTCAGCAGAGTGATTACCATCAGAGAGCAAAGCATAAAGGCAATTGTATGTCCAAGGTCTCAAGTTTCACATTCAGATTTAACTGTATATAAATACAAAAGACCAGCATGCTCTGAGGGCAGGAAAGGAGAGACTCAATTTTGATTTCCTGAGGAGAATTCAGACAGCACGAGGTGGAGGAAGAGATCAGACCTGAGGGAGAGATGCTGTCTTCCAGGTGATTTCGCTGCTCGATTTAGTCCTCCGCCGCCAGTCAGTACATCCAGCCTGAGAGAGGGGGATTCCAGGTGCACATCCAAGCGCATCTGCACCTCTGGTGAAGCGTTCCAGTGTGAGGTGACCAGTCGGGTCGCCAGGAGAGCCTGCTGTTCCAGGATGTTCATTTGGGCCTTGACCACAGGGCTTTTGCCCGTTTGTAGAAAACAAGGACACTGCACCACAGATGAAGTTAAATGGACACTGTATACAGACATCATTGCTGTTTGTCATCTTGCTGACACTTGTAGTGCCACATGGCTAAAGGATAAGGCCATCTATTTCCAGGGACACTGTATACAGACACCATTGTCCTTTCACCTTGCAAAGAAAGATCCTGCCTACTTCACTTGATAAGCCGGGCAAGTTGTGTTGTTTAGCCCTGCTATTCAGGAGTTTAAGTGCACCAACGAAAGTGGCTAACTGAAGACACAAAGTTCTATCTGATCCTCAAAAGGACTGAAGCTACTAGTGCCATACGGACCTGCACACACATATTCAGGGCTCTGTGTATGCAGTGGGTGTGTGGAACAGTTTATCTAGGAAGTTAAGCCATTACAGGTTGATTTGAATAAAGTGTTTAAAGTTGGGCCTGTGGTGTCAGGAGACAGAAGACAGACGCCTGACACAATGAGGGTCATTTCTCTGCTCTCCTCCTGCCTGGACTTATAGAGCGAACCTGAGTAAAGGTAACCAATTTGTTACGGGTTGCCATATTCTGATTGATTTGCCATGTAAGTGTGCCTCTGCTTTTGGGGCTATTCTTAGGTTTTGAATCCCCTGAAAGCAGCCTGAATATAGTATTATTATAGAGCTATATTGCTTGCTCACATTGCATTTTTTGAAAAAATATATTGTTACTGTTTCTTACTTTTCCACAGAAATATTGCAGTAAAGACAATTTCTGTGTTTTATCATAACGTGTGTGTTTCACATTGTTTGTTGCACTTACAATATCACCAGGTGTGCCAGAGGGCTCTGGCATGCTTGCACATTTATGGTAGTTAGCGGCGCTTTACCTCATTCACAAATCTCTGGGGATAATTCCTTTGCAAAGGAAACAGTATATTTGCAGTATATTACTAAAATTAGCTATCATTCACATGGGCGTACTGATCCATATACCTGTGCAAAGAGCTGTGTGAAACAAGCTTCACTATTGAGCTTAAGGCCTAATGCACACTGAACATTTTTAACATGGCTGTTAGGGGCGTCTGACTTTTTTTTTCTGCCTCTAAATGCCCCTCCATGTTCTTCCATGTAGGAGAATATAGGGGAATATTTAGGTCTTCATAATCAAGTTTACTTTAATTACATACATTACAGGCTTAATATACATATTTCTTCTCTGAATGTGTCCATACACACATAGACATTTAGAGGCTGTGACAGGAAGCCAGAAAAATCTACTGGTTGTGTCCAGGATAGGAGATATATTTGACCCAGCTTCAATAAATATTCGGAATGTTTTCCTTTCTTTATCGTACATCATAGGACACAGAGCCTTAAAGCGGAGTTCCACCCAAAAGTGGAACTTCCGCTCATCTGATTCCTCCCCCCCTCCGGTGCCACAATTGGTACCTTTCAGGGGGGAGGGGGGTGCAGATACTTGTATTAGACAGATATCTGCACCCACTTCTGGGAATAGACTCCCGCGGGAGTCACGCCCCCTCCCGCACCCCATCCCCTGCTGTCTCCTAGGAAACACACAGGTCCCAGGAGATAGTGGGGACCACTTTGGAGGCGCAGCGCGACTCGCGCATGCGCAGCAGGGAACCGGGAAGTGAAGCCGCAACGCTTCACTTCCTTATTCCCTCACCAAGAATGGCGGCGGCAGCAGCCAAGAGCCGAGCTATCACTCGGCTTCGGCTGCCGACATCGCTGGACTCCTGGACAGGTAAGTGTCCGTTTATTAAAAGTCAGCAGCTGCAGTATTTGTAGCTGCTGGCTTTTAATAATTTTTTTAAGGTGGACTCCCTCTTTAAGTATTTACTTAGTGGGTTATAGCTACCTTCAAGTGTTGACACTGACGCACCCAATACAGGAAGTTGACTCCCCTATATAACCCCTCCTCCTTCCAGGAGTACCTCAGTTTTTTCGCCAGTGTCTAAAGGTGTTGGTCACGAGTGAAGATGTGCTCTGCGGAGCTCAAGAAGGAATCCATGCTGGATTTAAAAAGCCTCCACAACCAGATCCATCCCGCCACTGGGGCTCCAGGATGGTACCTGGGCCTCGCATAGAAGAACGAGGTTTTTGTCCTGAGGGGTGCTATACATGGTCCAAAGCTGTCCTGAGGGGTGCTATACATGGTCCAAAGGAGTGGAACCCCTATTAAAAGGGCCCCAGTCTTTGAAGGTTTAAACACGCTGCTCGCCGTGACGGGTGAAGTTTGGATCTGTCTGTTTACAGCAGTATCCTGTAGCGAGGAAAAGGTAAGAGGAAAGCATAGGAATTGCAACGTCCACCTATGACTTTTCTTTCAATTATATTGTAAAATGCCTTTAAAAACTCCTCTAGAGGGAGTAATAGTGTATAGACCCTGTTTAAATCTGTGCTAATACAGCATGTGTCTCAGCAGCTGGAGGGGGGGTCTCCTCTCCCCTTAAATGGGGAAACTGTGTGGATAGGGATACATGTTATGTTTAAACAAGCATAAATCTGAAAAGTTGATAAAAAGGGTGTGTAAATCCCTTTCCCCCTCCCCTCTGAGGTGACTCTCGCTAAAGCACAGGAAAGGGTGTGGCGCATAGACAATCAGGCTCACACCTGAAAAAACTTAAAGCTGATACTCTGGGAAACAGATAGTGTCTATCAGAGCAGCTGAAGCCAGGCTGCTCTTACCCATGCTAGTTCTATTTTAAACTTGTTTTAACTTTTGATCTAGCTTCAGCCCCATTCACACTTATTCCATCCAGTCTAGTTTTAGACCTCTCTCTTTCTGTGCCAACTGGCCCAGCTTTAATCCTGTATCCTCTGCGCCAGCTGTTGCAGTTAAAGGCCTGACAACTTCTGCACCAGCATAGACCTGCTACCACCTGTACTAATCTAGCTCAAGGCTTGTACCACCTATACTAATCTAGCTTAACACTTTGTCATGGTTATGCAATAGACTTTGTTTGTTAGCCTACCTGTCTCCATGTGTTCATCTCTACAGACCAGCTGTCTCTCACCTGACTGCTTTTATTAACTCTCCTTCTAGCATGGCTCCACCCCAGCTACTATCAGAGAATTCTATATTAACCTCTGCACTGCAGGCCAGCCCTGCTGATCAACCTTTGTGTGTTTGGCTTCTTGTTCCTGCCTGCCGTGTGCTCTACATTTGTTTCTGTTACCGACCTTGGCGTGTTCTCTACTACTCCTGTCTGCTCGTGACCCTGACCTTTGGCGTGTCCCCGACCATCCATGTTTGCCTGTGACCCTGAACCTTGGCATGTACTCTGTTGTCCTTGTCTGCTTGTGGCCCTGACCTTGGCTTATTCCTTTGCTATCCCTATCCTCCTGTTGCCTACTGTGGGTGTGAGCTGGGGGACCCTGGGGGTTGCGACCTGAAGCCATTTGCAGCCCAGTCCATCCTCACCACTAGAGGCTCTGGTGAACACCTTCTGGCTCTTTTGACTCCGCGCCCCAGGGAATCCTACGCTCTAACCCCGGTGGGATCCGTGTTGGTGTTCCAGCGGCCCTGCCTTCCTTACACCCGGACTCCCATCCGCAGCAGTCAGCCGTAGGGTCCACTACCTTGCGGTGCACTCCTGATCCCAACGGTGTGCATCTGTCACCTAGCCTCAAGGTGACCTGACACACTTGTTGCTTTATCTGCCAATTAACTAAACTTTAAATGCTTTTACTTCAGCTGGCTGCTCCAGCTTCAGGTAAACATCCCTCTGTACCACCCAACTGAGATTTAAGAATAAGGTTCATCTGGTTTTTGGGTGGTACTATTTTAAGATGAATATAATCATCTGGAAACTGCTTTTAGAAGGTGATGCGATGTAGACAGTAAAGACTCTACCTGTCACTACCTTCTCAAAGCAGCTTCCAATCTGTCTGAAATGAAAAGTGCAGTTTGGAAAATCTATATCCATATAGTTAAATCAACCAAATGTAGCAGTCATTCTTGTCTGAATACTTCATTGCGTCCACCTCCCTACAGGAAACAGACTCCCTAAGAGACAGAGAAAGCTTCATGCCAAGACTCCAGAGCTTGTCACTCTCATAACTCCACTTGGCGCTCAACATGCAAAGAACAATATAGTATACAGTATACTGTATACGTTATATGTTAATGATGGAGATAATAAACCATGAGGGGATGTAGCAGGAGCGCTGATATTCTTTAATAAACAGATGTCTTTATTACAGGATAAAAGCATAATTTCTTAAATGCTTCTCACTCTGCATAACTAAGTTCTGTATTTCAAATAGAGAACATATAGAGTGCCCTGCCTTTTTTATGAGCAATTCCTTATTTGCTAATAGGCCCCTTTCTATGTGCCCATTCACCAGGGTGCATCCACTGTCCAAATGTAACCATTACCATAAGCCACTTCTTCTGAAACACTGCCCAGAGAAACCAGAATTGAAGCTGAATGAATGGTGCATGGGCTGCTGACAGACTGGGTTTTGTAGCTATTGACTGCAAACAACCAAATCTCCAGGTCCCTTCTGCAACCCTAGAAGCAAAAATTCAAACAAGTGTAGAGCTTTTTACGAACAAATGTAAACACTTTTAAAAGTATATTAACACAGTATACATAAAATGGGACCTTAAAAATTGGAGAGTAGATTACCTATATATTAAAAAAACCTAAACTAGCAAATAGGTAACCCATTTATGTAAGGCCAGCTTTACAAATTTGGTTGTTTTACATTAAATATGTGGATTTCTGAATGATATTCTGAGAAGGAATGATTTGATGTTTATGTGAAAGAATCTGAGTGTTTGGGCAGCTCTAGAGGGGCTGCAGTTGGGCTGAATAATGGCTTTGTTTAACATAATTAAAATATTATCCATGTGCAGTAAGTATATAATATTACAAACTGTTTTGCTTGCTTTAGGAATAAAGAAATACAAATTGCACTGTGTTCTTTAGGTTTATTCTTTAATGCATCTAAATATAAAACAAAATAATGTCACATTAGCAATTCTTAGCTATTTAATTCCTTTACAAAGTCACTGATCAAATGTTAATGTCTGCTTTGTTTTTTTATAATTCTTTAGTCACACTCAATCGGACCAGGACCTGAATTTCATCACACACTTTTCCAATTGGGAAGACACAGTCTTTTAGTGTCAAACTACCTGAAGAGGCACAAACTGAAAGATTTCATACATGTCAACTCAAGGCATAAACTAAAACGCACTGAAATTTCAAAGGTACCATATCCTTTGAGTAGTGTTGACAGATACACAACCAATGTTCAAAAAATGTTACTTAATTTTTTTTTCTTACCCTTTTTTTCTTTTATGGTTATTATCAAGTATTAATTATTTTTGCTTACTCACTTGTTAAGTTTTGCTATAGTAAGCATAAATTATCTACCATACAAAAAAAACCCCAAAAAAAAAACACCCTAATCCAAAGGGTAAAGACCTCAGATTGGGTGAAAAAAGCAGTTACTCAATGGCAAATGAGGCTTACTATTATGCAAAATTTAAAAATGTATTGAAGAAGTATCAAAAAAGAGTAAAGACATATGTCAAAAATTACTTTAAAATGAACACACAAAGTGCTGAATTCACCACAAATCCAACATCAAGGTGCATAAAAACAATGTACACCATGTAAATGTCTGGACGTCTATTGTGTTAATATGTGTCACATATGACCAGCATGGGCAACCGCCGCATTAAGATAATGTATGTAAAGCTGACAATTGTGATACATATATGCCCCAGGGTCCATTAATCTGCCTCATTTCAACTCATTGGTCTTAACAACATATTGCTTTAGGCTCCTCATGATACGGGATGGCAGTGATAGGTTAAAGGAACATAGATTTAATCTGTTCACTCATTAATTACTGAATGTATAGCTAACCATCCACTAAGGAGAAAGCAGGGTTTCAACTGAGGGTAAATTAGCAGCACAGTGGCAGGTGTATAGTAAGACTACTTTTAAAGTCATTCATTAATGGCTTACATTACACAGCAGCAGGTGTATTGGTAAGACTACTTGTAAAGTCATTCAATAGTGGTTTACATTTATGAGATATAAAGTTATTCCATTTGCAAAAATGAAGAATGTTTGATATTGCACCATCAATATGCACATCAAATATGACCAGGTGTAAATTATGATATACTAGGCAGTCCTGTAATGTATGGCCGCTCTGACCTTACAGAGATCGAGGTTAAAGGGAAACAATGAGAATCAACGGTGTATGGCAGGCATTTAGAAAATTTTAAGCAGATTCCAAGCATACCGTTTAGCTGATCAATCACACCAGTGGTGTCCCATAGCAAGAATTAACTGCATCTTAAGATAGCCCCAGCTCGATCCGAACACCTGAAGGTCCACTTGGTGAGTGTTCTATTGTGTCTTACTGGTCATCTGCTTGGCAGCAGTCCACATGCTACAAGATGGTCTTTCCGCACTCCATGAGCGACTTGCAGGTCTGCTGTGTGATAGTTAATTTTTTTTTCTGCCTGTACTTATAAAGGAAATTGCAATTGGTCCATATTCATCTCTGCATTAAGTTAAAAAAGAGATGGATATTCATGCAGAATGATAATTGCCATTTTATGGTTACAGACTAATGTGTACCTATTAAGCCTCCATTTACATCAGTGCTCATTTCAACTCACATGTGTGAAGAGTTATTAAGATGTCGCTGGAAGTAATACCCGTCCTGCTTTTCCAGTAATTAACCCTTTCCTGCCCAGGGCTTTTTTTCAGCGGTAACACGGGGGAACGCAGTTCCGGCACCTCCTGGACTGACTGTATGTAATGGTAAGGGGTGCTGGGGTGTGCTGCAGAGTATTGATGCTCACTGCTGGGGGATATATTTTTGAAGGGGGGTCTATTGATGCTGAGGAGGTCTATTGTTGCTGGTGGGGGACCTATTGTTGCTAGGGGTGGGTTTTATGTTGGTGGGGGGTAAGTTGTTGCTGAAGGAGATCTACTGTTGGGGGAGCGGTCTATTGTTGATGGCTGCCAGAGAGTCTATTAATGCTGGCTGTGCAGAGATCTGTTGATGCTTCCGGGAGTCTATTGTTGCTGGGGGGGGGATTTTGTTGTGGGTGGTACATTGTTGTTAGGGGGATCTATTGTTGCTGGCTGAAGGGGATCTATTTTACTGCTTTTCTTGATATCATTACCAAATTCCATACAAATTTACTGAGCACCACAAAATTATACATGGTTCTGTATTGTCTAAAAGGGGTGGTACTGGGAGGTGGGTAGGGGATGGAACCAAGGGACGGTGCTCGGAGGTGGGCAGGGACGGGGAAAAGGGGTGACTCGGAAAAGGGGAGCCTTGTTCCTGCCAATATAAGAACTGCTGTTGAGCTAATTTTCATAGACGCTTCCATCCCGTAGCTTGCAAACACCCAAATGTTATTCTCATATCGCTTAGAAGTTTTTTAAACAATCAAACTTTTATCTTTGAAAAAAGATTATGAACTGCCAAAAGAATTCTCTAAGTCAATTTAAAAGATTATTTATACATCCTATTGCAATCTTTAGTGTAATGGAAATGCCCTTTAACTTATAAATTATCGCTGTGAAATGTAAGAAAAGTTTCCTCAGAAGAGCAGCTACAGGGAGGAAAAACAATTAATTGTATTTTCCTGTCTTACATACATTCACTTTTCCTGTATTCTATAATCCTGGGTGGTTATTTCCTCTATAGAAGGAGCAGACAAGTCACAAGTATTTTACACATATCCGATTATATGGTTTAATATTGTAAGCAAGACATAAAGTTGCTTTATCCAAGGATGACACTTTTTAACATAGATGGAACAAACCTTGCTAATGTTAGGGGTAGTCTGGCATTCATCATATAATATGTTTCATGAATTCTGGGCATTCCCACACACTGTTTCAGGATAGCAGGACTGAGATAAGAACTTTAACTACATTTTTTGTGACACTGAATGTAGAAAAGAAAGATTAAATCTCGGCTCTCTCTCTTTTTTTTTTTTATTTGCAGAAAAAAAATATTTGCTGCAAATAAAATGTAATGCCATGTACACACGAGCGGACTTTTCGTCCAGACTGGTCCGACAGGCTATCCGACGGATTTTCAGCGGACTTCTGACGGACTTTCCGAACAAACGGACTTGCCTACACACGATCACACCAAAGTCCAACGGATTCGTACGTGATGATGTACGACCAGACTAAAATAAGGAAGTTGATAGCCAGTATCCAATAGCTGCCCTAGCATCGATTTTCGGCCGTCGGACTAGCATACAGACGAGCGGACTTTTCGACCGGACTCGAGTCCATCGGAAAGATTTGAAACATGTGCCAAATCTAAAGTCCGTCAGATTTTCAACTGAAAAAGTCCGCTGCAGGTCCGATGAAGCCCACACGCGGTCGAATTGTCCGCCAGGCTCGGTCCGTCGGACCAGTCTGGTCAAAAAGTCCGATCGTGTGTACGCGGCATTAGGCACAACTTCTTTCACAGGGTTCACCACATTTATAAAACAGTAAATGTGACATTTACTAAGTATTGAACAGACATTTATTATTAATTAATAATAAATATTCCCCTATAAATAAACAAATATTATTTCCAAATTCTAAACTACATGTTACTGTGAGCTATACAATCAGATCAAAATTTTAACTATTGTAAGAAATCCTGAATGTTTTCTTCAGTGGAATTAACAAGGGGTAGAATGCCTGACATATTTGTTTGTTGTCTGTTTTGCTTCCTGCGCCATAGAAACAACAGGAAGTGAACATAAATCTCTAGGAGTGAAGAAAACCATTTCTCAGGCAGTTGTCACATCAACAAGTGTCCCCATTGGAAAATGCCACCTCAATTTCATCATTTACTGCCATTGTGATAATGGTCGCCAGGACAAACAGTGAGTTTATATTCTGAGCATGACCTCAGACAGCTAACTCTTTCCTGCTACATCCAAAAGTTAAAAACATGTTTTGTCTCTAGCTACTGGTATACCTTTATTTACACCTTGACACCCCCCACCCCCTCCCTTTTTTCAGGCTAAACTGCACTAACTACTCTCCTCGCAGCTACTTACAGTATCTCACAAAAGTGAGTACACCCATCATATTTTTGTAAATATTTTACTCTATCATTTCATGTGACAACAATGAAGAAATGGCACTTTGCTACAATGTAAACTAGTGAGTGTACAGCTTGTACATTTCAAATTTTCTGTCCCCTCAAAATAACTCAACACACAGACATTAATGTCTAAACCGCTGGCAACAAAAGTGAGTACATCCCTAAGTGAAAATGTTCAAATTGGGCCCAAAGTGTCAATATTTTATGTGGCCACCATTATTTTCCAGCACTGCCTTAACCCTCTTGGGCATGGAGTTCACCAGAATTTCACAGGTTCCCCTGGAGTCCTCTTCTACTCCTCCATGACGACATCACGGAGGCGGTGGATGTTAGCGACCTTGTGCTCCTCTGCCTTCTGTTTGAGGATGCCCCACAGATGCTCAATAAGGTTTAGGTCTGGAGACATGCTTGGCCAGTTCATCACCTTTATCCTCAGCTTTTTTAGCAAGGCGTGTTTGGGGTCGTTATCATGTTGGAATACTGCCCTGAGGCCCAGTCTCCGAAGGGAGAGGATCATACTCTGCTTCAATATGTCACAGTACATGTTGGCATTCATGGTTCCCTTAATGAACTGTAGCTCCCCAGTGCCGGAAGCACTCATGCAGCCCCAGACCAGGACACTCCCACCACCATGCTTGACTGTAGGTAAGACACACTTGTCTTTGTACTCCTCACCTGGTTGCCGCCACACACGCTAGACACCATCTGAACCAAATAAGTTTATCTTGGTCTCATCAGACCACAGGACATGGTTCTAGTAATCCATGTCCTTAGTCTGCTTGTCTTCAGCAAACTGTTCGCGGACTTTCTTGTGCATCATCTTTAGAAGAGGCTTCCTTCTGGGACGACAGCCATGCAGACCAATTTGATGCAGCATGCGGCGTATGGTCTGAGCACTGACAGGTTGACCCCCCACCCCTTCAACCTTTGCAACAATACTGGCAGCACTCATATGTCAATTTCCCAAAGACAACCTCTGTATGTGATGCTGAGCACTTGCACTCAACTTCTTTGGTTGACCATGGCGAGGCCTGTTCTGAGTGGAACCTGTCCTGTTAAACCACTGTATGGTCTTGGCCACTGTGCTGCAGCTCACTTTCAGGGTCTTAGCAATCTTGTTATAGCCTAGGCCATCTTTATGTAGAGCAACAATTCTTTTTTTAGATCCTCAGAGAGTTCTTTGCCATGATGTGCCATGTTGAACTTCCAGTGACCAGTATGAGAGAGTGAGAGCGACAACACCAAATTTAACACACCTGCTCCCCATTCACACCTGAGACCTTGTAACACTAACGAGACACATGACATCGGTGAGGGAAAATGGCTAATTGGGCCCAATTTGGACATTTTCACCTTGGGGTGTACTCACTTTTGTTGGCAGCGTGTGTTAAGTTATTCTGAGGGGACAGCAAATTTGCACTGTTATACAGTGGTGTCTCCAGCTTTCACATTTAGGGGTTGGCACATGGGGGGACAGGGACAAAAGTAGGGGGGGCCAACTAAAAAATGCAATTATTTATATAGATAGATAGATAGATAGATAGATAGATAGATAGATAGATAGATAGATAGATAGATAGATAGATAGATATAGAGATATAGAGATATACAGTATATATCTATATATAGAGAGATATATATATATATCTCACGTGGGAGTTTGAACACACCTGTGCCCATCTCTAACAACCAATTGTGCTCACCCTCCTGTGCTGCCACTGCTGCCATAGAGAAAGAGACCAGCGCTGTCAATAGCTGGGACAGGACAGCAACCCTGGTTGTTTGGCCACTGGTCCACAGGGAGAAGATTTCTCCATCCATCTGGAATGTGTAGATGGGGGAATTGGATCATATTTTTCTTTTCATTTAATTTAATAGTTGAATAAAACAAGTGATCACTGTATGGGCTGCCTAAGATCTAAGACCAGCCATAGACAGTTTAAATCTCGGCTGGTTCAGCAGGAACTGGCTGAGATTTGAACCATTAATGAATGTACCAAGTTGAGCGATCAACTTGGGTACAACAAGCCTGCTGGATACTCTTATGATTATCAATAGCGGTCTGTGGTTGCAGGAAATGGAATTTGCACTGTCTATTACCAGCCTAACTGGAACTGAAAGTTTGTGAAGGTCTTGGAAGAACAGGAGAGGGGGAGAGAAGGGAGAGGGATGGAGATAGGGACAGTTCATTGATCACAGTGTACTGCAGTGTGCACTCACCCGTGGGTCCAGGCTGGAAGCAGAAACCATTGTCACAGAGGAATCTGCAGCTGCTGATTTTCATATTTCCCGCCCACACATCCCCTCTCTTCAGATACAGTTGCATGCCAGAGATAGTGTGGGCAGGATAAGTAGACACAGGAGGAACAGAGGAGGGAGGAGGAGGAGCTGTATTCCTCTCTGCTCTCGCTTCCGTGAGGGGGGTGGGTGTGTTCGCTGGGCTGTGTAAGGGTATCACAGACACTTGGCTCAGCTGCAGACTCACCAGTTTCAGAATTTACAGGCTGATTATCCTGGAGAGATCATTCTGTTTTCTTCACTCCCCCCCCCCACAGTGCCATTGGAGTCCTTCCTACAACTCGCTCTCCTCCCTGCCAATGAGGATGCAGGGGGAGGGAGCAGATCGGGCGGCCTTGGCTATGCAAGTGCTCGCATCATGCATTGCACAGTGTCAGTGAGCAGAGAGAGGGGGAGAAATCCCTTGCATGAGCTGTCAGGGATGCTCTGCCTCTCAGGAGAGCCTGTGTCAACTTAGTGGCGGCCCCAGCAAGATGCGGGGCACCCGCTACATATACAAATAAAAATGTGTTTTACTTGAGGGGGCACATGGTGGGCCACAAAATAATGTTAGGTGGGTCATGGCCCCCTCTGGCCCCCCTAGTGACGCCACTGCTGTTATACAAGCTGTACATGTACTACTTTACATTGTAGCAAACTGTCATTTCTTCAGTGTTGTCACATGAAAAGATATAATAAAATATTTACAAAAATGTGAGGGGTGTACTCACTTTTGTAAGATACTTTACATACCTCTGTTGCAGACCTATGTTCTCCATTATTTCCATCCTGACAGCTTGAGCACATAGGCTTGAATGGTGCATTTTACTTAATATATGGCCCATTCAAGCCTATGAAGATTCAACATACAAAGAAAAAGGCAAAGCAAGAGGGTATTTACAAGTATCAGCCTCTTTATGCCTATTCACCTGTTAGGTGTTGCCATAAAAACCATACATTATGCATACACAAAAGCCACCCTATCCCTATGGGTAAAGCCCACAGGTAGGGTGAAAAAGCGGTTAAGCGGTTTAATTAATGGGCTAAAAGTTTATTTTCAAAGTATCAAAACAGAGTAAAATCGCATTTTAAAAAAAACTATACATTTAACATACGCGGTGCTATCATACCACAATCCCACCACCAGGTGAATTAAAACAATGTCACTGATTAAACTTTCAGACATCTTGTAGTATATGTTTCATATATTTCCAGCACAAACAATCGCTGCATATGTGTAGTCAAAATTATTATAATAATTAAAGCCGGAACCTATGGCACATATAAAAGGGGAAAGAAGTATTTGATCCCCTGCAGATTTTGTAAGTTTACAAAGAAATGAAGGGTCTATAATTTTTATCATAGATGTATTTTAAATGATAGAGACAGAATATAAATCAAAAATCCATTGTTGGCAAGCACAGAGGTAAGAGGTTTCTTGTAGTTGGTGACCAGGTTTGCACACATCTCAGGAGGGATTTTGGTCCACTCTTCTTTACAGATCTTCTCTAAATCCTTAAGGTTTCTTGGCTGTCACTTGGCAACTTGAAGTTTCAGCTCCCTCCATACAATTTCTATAGGATTAAGGTCTGGAGACTGACTAGGCCCCTCCATGACCTTAATGTGATTCTTTTTGAGCCACTCCTTTGTTGCCTTGGCGGTATGCATCTTCAGTGTTCTGGCTGTGGGAAGAAGGTTCTCATCCAATATTTTGCAAAACATGGCCCCATCCATTGGCCCCTTAATGCAGCAGAGTCAGTCTGTACTTTTAGCAGAGAAACAGCCCCAAAGCATCATGTTTCAACCTCCGTGTTTGACTGTAGGGATGGTGTTCCTAGGCTCATAGTCAGTATTTTTGTTCCTCTAAGCACGGAGAGTCGAGTTAATGCCAAAGACTTAAATTTTGGTCTCATATGACCACAGCACTTTCTCCAAATCCTTCTCTGAATCATTTAGATGCTCATTGGCATGACTGTACATGTGCCTTCTTGAAGAGGGGGACTCGCTTTGTTTGGAGGGAGAGAAAAATGCTGACTATGCCCCTAAGAACACCATCCATACAGTCAAGCACAAATGGTGGAAACATTATGCTTTGGGGCTGTTTCTCTGCTAAAGGTACAGACCGACTTTGCCGCATTGAGGGGCCAATGAATGGGGCCATGTATTGTAAAATATTGGTTGAGAACCTTCTTCCCTCAGCCAGAACACTGAAGATGGGTCATGGATGGGTCTTCCAGCATGATAATGACCCAAAACATACCGCCAAGAGAATCAAGACAAAGCACATTAAGGTCATGAAGTGACCTAGTCAGTCTACAGACCTTAATTCTATAGAAAATGTATGGAGGGGGGTCCAAGGGAGTTGCCAAGCGACAGCCAAGAAACCTTAAGGATTTAGAGAAGATCTGTAAAGAAGAGTGGACCAAAATCCCTCCTAAGATGTGTGCAAAACTGGTCACCAACTACAAGAAACATCTTACCTCTGTGCTTGCCAACAAGGGTTTCTCCACCAAGTACGAAGTCATGTTTTGCTTGGGGATCAAATACTTATTTCGCTTACGGAACTGCATCTTAATTTATAGCATTTGTTTTATGTGTTTTTTCTGGATTTTTGGATGATATTCTGTCTCTATCATTTAAAATACACATATGATAAAAATTATAGACCCTTCATTTCTATGTAATTGGACAAACTTACAAAATCTATAGGGGATCAAATACTTTTTTCCCCCACTGTATGCTGGAGCCCTTCGACTATCTAATCAATTTAATTCAATGATAAGAATAAGGCAGTTTCCTCAAGACTATAGTTAATAGTGAAGGATAGATAGACTCATGGATCATGATATCCACGTTATATTGTCTATATTAATATGTTAACACAGTGCAATTGCAATTGCTTCAGTTACCTGTGCAGTATTGCTGCCTATATGCCTTTAGGATAGGGATTGTGGTGGGCTCCAAATTGGAAAACTACAGTCTTGTGAACAGAATGTATGTTGGGATCATTAAAGAGTATTGCTTTTTATGAATAAAGTCCAAGTCACATACATATATATTCATCTACCAATCTCTGGTATCTGTGGTGTCAAGCAACAGGATATTGCAGCCTTCCACGATTTCTCTAGTTTAACCGAGATAGTAAAGTTCATGTGAGGTGCGGGACTATATGCCTTACTGGTTGTTGTTGACTACAAGTCCGCATGGAGTGTGCATGTCTTACCACACCAGTATAGTTTCCCAAACTTTCAGTGGCTGCTGGGTAGACAGTCATCGGTCAATGATATCCGCTGGTCTCCTGCTCCAGCTCCAACCTCCAACAGACCAGGCTATGAAGATTCAAACATGGCAAGAGCTGAAGATAATTTAGACAGGCTGTACACAGTAGGTAAAGCAAATAGGGCAGACCATAGCTCTACAACTGAGATAAATAGGCAGCTAGGGGAGCAAGGTTTACATTAAAATACAATTGTCCTTTAAGAATTATTGTCACCGTCTACACTTAAATATAAGGATACAAAGATTTACTGAGGAAAAGTGATTGCAGTATTTATTTGCCTTTGGGATTAATAAAGTATTTTGTATTCTGTATGGGCTGCAGTAAGGAGATGTATCCAGAAACACAGTGGTTAATCCTGCTTTCCAGATAATCAAAGCTTGGTGTCCTTGTAGATACTGTACCACACTTCATTAATAACAAAGGAGAAAATGTAATTCGTGCCACTCACCACTTCTTCAAGTTCCTTGATAGAATCCATGTACAACTCAGCTGACTGCAGAGAAAGATGTGGATACTCTGTCTCTGGTATGTTGTTTCTGTTGGCTCTTATGTGGGAGTTGGACACTAAAATTATTGAAAAATACATCTGTGTACTGAAAACTCTGTATATTAAATACTATGCATACGTTTATATCACTCTTCAAACCTCTTTATGGGTGCCATTTATTATCATCATTTTCTTAGCCATTGCTTTTATTTACAATAAGGGATGCTTTATTCAGAGCAAAAGGTGAAGCAAACAAGAATATACATTTTGGCCTTCTGCACTTAGTTAATATGTTTCTGTTTAATTACCCTTCACACCACAGTTGATAAAAAGAAGCTAAGAAAACCATTTTTCTTTAAACATTAAGCAAATGTGTTTCGGAACTGAGGGTCTCCTTAATTGCAGTTATCCATTCTTAGTGGTGTAATTGTTTCCAGCTAGTCTATTTCATTCACATTTAATGATTTAAAATAATGATTAACTATTGTGTTCCCTCTAGCAATTTAAAAAAAAAAATATCCTAAAAAGATTTTGCACAGCAAAACACTTCCACATGATAGCTTCAGGTTTCTCGTACAACTGTTTGACATTTGTCTTAATTAAACAGAAGGGTTTTATTCAGCAATGAGCTAAACCACACACCAGCGGCAAGGACAAGCTGGCCCTTTTATAGTTTTACATATTCAGCTTTACCACCACCAAGTATACAAATCACAATGCAAGTAAACAGTACTTAACTACTACAGGAAGTGAACTGCATAAATGCAACCACAGCAGATATTTAGCACTAGTTAAAAAGGGGGGTCAAAGGCATTTGGAGAACATTAGGAACATTAAGAATTGTGGCTTAGGATTTTAACCAGATATTAGTGCACATGTTATAAAAGCACAGCCACTCACTTAACTGGCATAAATTGTCAGGCAATAAATAAATTACAGTGCTCGAAACAAATGAAAATAAGGTAAATTACCCTCAAAACTTATTACAAAGAAGACACTGCCAAATGTTGGAGGATAGACTGCCTGAGCCTGCAGGGTGCCTGTAACTTTTTATGTACCCCAGGGATGTTTCCATGTCTGGGCTCACCTCTAACTCAGAGCACTACCCTCGCTCTCACATATCTTACTGGTGAAGGGGGGGCGCCATTCAAGTTCAAGGACAGTTTGTAACCGGTTTAAGTCTTGTACCCCTGGAATTTTTCCGGGTGACCGTTAATCCTTCAATTTTACAGGAGGACTCTTTGTATGTACTGGGACACTTAAGTGTCCCACTGTTCACAACTCCTATTGGCAGTTGCCATGTTTCTTTTTGGGAAGGAGGCACGCCGAAGTTCGGGGGGGTGGTGCAGGGTTGGGGGGGCAGGTGGGGGCACTGTTGGAGTGACTGTTCTTACTCCATGATGGTTTTTCATTTTTTTGTTATTCCCTTTTTCTATGTTTTTTTAAGCAAATTGTGTAGCTTTGATCTCATTGCACTAGATGGCATAGGAGATCTTTCTAACCATGCTCTCAAAATAGTGATTATTGCAATGTTCTTTATATGGATGCTCTCTGTCTATATGTTATTATTACTGATCCGATGCTCCCAAGTTCTTGATATATGACTCTGATGACTCCCCTTACCATTTTATCTTGGAATGTTCGAGGCTTGAACTCCAAGATAAAACGGTCTTTGGTATTTAACTACTTGAAAAAGTATACCCCCCATGTGTGTATACTGCAGGAGACTCATTTAGTGGGGGAGCAGAACACTGGCTCTCAGGAAGCCCTGGGTGGGATCATACTACCACTCAACCTTTTCATCATACTCTAGAGGTGTCAGTGTCCTGGTCCACAAGTTTCTCCACTTTACCTTGTTAGATCTCCATCTTGACCCAGAGGGGAGATATGTGGCCCTTCATGCAATGTGTGATATACTGGAACTTTTGATTGTGGGACTCTACATGCCCCCCCCCAGCCACCCTAGATATTCTTTGTAAACTTACCCTGCTGATAGCCAAATACCCCTCAGCTGGTGTAATACTGGCCAGGGACTTTAATATGACTCCAAACCCTACTTTAGAAAGGTTTAATTAAGGCCCCCCTGGTGACTCCCCCTTATCCCAATGGGCAGTGGTCTATGGTTTTAACGATGTCTGGAGGATGAAACATCCAGGGAAAAAACAGTTCACCTGTCACTCTGCAACTTGCGCCTCCTTTGAAAATTGACCTGATTTATGCCGGTGACTTCCTGCTCTCCCGTGTTCAGGAGGTGGAGATTTTGTCCCGTGTCATCTCGGATTATGCACCTCTACTATTGAAGTTACAAACTGATTAACCAGCTAGATCTGTACTATGGCGGCTCTCTGGTCTGTGGATCACTGATGAATGGGTGGCCCCTTAGGTCACGGGAGAGCTGGGAATTTACTGGGTGCAGGATGCTCTGGGATGCCTACAACGCTTATACTCGGAGGCAATACAAAATGGTTATTGGTAGGGTTAGGAGGAACACAGGACTCACACTGGAGGAGTTAGATTACAATTGGATTACAGTCTGACCCCCTCTAGATTAATGCCCAATTTGCTAGGTATTACAAACTCCTCTATACTTCCAGAGCTGACTTTACCCCAGATAGCCTGCAGATGTTTCTAATAACAAAATAAAAAGTGTAGCGCTAAGGTGGTGAAACAGATGTGAGGTGTAGGAAAGAAGGAAGTCTGTTTATATTGAAGAAACCAGTAACTTCATCTAATCCTAAACCTATATGTGCTAGATAGTGTAGTGAATATGGATATGACATCCAGTGTCATCATTCGTATAAATGAGAAAGTGCTCTATCTCGCTAGGGAGAGCAGAAAACATCAAAAAAAATTGAATCTATAAAAAGGTTGATATTGATTACAACATCCAAACTTATCAATGATAAAAAAAATTTATAGTGTCAGAAGTGTCCATAATGTGAATGGATGAAACTCCCAGATAAACAATGTAAATATATTAGTCCATATATTATACGGTGTGGTTGGCCCAAATTGAATCTCAGGCGGATGGCATCACAAGGAACAATCCAAATTTCAGTAAAAGATGGAATACTCTTACCGACTTTGATGGACTCACAGGCCTTTGGCGGTGAGTCAACTAGGCTTGAACTGTCCTATGATGACAGTGACAGGATGGCTTGTACACCGGAAGGGTTCTCCCTCAGATGGGGGGCCAGGAATCCACCCAGAAAGGTCTCCGCAGTCTCCGTCTTTGTCAGCATGCATGGACCATATATGAGGAAAAAACAAGGAGCCTCCACATGGTGTAAATCCAAAAAAACTATTTTTCAAATAGTATTTATTAGATCACTCAAGATCCTTAAACAGTCCAACAAAGTTAAAATTAGCAGAATCGATTCAAGTAATACAAAGTAGTTAAAAGTTGGTAAGCGTGGTATAGGTGGCTGGGTACAGCAAAGAAACCCGACCGGTTTCGTCTAAAAAGACTTCGGCTGGGGCATATGCCGTACTGCCACCTCCACGCTTTTATACATATACAATAGTAATCCATTGAAAACAGCTGTTACAGCGTCGTGCACGCTGACTTCCTGAAACACTGGCGTGCGTTCCACCCTGAGTCATGTGTTATCGAAGTTAGCCAATGGGGAGACGAAATAAAAGGTCCGCCTCTACCCACCAAGCCTCGATGTGGATAACATCACGCTATGCGCACTCATTGGACGGAAGAGTGCGTTCCTCAGTAGATCACCCAATCAGAGCCGCCGCCGTATGACGTACACACGACCAACATCATGTGGTAACGTCTGACGTGCTGATAGGTGTACATCATTGTATTATACCGGAAGTAAAGCACACATCGCGGAGGCTGTTGGAGCGCAAATGCGTTCCAAACGGGTCATGGAGGAAGGAAGTAATAAATGTACAAATTAAAATAAAATTACGGCTATCATTATACTCTGCCGCAGTAGTAAATGTATGACCCCAGATTTGGAGTATAATTAGATACCCCGTTGATTAAACTAAACTATCAATGCTGGAAGTCAGTAAGCATTACGGCAGCATTATACTTATTCTTAAATATATACATATATGCATTAAATATGTATACACATGTATATGATTTAATAATCATCTTAAATTATGTCAATTCATGGCACATATGTAATTAATGTCCCTGGAAAGAACAGGGAACCATGCTGGAAATACATATTGACAGTAATTTTCTTATTAATTAAAATATTGTTTAAAATTATAAAAAATGTATAAAAAATTTTTATTTTTCTGAGCACAATGTTAATGGTAGAACTAATCTCTATATGTAAGGAGCCACCTTAAATTAGTTTGTTTTCAACTAATTTAAGGTGGCTCCTTACATATAGAGATTAGTTCTACCATTAACATTGTGCTCAGAAAAATAAAAATTTTTTATACATTTTTTATAATTTTAAACAATATTTTAATTAATAAGAAAATTACTGTCAATATGTATTTCCAGCATGGTTCCCTGTTCTTTCCAGGGACATTAATTACATATGTGCCATGAATTGACATAATTTAAGATGATTATTAAATCATATACATGTGTATACATATTTAATGCATATATGTATATATTTAAGAATAAGTATAATGCTGCCGTAATGCTTACTGACTTCCAGCATTGATAGTTTAGTTTAATCAACGGGGTATCTAATTATACTCCAAATCTGGGGTCATACATTTACTACTGCGGCAGAGTATAATGATAGCCGTAATTTTATTTTAATTTGTACATTTATTACTTCCTTCCTCCATGACCCGTTTGGAACGCATTTGCGCTCCAACAGCCTCCGCGATGTGTGCCTTACTTCCGGTATAATACAATGATGTACACCTATCAGCACGTCAGACGTTACCACATGATGTTGGTCGTGTGTACGTCATACGGCGGCGGCTCTGATTGGGTGATCTACTGAGGAACGCACTCTTCCGTCCAATGAGTGCGCATAGCGTGATGTTATCCACATCGAGGCTTGGTGGGTAGAGGCGGACCTTTTATTTCGTCTCCCCATTGGCTAACTTCGATAACACATGACTCAGGGTGGAACGCACGCCAGTGTTTCAGGAAGTCAGCGTGCACGACGCTGTAACAGCTGTTTTCAATGGATTACTATTGTATATGTATAAAAGCGTGGAGGTGGCAGTACGGCATATGCCCCAGCCGAAGTCTTTTTAGACGAAACCGGTCGGGTTTCTTTGCTGTACCCAGCCACCTATACCACGCTTACCAACTTTTAACTACTTTGTATTACTTGAATCGATTCTGCTAATTTTAACTTTGTTGGACTGTTTAAGGATCTTGAGTGATCTAATAAATACTATTTGAAAAATAGTTTTTTTGGATTTACACCATGTGGAGGCTCCTTGTTTTTTCCTCATATATGGTCCATGCATGCTGACAAAGACGGAGACTGCGGAGACCTTTCTGGGTGGATTCCTGGCCCCCCATCTGAGGGAGAACCCTTCCGGTGTACAAGCCATCCTGTCACTGTCATCATAGGACAGTTCAAGCCTAGTTGACTCACCGCCAAAGGCCTGTGAGTCCATCAAAGTCGGTAAGAGTATTCCATCTTTTACTGAAATTTGGATTGTTCCTTGTGATGCCATCCGCCTGAGATTCAATTTGGGCCAACCACACCGTATAATATATGGACTAATATATTTACATTGTTTATCTGGGAGTTTCATCCATTTACATTATGGACACTTCTGACACTATAAATTTTTTTTATCATTGATAAGTTTGGATGTTGTAATCAATATCAACCTTTTTATAGATTCAATTTTTTTTTGATGTTTTCTGCTCTCCCTAGCGAGATAGAGCACTTTCTCATTTATACGAATGATGACACTGGATGTCATATCCATATTCACTACACTATCTAGCACATATAGGTTTAGGATTAGATGAAGTTACTGGTTTCTTCAATATAAACAGACTTCCTTCTTTCCTACACCTCACATCTGTTTCACCACCTTAGCGCTACACTTTTTATTTTGTTATTGTGCACAAATACAGTCGTTTTGTAGTGTTGGCTGCTTCTTTTGTTGGATTGGCGCGGTATTCCATTTATCCATTTTGCAGATGTTTCTAGACCAGATAGAATTTCTTTTGGATGAGGCCTGCACTGGGCTGGATGGCCCCATTACTGTTAAAGAGGTACAAATGGCAGTGGCCGCACTTCAATCGGCCAAAACCCCGGGCCCTGATGGATTACCGGCAGAATTTTACAAATTTCATGACCTGCTTTTACCAATGCTAGAGGAGGGATGCCTCCCACCCTCTATGTCAGAAGCGGTGATTGTGGTAGTACTCAAACCTAATAAAAACCCTGAACTATGCGCTTCCTATTGTCCCATATCACTTTTGAATGTTGACGGCAAAATAGTCACTAAAATCCTGTCAAACAGACTCAATTCGGTCATTCTCTCCCTAATTGTGATCAAACAGGGTTTATGCCGGGCACAGGTACCGACATCAACCTACGCTGTTTATACAAATATATCCCAGGTGGCAGGAGCGGGATCTCAGGGTGTCGTGACCTCTCTGGATGTTGAGAAGGCTTTCGACTCTGTAGAGTGGGAGTTTCTCTGAACAGTCCTCGACCGGTTTAACTTGGGTCCCAAATTTGTCTCCTGGATACAACTGTTGCATAGACACCCCTCTGCTAGAGTCAGAACAAATGGTATCCTTTCACTTTCTTTCTCCCTGGGCGGGACCAGGCAGGGATGCCCGCTGTCCCCAGGGTTATTTGCCCTCTCCAGAGAACCCCTAGCTATCTTAATTAGATCTTCCTCAGCGGTCAAAAGGAATAACAGTGGGTCCGCTGACTGAGAAGTGTTCCTTATACGCTGATGACGCACTTTATCTTCCGGATGCGTCAGCTTCTTTGGAAGCAGCTTTGGAAATTTTCAACCAATATGGATCCTTCTCAGGCATCCGGATCAACTGGAATAAATCAATCCTCCTTCCATTATCCCAGACCCCCCTCCCCACTGGCACCCAAGATATCGCTAGCCCTAGTCACCAAATTTAGATACTTAGGTCTTGAAATACAGAAGGACCCTTCCTCGTATCTGACAGATAATGTGTACCCAATCCTACACCAACTCACAGCTAGGTGCCAGACATGGAAATCTCTACCTCTCTCACCTGTGGGAAGGATTAACCTTCTTAAAATGATGTTTCTTCCTAAGTTCCTATGTATTTTGTAATACTCCAGTCCATATTCCTAACTCCTTCCATAAATTAGACCAAATAGTTAATACTTTTATCTGGGCGGAATTGGCCCCCAGAGTCGCCCGGACTACCCTGCAGCTCACTCTCTCAATAGGGGGGTCTGGCACTACCCTGCTTTAAGCAATACTACTGGGCAGCAGTCATGGTGATGGTGCGCTGGTGGTTCTCTCAGTCACACTCCAATCCTTCAGTAGACTTGGAGGCGGCGATTCTGGGGTCCTACTCAGCACTGAGTAACCTGGTCTTTAGGGGTTCCAAGGAGCATCTCGGAATGACAACTCCCATGCGTACAACTGTCTGTGTCTGGGAGCAAATGTCTGCAAAACTTAACGAGCCCAATACAATCTCCCCATACACACCGCTATGGGGTAATCCTAATTTATGCCACCTCCAATCTGTCCCAGATCTGGTCCTATGGGCTAGATATGAGATCAAGATTGTACAGCAAATTATGCCAGAGGGCAGACTCCTCCCCTATGATACTCTGCAGAATAGCTTTCAGCTTCCCTCGCAGATGTTTTCCGCTACGTACAATTACAAAATGCGGTACAGACACAATTCCCTGAAGGGGTTACCGTACAATCCCATGTGGTGGAGCGTTTCCTAATTCCCAGGAGCGTGGACTGCATCCTTTCCTCCCTGTATCTTCGGATATCATGTGAAGGATCTGATGGAGTGATTAAACTGTTTCATAAATGGAAGGAGGATTTACCTGCCCTTGCTGCTGACGATTGGGAAGAGGGAATTCAACAAAATATCCCTCTGATGATATCAGCAAGGGATTGATATATCCAGCTCAAATTCCTTCATAGAGCGTACTACACGCCGCAAAGACTCTAGAATATACCCAGCTCAAACTGATCGATGTACCCTGAGCTGGGTACATTCTTACATGTTGTCTAGTCTTGCCATCTCATTCAACTATTTTGGTCAGAAGTGGTTGCTATAATTAATTCAGTAGTCCACTTGCATATAGGAATTGACCCTCTTGTCCTGCTCATGGGAATATATGATAATGTCACACCTAACACACATAAGAGACTGTTTGTATTCTATGCCTCGTTTTATGCCAGGAAGACTATCTTAACTAAATGGAAGCAACCTGAACCCCCCACTGTTTCCCATTGGAGAGCCCTGATTGATTCCATTGCCACTTTATAAACTTACATATATGAATCGTAAATGCCCCCAAAAATTTGAAAAGATCTGGGGGGCCGGGGCCAAGCACTAATGACTTGGCCACCTTGTTAGGAAGCTCACACAGAACGGAAACCGGATGGGGATACAGTATTGCACTGACCCACCCCCCTCTCTTGTAATTTCATTAATCCCCCCTCCCTTCACTCTGTCTCTCACCTCCTCCTTTCTCCCTTCCTTCCCTCCCATACCCCCCCAAAAAAATAGAGTCACTGGAAAGCTGATAACGTCCTTTCACAACTAGCAGTCAACTGAGTAAGTAAATACTAGCATCCTGGACAGGTTCACCTAACAATGTCCTTTACCAATTGATGTAAACATATTTCTGTAGTACGATCCATATCTTGTCTTGTATTACTTTATGTGTTCTTTTACACATGACACTGTTCACTACTATTTCTTTTTGTATAGTAAAGCTACACTGTAATTTGTATGTAAACTTTCTCTCCTTTTGGAGACAAATAAAAACTCTTCTGTTAAAAAAAAATTATATTGCAATAACGTCCCAATATAAGTGCTCTTGTGCTCCAATCCATTGAAAAGTGCAAAAGTGCTTCAAACTTCCACTCTGTGATGTGACACACTCCCCTTCAGTGTCTCCACTCACCAGATAAAATGGACTTCTAGCTTTTCACTCTAATGCCCCGTACATACGATCGGAATTTCCGAAGGGAAATGTTCGATGTAAGCTTGTTGTCGGAAAAGTCCGACCGTGTGTATGCTCCATCGGACATTTGCTGTCAGAATTTCCGCTCACAAATGTTTGAGAGCAGGTTCTCATATTTTCTGACAACAAGCTTTGTTGTCGAAAATTCCGAGCGTGTGTACACAAATCCGACGCACCAAATTCCACGCATTCTTGTATTCAAGTATGAGACTGAAGCGCTCGGTCTTGTAAAACTAGCATTCGTAATGGAGATAGCACATTTGTCACGCTGCAAATTTTGAGATCTTTCAATGCAGCGCATTCTCTTCTTCTTTATAATGCTAGAATAAAGTTGCTTTGCTGTTGATATTTACACACAGTTCTGACAAACTAATTTCTTATTATTTCCCGTGATCTCCTGAATAATCTTTGTTTTTGTTTGTTTGTTTTTTCGCAAGATCTCCAGAATAATCTTTATTTTATTTTTTTTATAGTGATCTACTTTTTTTTTTTATAGTGATCTCCATAGTATTTTTTGTTGTTTTGTGTGTCAAGTTACCACAACACCATTATTAGCTTGTATTTATTAACCTCACAGAGGTTGGTTGGTGTTGGTGTTCCTTTGTTAATTTTACATTGTATTTTTGAAATGTACCTGCCTACTCACAAACAAACTTTTTGAAGTAAAACACATAGCCAAGTATTTGTCCAAACAAAAATTTAAAATGTATTAGGGGTCCTAACAAAATAAAGAGGAAGGCAACGCTGGAGAAACAGTTGGGATTGGTGAAGACTTGGTACCCCATGGCAGACATCAATTATTTGAAAGGCAAAATTGGTAGCCTGAGGAGTCCATTTATTAGGGAGCACAATCCGGTCCAGGACTCAGAGAGATCGGGAGCAGCAGCAGATGACATGTATGTGCCGAGGCTGTGGTCTTACAACAGCCTGCGTCTTTTGCCATACCACACCAAACCCAGGCCATCACTCTCAAGACTTCCTTGCATACTTCCTTCCAGGCTGTGGCTGTGGTGTTGGAGGTGTTGCTGGAGGTGGTGGAGGAGTCATATGGTCCAACTCAGACGTGGCTTTTATTGGTGAGTTCACCCCTTAACCCCTTATTTAGGGCCTGAAATATGACCTCCTCACAGATGAGGCAGTGAATTACTTGCACTTTACTGGCCTTCATTAGGGATGAGCTGAACACCCCCCTGTTCAGTTCGCACCAGAACTTGTGAAAAAATTTGTTCGAACACGCGAACACCGTTAAAGTCTATGGGACACGAAAATGAATAAACAAAAGTGCTAATTTTAAAGGCTTATATGCAAGTTATTGTCATAAAAAGTGTTTGGGGACCTGGGTCCTGCCCCAGGGGACCTGGATCAATGCAAAAAAAAGTTTTAAAAACGGCCGTTTTTTCGGGAGCAGCGATTTTAATAATGCTTAAAGTGAAACAATAAAAGTGTAATATCCCTTTAAATTTCATACCTGGGGGGTGTCTATAGTATGCCTGTAAAGGGGCGCATGTTTCCCGTGTTTAGAACAGTCTGACAGCAAAATGACACTTCTCTCTTCATCTTCTTCTCTTCATCTTCTTGTCTTCATCTTCTTTTCGGGCTGCTCCGCATCCATGATGGCATGGAGGGAGGCTCCCGCTGTGTGATGCTTCTCCTCTTTTGACGGCTCTTAAATTACGGGGGCGGAGCCACCCTGTGACCCCACCCCCCTCTGACGCACGGGGACTTGACGGGGACTTCCCTGTGGCATTCCCCTTGACGTCAGAAGGGGGCAGGGTTACGTAATGGGTGACCCCGCCCCCCTCTGATGTCACGGGGAATGCCACAGGGAAGTCCTGAAGACAAGAAGATGAAGAGATGAAGATGAAGAGAGAAGCGTCACACAGCAGGAGCCTCCCTCCATGCCATCATGGATGCGGAGCGGCCCGAGGAGAAGAAGGAAAGAAGACGCCGACGCCGCGAAGGAAGATGCCGGACGAGAACACCGGAGGAAGAACCAGAAGAACCAGAACCAGAAGAAGAAGAAGAAGCATTTAAATAAAGGAATTGTCAAAAACTGTCTCTTGTCATTTTTAACATTTTTGACAGTTTTTTTGTGAAATGGTAGGGGTACTTTTGTACCCCCTTACCATTTCACACAGGGGGGAGGGCCGGGATCTGGGGGTCCCCTTGTTAAAGGGGGCTTCCAGATTCCAATAAGCCCCCCGCCCGCAGACCCCCACAACCACCGGCCAAGGATTGTGGGGATGAGGCCCTTGTCCCCATCAACATGGGGACAAGGTGTTTTGGGGGATACCCCAAAGCACCCTCCCAATGTTGAGGGCATGTGGCCTGGTATGGTTCAGGAGGGGGGCGCTCTCTCGCCCCCCCTCTTTTCCTGCAGCCTGCCAGGTTGCGTGCTCAGATAAGGGTCTGGTATGGATTTTTGGGGGGACCCCACGCCATTTTTTTTTAATTTTTGGCGCGGAGTTCCCCTTAAAATCCATACCAGACCTGAAGGGTCTGGCATAGATTTTGAGGGGGACCCCACTCAATTTTTTTTCATATTTTGGCCGGGGTTCCCCTTAATATTCATACCAGACCTGAAGGGCCTGGTATGGAATTTAGGGGGACCCCCCACGTCATTTTTTTTTTCATTTTGGTTCGGGGTTCCCCTGTGGGGAATTCCCATGCCGTTTTTATCAATTAATTTTTATGTGTATTATCGGTCAGGCAATTCATTAATAGCTGCGAGTAGTTTTAAATGACTTTTTTTCCTTTGAAATGTCATTTTGCTGTCAGACTGTTCTAAACACGGGAAACATGCGCCCCTTTACAGGCATACTATAGACACACCCCAGGTACGAAATTTAAAGGGATATTACACTTTTATTGTTTCACTTTAAGCATTATTAAAATCACTGCTCCCCAAAAAACAGACGTTTTTGAAACTTTTTTTTGCATTGATCCATGTCCCCTGGGGCAGGACCCAGGTCCCCAAACACTTTTTATGACAATACCATGAATATAAGCCTTTAAAATTTGCACTTTTGATTTCTCCCATAGACTTTTAAAGGGTGTTCCGCGGCATTCAAATTTGCTGCGAACACCCCAAATTGTTCGCTGTTCGGCGAACTGGCGAACAGCCGATGTTCGAGTCGAACATGAGTTCGTCTCGAACGCGAAGCTCATCCCTAGCCGCCATCCACGCAAAGGACTACTGGACACTAGGGGTGTTTGTGAGTACCGCAGTAGCCTGCTGAATCAAATTAGTTGCTGACTCCTCCAGGTTCTTCGCCTTCCTGGTCCTTTTTGTTGGAAGGTGGAGGGGAAGAACCTGGGATTCGGTCAAGCTGCTGGGCACGGCCACCTCCTGGCTGCCACTTTCCATGGCCACCTCCTGGCTGCCACTTTCCACGGCCTCCTCCTGGCTGAGACTTTCCTGTGTATGAAAATGGGACATAGTTTTAGTTTTTTGGTCATCAATCACACACAATTTTGAGCTCATGACTGTTGCAAATTGAATGTTAAAAAATAGAAAAGACTATCATTCTGACCCCAGCATTTTTCATTCTTGTCCCAATCATTTTTGGCTATTATTATCTATTGATATGTAAACCACTTTGTTAAATCAGAAATTAGTGATCAATAATAACATCTAGTTAACATCATTCATTTTTTGACAAGAAATATGTTGAACAATGCTATTCCTGGCTCAAGCTGGGCTCCTCCACATCTTCTTCCTGGGTGGAAGGCCCAGGTTGTACGTCGGAAGTCTCATCTAAGGTGGAAGGAAGAGTGGAAGGAAGAGTTGAGAGTGATGGCCTGGGTTCACTCTGGTTTGACAAAAACTGTAGTCTGTCATAGTACTAGAGCCTGGGGACATAAACGTCATCTGCTGCTGCTCCTTATCTCATGGAATCCTGGACCTTTTTGCACTCCCTATTATACGTGCTCCTCAGGTCACCAATTTTGCACTTCAAATAAGTGATGTCTGCCTTGGGAATCACTGGCTTCACCAATTCCAACGGTTGATCCAGCGCTGCCTTCCTCTTTAGTTTGTTGTTATAAAATTGGTGTTTCACTTGCCACAGACAGGGCAGCTCCCTGTACTTATCAATGAAATTGGGGAGAAAGTCATGGCCTTTTCTAGATTGTAAGCTCTAACGAGCAGGACCCTCTGATCCCTCCTTTATTGATCTGTATTGTAAGTGTACTGTCTGCCCTCATGTTGTAAAGAGATGCGCAAACTGTTGGCGCTATATAAATCCTGTATAATAATAATAATAAAATGTATCCATTTTCTCTGCAAGACACAACACAAGACAAACCCTAATGTCAGGCTAAACTCTCCTAATCTTGTCCCAATATAGGCCTCAATCTATAAAAGAAGTATAGGCCACTAACCACTGATGCCCCAAGTTAAAATTGTACCTTCTTTTGCACGATCGGCGCTTACGCTACTCCGTCCTCCGCTCACAGATCGTACGTACGACGCACACGTGTTATGCTTTATATACACTGCGCATACATGAAACTCTGCCCCTGACTTTCTTTCTAGTGTATTCCCTGCCCCTTCTCTTTCGTTGCAGTGGGAAAGCACATGGCGGAGAGACAACAGGTGCTTGAGACTAGCAGCAACGAGGACGACAAAAGCCCGGAGCCAGAAACGTCCCGATCCAGGAGGAGATTTAAGGCCTCAAATATGTCCTTTGTAGAGATGGTGGACATCTTGAAGAGGGCGGACTATGATGGGAAGTATGGACCGTACAGAAACCCAAATGTGAGAAAGGCCAAGATCATGACTAAAGTTATGAGAAGTCTGCAGAGGAATTTTGGGGTACGACGATCCAAGGAGCAATTGAGGAAACACTGGCCAGACGTCAAATTGAGGGAGTAGGATCAGTACAGAAGGATCAAGAGAGTGCTGCAAAAAAATAAGGATTTGTCGTGTGTTCATATTATTATTAGTACTTTAGTGCTTGTCCATGTGCTTTTCTTTACTGTTGTACAGTTTAAAATGGCAAGTTTCAGGTTCGTGGCCACAGTAAGTAGTAAACATCGTTTATTCGACCACTAATACGATGCTTTTGGCAGATGCAGGTTAACTACATTTGTTAATGCCTATTTGTATTAAAATAAATTTAGTACATTGTTGTCTAGATGGGTTAGTAACTAGAATGTATTGCAAACTTGATTCAGTGTAAGGAGAGGACACTCAACAGCTGTTTACACATCTGGACGCAGGAGCACTAGTGTGGGACACCAGAACACCCTTTTTAGGGTGTCCCACACAGGTGCTCCAGTGGATACTAGGGGTCTCTCTATGTGTGATACTTTACCAAAAATGGTAAGTATTCCAGCTTTAAGAAAGGGAAAAAATCATGTCTTCAGTTTGGAACTCTGCCAAAACAGACAATTGTACAACACTTCCAAGCAATGTTTTATATTACTATTTCTTGCCTCAAATATCTGTGTGCTAAGTATACCTTTTTTTTTATTCACATAGGGGAGAAAAGAATCGGGACATCTGAGGACACCAGGAACCCCACTACTCCAGAAGAAGGGGAAATCCCCACACATCCTGAAGAGATGTGGAGGGAGGAGAGGTTCATGAATCTGGAAAAATAGTGACCACAACAGGTCAGTATCTGAGACCACAGCTTCAGGTATTAGATGTATGCATGCATATTTATAATACATGGTGTGTTTTTTTATTTTTAGGTGATGTGGATGTTGTGGAAGAAGAAACTAATTTCAACAGTGCAAGTGCACAGATCCTCTTTGGGGAGATCATGGTGTGCAATTGGGAGTAAGAGAAGGTCAAGGAAAACATCAATGATGTTGAAAAAAGACTCAACAACATCATTGATGTTTTAGGCAGAATCTAAAACCCCCAAAAAATTAACAGATTATTGTTATATTTTTTATTTTTACTAAAGTTTTAAAGTAATTTGAAAGCCAAATTTTGAAGATGCACACAGTGTGTCAACATGTGCTATCTGCCATCACGGGATATCAATGTACGTGTTTTGTGGGTGCAACCACTTCCTCGCAACTAAAGTAGATGAGAGGAAGGGGTTGCACCCCCGAAACACGTCCATTGATCCCCCATGATGGGAGCTAGCACATGTTGACATTAGGCATGGGATCAGGAGGGAAATCCACATTTTGACTCCCAATTTGTGTGCATCTTCAAAATTTGGCTTTTACAGGGGTGACATCACCCCATCTGATGAAGGCAAGATCAACATAGTTTTGACATACTAATGTCACATATTGCCTTCAATTTATCAAAGTTGAACTTTGTAAGTTCCTGAGTTGTGTATGTTTTATGGTCTTAAACATGCCTGTTCAAGATCAAGTATAAAGTGCAATGTGCTAGATAAGCATCAGAAAGTGATAAGTCCCCTATTTGAGTGAAATGACAATAGCGGGAGAAGGCTTCTGTATTGAGTCTTAAGTGCTGTCCTTAGGTTGATATAGAATGATGTACCTCCACCGTATCACCTCGTGGTCAGTCCCTTAGGTATAAATGCTTACCAGAAGGATGGATTTAATACAGTCTGTAATCTCCTCTATTACCATTATCTGCTTTGGAACAACAGCTGATCATACTTCGTCTTACTCCAGAACATCACTTAACACCGAAATATCATGTAAAACAATAGGGGAGACTCTCCATAGTGTGATAATGTTTATTAAGAAAGTGTCCCCCCCAATAAAAGTTATGCTTATGGTGTTCCAAGTTAAAATCAGCCTGTCACATCATTTGCGTCTGCTCACCGCTGGTCGGAGTGCTGGCGTACTGTCCACCTCAATGAGTCCCGGGATGACGCTTGGTGTGAGAGAAGCTGTAGGGTCGCGTGGTCAAGCCCTGACGCGTTTCGTCATTACATCTTCAGAGGGCGTCTCCTTCCCTTCGTTAGCAGATGGAGGCACTTGAGGAAGGGGGGAGGAGTCCGGTGACGTTGATGTCCGCGACGTCACCGGATCTCCGTTGGAACTGCCTGAAGACCCGGAAGCCGGCGGAGAGGTGAGTACCGATCAAAAGAATTTTGATCGATCAAAAAAATTAACGATTAATCAAGGAATTAATCTTTATTTTCCCAGCCCTGCAGATTACCTAACTTATAATGATAATCTAATATTATACTGATATTGAAACCAGAAAAAATATACCCCCCACTAATGCATCCTGGATTACCATGATTTCATTGACCCATAATTTCTGTTATTTGAAGATTATTTTTAAATGTATTGTTTGGACAGAATAACAAATGAAACAGAGCAGTTCAATTTCTAGTTACTGCAAAGACCTCTGCTTGAAATAAATTGAAATATCCATGGAAAGCCCTACCTAGATACAATATAGGCCCTAATTTAAACAACAGTATTAAAATCCTATATGCTTATCTTACAGCAAAGATAAAAAGCAGATGCCTGTATATACTTTTTTTTGCAATGGCTGTTTTGAATAGATACTTTCCTAATCTTGAAGTATGGCTTGATAGAAGAATGTAAATCAGTTGATTTATTGATATATTCAGTGGACGTGTAACTCACTCCTTTACATAATATTTACTTTTGTATCATTCTATGTTTTGACACAAATCTGCCTTAAGTGCCAGTTCACACAGGGGCAGCTTTAAAGTCTTCTGACTCTGAAGCCGCCCGCACAGTGCGACCTCAGTGCGGCTTTTAAATGACTTCATTAATAGAAGTCAATGCAAGTCGCTCCAAAGTAGTGCAGGAACCTTTTTCTAATTCGGAGCGACTTGAGTCACTCCTATTAGAATGGTTCCATTGCACTGCATTGAGCGTGACTTGTCAGGCGGCTAAGTCATCTGACTTGTCACCCCTGTGTGAACCGGGACTAAAAGAATAACCTTCCCCATGTTTAGAGCCACATGCTATGTGAACTTTGCTACCTGGAAATACAAGTAACCTGTAACATATCTATATATCCTTAAATTGAATGCCACTAATAGAAGCCAACAAAAATAAAAACAAGCATAGTGCAAATAACCTCCATAAATGGTGGGTAGATTAAATGTTTTATAGTTGATATACCAACATTTAGATATATTGTGCTATATTATAACTCCCCAGTCTGATGTGAACCACATATTTCACTGTTAAAAACAGAACCACACACACATATTTTATAAAGTACAGTCAATATTCAGATCCCATATTTGAAAAAAGGAAAAAGCCAAAATATCACCTTGCAAAGATCCAATGCCATTGCCAAAGCCCAACTGAGTGTAAGGCAGACCAGTTGTACAATCAACTCTGGGCCTTTTGTGCAGCCTGCAAATGTTCTCTAACTAGGGGCATGACTTTTGCCATTTGGTCCTGCACTTCTGTTCCACTAATCTCTGATAAGGGAAAGCCTCTGGTTCCCTCGTCTTGTATTATATTATATTATATCTTTTATTATCTTTTTATCATTATTATCTTTTTTTATCTTTTTTTATTTTATCTTTTATTATCTTCTTTATATCACTACGTCCAGCAATCCACTCTGTGGTGGCCTGGGGCACCTCCCATATGGCAAACAAAAAGGGAGGCAGTAAATCTTTTTCGGATCGGATTGATTGGATGAGATGTATCCTCCCAGTCCTGGAACAAAGCAGGCTGTAGCAAGTCTGTTTAGAGCAGCGGTAACGTGGATTTAAAGGACCACACAATTTATTAGAGGAAATGATCCAGAGTTCAGAGAGTACACAGGAGAAGGAGGAGAAATACAAGGGAGTTTATTTCTAGTGCTCCAGTGTAGGGGAAAAAGCAATTTGATCACTGAAGCACTGGGGCATATTTGAGGATAATCTTTTGGCACAATATGAATTGCATTATATATTTGGACTGCTGAAAGGACACCTGTTTTTTAGTTTATCACATTGTGGATACACAATTGGGTTGCTTGTAGCAACCCACTAGGATTTGACCTACACCACATTATTAGTACAGGTAGCGCAGGATAATACAATCCTTTTTCTTTAATCGTACATCACGGGACACAGAGCCATAGTAATTACTATGTGGGTTATAGTCCACCTTCAGGTGCTGGACACTGGCACACCCCTCCCATACCGGGATCATCTCAGTTTTTTCCTCAGTGTCTGTCACGAGTGAAGATGTGCTGTGTTGAGCTTCAATGGAGCAATCCTTGCTGGGGCTAGCTATGCAGCCGGATCCATTCAAGGTGTCTTTTTTGGGCCAAATTGAATGGTACCCGGGCCTCGTGTCCAAAGAAACTAGGTCTTTGCTTGTAAACGCTTCTCTTTTTAGAGAGCTGGACCCCGGGATCCAGTACTTTGGTATTTTAAACCATAAAGTTTTACTGGCGGGGTGCTATAACAGGTCCAGGATTGTGGGTTCCCTGAAGGTGCCCGATTTCTGAAGATTTGTTAATAGAACCCACCGTGAAGGGTAAAGATTGGGTCTGTTGGTTTTACCACAGAAAACCCTGCGGTGGGAAAGGTAAGTGGAGTATTTCTAAAGAATTTTTAAATTATCCTATGAAATGGTTTAAAAATGTAAATGTTGTCATGCCTAAGTGTCACCACTGGGGGCTGTATGGAGCACGTACCTTCTCATGCTTTCCTCAGAGATCACGCTGTGTCACAGAAGCAGCAGGATTCTTTTCTCCGGCTAGCAGGCAGACCTCTAGTAAGTTTGGGGGGGTTTGCTTCCACCAGATAACCCCCACCTGGGCTGAACTCTCCCCCTCTTCACGAGGCTGAGCATTGAGGGAGAGCTAAAAAACGGTCAGCGATGCCGTTTTCTTTCACCGCCCCTACACGGCTTCGGCTTCCAGGTCTCCTCCTCGCCATCCCTCCCTCACACACAAGCCGATCCCTTCGGATCAGAGGCGAGAAAACTCTTTTTTGAAAGAGAAAGGAGGGGGCGTGATGCAACTGAGGAAGCAGGGCTTAACGCAGCATTGGCGTCCTCCAAGGCGGGAGTGTGTTTTAAAAAAAAACCTCAATTTGTGCTGGCTGCAAAAATTGGCAGAAAGACATAAGAGCAAAGAGGAGCATGAAAGATGTTTGGTGACACAGGCATTTCCTATTTGACACATTTAATATTTGCATCAGGCTGAGCATTAAGAGCACCGGTAGTGGCTGGACTATTGCTCAAGCAGTGGATGCGATTTCTTCTGGTAGTACCTCTGCCTTGTGCATCAGGCTAAGGTCAGGAGGGGGGGTTGAAACACCCCCAAAAAAGAGCTAAAAGGGTCCTACTGAAGCTCTGGAAAGCCTACTCATCTCTACAAATGGCATCCTCCCTTTTTTCCTCAGCCAGGATAGGATTAAAAAAAAAAAAAAAAAAAAGGTTAGCGGCTTTAATTGCATCCTAGTATGGGGCTAAATGCGACAGGTTCTCTTCCATTACCCAGGACCCTCAAACTGAGGAACTAGGGGCAGGAGAAGATAAATTCCCTCAGGGGACCGTGGTGAGGCTGATGACTCCTCTTCTGAGGTCAAATGCAAGAGGATCCACTTTCACAATCTGTAAGATTGATGGTGCAATTTTTTGCTGAATAGTCCGCTCCATATTTATGTACCCTTAACTGAGTGTCTGGGTTCGCTAAAGCCTCCTTGAGCTGCGCATGCTTTTTCCTGTGCATTCATTGCTGGAAAAGTCTTTTTGTATCTGAGTGGATCACCCAGATGAGCATTTTATTCCCTCCTCAAAAGTTTTCACACTTTATCCTATGGTGGAAAAAATTTACTAAGTAGGGTATACCAGCAAATAACGCTGCTATATCCTCTGTGAATAAGAGTTTGACTTGTCCGACACACAATGCTCAAATGCTTAGGGATCCAATGGATAAAAAGGTAGAATTCCTATTAAAAAAAACACTTTTTTCTCTGGCAGATTGAATGTCTCAGCCTGCGCTGACAGTAATTGGTTAACTGTTGAGAGACCAATTTAAACAGGTGTTCAAGGTTATCCTGCTCAGCAGGCCCAGAATCTGGCAGCTTTATGTTTGCAATAGTTGCTATGAGAGATTCTATCCTTCAGGCCTTGCGCCCTTTCCTAAGCGCCATGCAAGAAGCTCCTGGCTAGTCTTCCTTTTTGCGGTGAAACAGCTATTTGGGGATGTTTTGGATAATACATCCAAAGAAATTCTAGTTAAGAAAAGGAGTAAATGTATTTTCATTTTAAAGCTCCTTCTCCTGTGCCAGGGGCATCAGCCTCCAGGCAGTCACGACGGCTTCCGCCATCAGGTTCAAAAGGTAATCCTCAGAGTTATCCCCAGGGACAAAAGAGAAGCCTCCTTATGAGGAGGCGCCCCCGCTCGCTCGAATAGGGGGGAATTCTTCTGCAGTTCTCAAGGATATGGCAGAAAGAGAGTCAAGACGAATGGGGGACTTCCTCAATAGCTCCAAGGTACAAACTGGAGTTCTAAGAGTTCCCATCTCCTTGTTTTCTCAGATCAAATGTTCCTAAGGATTCAGAGAAAAAGAAGTCTTTCTCTCTTCTGGCGTCAATCGACATCAAAGATGCATACCTCCATATGCCTATTTCCTCGCTCACTAGTAATATCTACTTTTCAAGGTGGAAAATCTTCATTTTCAGTGTGTAGCTCTGCTTTTCGGTCTAGCTACTGCACCTTGAGTGTTAAAGGTTCTGGCCCCTCTTCTAGCCAGATTAAGGGCCCAAGGTATAACGACTATGGGTAGACGATATGTTCTTCATAGACCAGTCGGTAGCCTGCTTAGACCAAAGTATGGTCACCACATTCAACTACCTTGAATATCTAGGCCGGATTCTCAACCTAGAAGAAATCTTCTTTAAAACCATGAAGAAGGCTAAAATACTTGGGTCTGATCATAGATACACCCAGAAAAGGGTATTCCTGCCCCAGGCAAAGATCAACTCCATAAAGAAACTGATTCAGGTGGTCGAAGCAAGATGAATTCTTCTATTCAGCTTTGCATGAGGTTGTTGGAAAAGATGGTGGCTTCATTCAAGGCCGTTCCTTATGCTCTGTTTCATCTGAGACTGCTGCAAAACAGTATCCTATCAGCTCGGAACAAAGGGTTCAAGCTCTAGATTCCCGATGTGTCTGATTCCAAAGCCTACAACCACATCACCCTGAAAGCGCCCGATCTCATCGGATCTTGGAGGCTAAGCAGGGTCAGGCCTGGTTAGTGCCTGAATGGGAGACCGCCTGGAAATACCAGGTTCTGTAGGCTGGGTGCACCGGAGCCTCCGTTTTTGGTTGATAACCAAAAATCCTTCCTTCAGTTACTTGGGAAATGGTAACAACATATGCCAACCTTTTTTTTGGGTTGTGGAGCAGTCCAGGAAGAGGTAACTGTCCAAGAGAAGTGGCCCAGATCAGAAAGGGTGCTTGAATGGTTCCTTCACCCCGATATCTTTCTGTCAATATGTCAAAGATGGGGGATCCCAGATATAGATCTGTTTGCGTCCAGGTTCAACAAAGAAATCACAACTTTGTGTCAAGAAGGATCCGCTAACCTGTGGAACAGATGCCTTGCTATTCCCGTGGAATCTGTTCTCACTAATTTATGCATTTCCTCCTATTCTGCCTGTGTCCATGACTTCTTCGCAGGATCAAGCAGGAAGGGAAGTCGGTGATTCTTGTGGCCCCCAGCAGAGATCGTAAAGATGGCAGTAGGGGACCCATGGACCCTACCGCCACGGCCAGACCTTCTCTTGCAAGGTCCGGTATTCCATCCTACTTTACAAACGCTAAATTTAAAGGTTCGGCTATTGAGACCCACACTCTGAAGAAGCGTCGGGTTCAGTGGTTTCCACCTTGGTTAATGCAAGATGAGGTGAGAGATAAAGCTGGCCTTGAGTGCTTTTCTAAGGACAGGTCTCGGCCTTATTGGTATTATTTCAATGACCACTTGCATCGCATTCTTTGGTTCGTAACTTTATTCAGGGGTAACACGGCTTAATCTCCAGTTAGGTCACCCCTGAACCCAGGGGACTTGAATTTAGTTTTGTCGACATTACAAAACAGCCTTTTTTTGGGTCGATACGACATATTCCCTTGGTCCTTTTTGACAAGGAAACAATTTTTTCTGGTAACCATATCTGCTGCAAGAAGGGTATCAGAATTGGCTGCTCTTTCTTGTTGAGAGCCATATTATTATTGTTTTCAAGGATAAGGTAGTATTGCGTCCTCATCCTAACTTTTTACCAAAAGTAGTATCAGGTTTTTTTATCTAAACCAGGATATTGTTCTACCTTCATTTTTTTTCCAGAACCCTGTTCTATGAAAGAAAAATCACTACATTCTCTGGATGTGGTGAGAGCAGTCAAAGTCTTTTTAAAGGCGACTGCTCAGATTCGGAAAATGGATGTTTTGTTTGTGTTGCCTGAAGGTCCTAAAAGAGGACAGGCAGCATCGAAATCTACTATTTCTAAATGGATTCGACAAGTATTCGTTCAAGCTTATGGTTTAAAGTGGTAGTTTCTACCCTCTCAAATCAAACCGCACTCCTCTAGGGCTGTTAGTGCTTCGTGGGTAGTGTATCACCAAGCCTCCATGGCTCAAATCTGTCCCCCAGGAAAAGCATCAAGTCGTCGGCATACAACATGATCTTCTCATGAAGGTCACTATATCTCAACCCCGCAATCCCCGGGCTGGCCTACCAGTGCCGCCAGTGGTTCAATGGCGATAGCAAAGAGCAGGTGAGACAGGGGGCATCCCTGCCCAGAGCAAACACATGCAACATTCTCCCTGACATCCTAATGGTCGCCTGTGGGGATGCATATAGCAGTTTGACCCAGTCTATGAATCGCTCTCCGAATCCAAATTTGGATAGCACCGCCAACAGGTATCGGCAGCCTATGCTATCGAACGCCTTGTTGGCATCCAGGGACAATAGAGCCCTGTTTCCCCCATTGTCCGCCTGTAATTGTATGTTCAGAAAAAGGCGTCTGAGATTAGTGGCTGTGGACTTTTTGCCTGGTCAGGATGTATGATAGAGGCTATGATCCCATTGATCCGAATTGCCAAGACCTTAGTCAGGATCTTAACATCGCTTTGGAGGAGGGAAATGGGTCTATAGGAACCCGGGTCAACTGGATCCTTCCCAGGCTTAAGCAGTAATATCACATTCTCTCTGGCCATCAAGGGCGGGAGGCACCCCCCCCTGAATGGAGGCATTAAACACCTCCAGCAGTCGTGGCAATACCTGTTCCCCATATTGGGTAAGGAACTCCATGGGAAGACCATCCTTCCCGGGGGCCTTGCATATGGGGAAGGAGCACGCTGCCTTCTGTAGCTCCTCCAACAGTTGTTTGGCCCCCTCAGACAGGTCGGGTAAGTCAATCACAGATAGGTAATTCCCCAGATCAGCATCTGAGTAGTCATCCCTCGCCCCATAGAGGTCTGTATAGAAGGATGCCAACTCCGAGATGATCTGCTCTGGATCGTTGACCACCCTGCCACTGGAAGAGCGGATCACACCAATAGCCGGGGACTGTTGCTGAGACCTAGCAATCCTCACCAGCCCAGCCTACCTCAGATAGCAGGTGGCTAAGAGCATTACCCCTGTTGCCCCTGAGGGGGGAGACTGGGGGATGCCTATCCAATCTGGGGTCTAGATTACAATTGAAATCCCCCATAATTAGTACCGAAACATCGGGCTTGCTCGCCAGGTACGACAGCAGCAACTGCAGCATGTCCCGTGAAAATGGGGGTGGAAAGTATACAAAAGCTAGAAGCAAAGTTATGGTGTACAGTTTACAGTATAAAAGTACAAATCTACCAGAAGCGTCTATCAGCGAGTCCAGTTCCTGACAGACCAGCGCTTTGTGTATCAGTACACTCACCCCACGAGAATATGCAGAGTGAGTGGAGTGATACGCCTTGCCAACACATGCATATTGCAGAAACCCCACATTGTCCCCCAGGAGGTGAGTCTCCTGCAGGCCAATAATAGCTAGGTAGAATTTGCGCAGGCAGGAGCAGATCATGGTCCGTTTCAGAGGGTCCATTCACTCCTCGGACATTCTAACATACTATGGATGTGGATACCATTACAGACACTGTCAGTTATATTTAGACATGTGGGGTATAGCCATGATTAACCGCACACAGCTAAAGCTTCCCAGGGGTTGTATGGTATAAGTTCCATTCTGTCTTTTTGTGCCACCGAAACAATAGCCATGCAACCCAGGTGGCTCACAAGCATCCGGCATGGCAACATCACCCGTGTGGGCCAGTGTTAGCGGTAGAACTAACAAAAAGTGGGAAAACGGGTAGTCACTCGCTGTGTATAGATTGTAGAAAGAGTTCCTCTGTAAAAAAGAAAACTGTATAGGGAACTTAGCGCTCGACATTCCCCCATTTCAAAGCATTTCTCATCTTGCGCCATCTTTACGTCCGCGACGGCGGAGATCTTGCTCATTGTGATCCAGCCAGATGGCCGCATCTTGTGTATTTTCAAAGAATTGATTCTGCCCCCCCAGCTGTCACTCTCTACAAATTTTGATCGTCTGTGTTGTACTTTCGTGGAAAAATCCGGGTAGAATGAGATTTTGGTACCATTATATTGTATGGACCCCTTCTCCCTAGCCAGACGCAGCACTACCTCCCTATCCTTGTAATTCAGAAGCCTGGCTAACATCGATTGGGAAGGGTTGATGGGTGGGAGGGGTCTCGGGGGTACCCTCTTCACAGTGTAGATAGGAGAGAAGGCTTCTTTGCCGAATACATCTTGCAGCCATCCCTTAACAAATGCTGTGGGGTCCCTGCCCTCCACCCTTTCTGGGAGTCCCACTATGCGAACATTATTGCATCTCAGACGATTCTCGATGTCGCTGTTTTATTAAGGGCTTGGAATGCTTGCTGAGTAGCCACTCTAACATCCCTATTCAGAGGGGCAGCCAATCTTCCACATCACTCACCCTGCCCTCCATTGCTGTGGTTCTTTCCCTGATCTTCTGGAGGTCTTGCCGCAGGAGGGTCACTGTTTCCCTCAGCCCTCCAAACTTCTCTTTCAGGTCATCCACAGAGGCAGTGCACCTATGAACTACATGCAGGATCTCACTAAGCGAAGGTTGGGCACTGTCCTCTGAAGGGGGCTCAAATAAATCATGCATGTGTTCTGTCTGAGAGTCTAGTGGCACTGTTTCATCTAGCAGGCCTGCTTCCTCCCTATCTTCAGACTCAGGGGAGTGTGTGTGCTGATGTGAGGCATTCAGGGATGAGTCAGCAGTTCCAAACAGCTTCTGGGTGTAGTAGAGCATGTCCATAGGCTGCTCTTTGGGCTCCAGGGGTTTGTTAAACGTATCCCCCTGCTTGGTTTCCTTCTCTAGGCCTCTTGGTGCTTTAGGAGGCTGTGACTGCCAGGCACCATCTTGGCCAGCTTGGGGTGCCACGGTCACGGCTTCTCCACAGTTCCCTGAAATGCAGTGGATTTTCATGGCAAAGAGGGACTTTGCAATTAATTACAATTCATCTGATCACTCTTCATAACACTCTGGAGTACAATGCCTTGCAAAAGTATTCACCCCCTTGGCATTTTTCATGTTTTGTTGCCTCACAACCTGGAATTAACATGGATTGTTTGAGGATTTGCATCATTTAATTTACAGAACATGACCACAACTTTGAAGATTTTTTTTTATTAACTACTTCAGCTCCTTCAAGTTGGATTACACTTGTGAACAGCAATCTGACCACAGATTTTCTATTGGATTGAGGTCTGGGCTTTGACTAGGCCATGCCAACACATTTGCATGTTTCCCCTTAAACCACTCAAGTGTCGCTTTAGCAGTGTGTTTGGGGTTATTGTCCTGCTGCTGAACCTCTGTCCTATCCTCAAATCACACACAGAGTGGTACAGGTTTTGCTCAAGAATATCCCTGTATTTAGCACCATCCATCTTTCCCTTAATGCTGATCAGTTTCCCAGTCCCAAATGCTGAAAAACATCCACCATGTTTCACTGTGAGGATGGTGTTCTTTGGGTGATGTGATGTGTTGGGTTTGCGCCAGACATAGCGTTTTTTTTTGATGGCCAAAAATTTTAGTTTCATCAGACCAGAGCACCTTCCTCCATACATTTTGGGAGTCTCCCACATGCCTTTTCGCAAACTCAAAACGTGTCATTTTGTTTTTTGCTGAAAGTAATGGCTTTCTTCTGGCCACTTTGCCATAAAACCCAACTCTATGGAGCGTACGGCTTATTGTCGTCCTATGTACAGATGCTCCAGTCTCTGCTGTGGAACTCTGCAGCTCCTCCAGGGTTACCTTAGGTCTCTGTGCTGCCTCTCTGATTAATGCCCTCCTTGCCCGGTCCGTGAGTTTTGGTGTGCAGCCGTCTCTTGGCAGGTTTGCTGTTGTGCCATGTTCTTTCCATTTGGTTATGATAGATTTGATGGTGCTCCTAGGGATCATCAAAGATTTGGATATTTTTTTTATAACCTAACCCTGACTTGTACTTCTCAACAACATTGTCCCTTACTTGTTTGGAGAGTTCCTTGGTCTTCATGGTAGTGTTTGGTTAGTGGTGCTTCTTGCTTAGGTGTTGCAGCCTCTGGGGCCTTTCAAAAAGGTGTGTTTATGTAATGACAGATCATGTGACACTTAGATTGCACACAGGTGGACAGCATTTCACTAATTATGTGACTTCTAAAGGTAATTGGTTGCACCAGAGCTTTTTATGGACTTCATAACAAAGGGGGTGAATACATACGCACATGCCAATTATCAGTTTTTATTTCTGAAAAATCGTTTTATGTATATATTTTTCTAATTTTACTTCAACTTAGACTATTGTGTTCTGATCCATCACATATAATTCAGATAGAAAAAACATTGAACTAAATGCTGTAATGTAACAAAATAGGTAAAAAAAAATCTGCAATATATATTAGATATTATCAACATACCATGCATTTAACTTTTCCAGAACTAGTTGCCACAAAGTAAATCTAATGGAAGAGTTTGAAAGCGAGAAAAACGATGATGGGCTACATGTTACGTTACAAATTAAATCATGCATGTGTTTTCACTTAGCTAAATAAATTAGGTGATGATGTGTGAGTGTGTAACTTTAAGTATCCAATAACATTTGAACAAATTTTTTTTTTTTTTATTGTCCTTGCACTCAATTGGGTATATTTTGCAAAGTGAATTTTCAACTATTTAACCTCATTCACTAAGCCGAGTGAAAACTCACTTTGTAAAGTAAACATGCTCTACTCCTTTGGAAAATCAAACCCACTGTAACTATACCACTTGCAAATACTGGTTTTGTGCTGAAAATTGTATGGTATGGTATGTTGCATCAATTAAATGTAGACCACAATAGTTATTTATTACTTCCAATGTCATTTCTTTTCATAGCAATTATGATGTCTATGTCATCAAAATATTGATACTTATCTTTAGGAAGCACCAATTAATGCTATAATGATTATGCCTATGAGTCAAATTTAGTTACTGGCCTGTCACAAAATGGTGTGTCTCACTGCCACTGTGTGATGTCTGTTTCATCTTAAAAAGCTGGCACTATATACATGACTTAACCAGTGCTCTGTAATACCTCATTTTTTACTAATTTGGTACAAAACAGACTTACATCACTTTCTTTTCTTTTTTTTTTTAAACAGAATGTTCCTTTATTGAAACTTGGGCATGGTACAACAATAAAACAGGAAACATGTAAAATAGCAAAGTCACATGATATACATATGCAGTTGGAAAGGAGCATAGTTCACACATGCAGATCTTACAAAACCAAGTAGGGTACAAATATTCCATGAGCAAAGCCCTTGAACATAAGCGAGAAGAGTCCTGAGAGAGTGCTACAGCCGCAGATTTAACCAGGGAAAGGCAGCAAGGAGTAACCCCCTCTTATGCAGTCCACGGCTGCCACACTCTATCGCACTTCATAGGGCAATTCCTGCTAAGATATGGATTTTATACATAGGAAGTGCAGAGTTTATTGACTTTTCCCACGAGGCTACAGTGGGAGGGGGAACAGGAATACCGCTTCCACCATCTCTCGCTTAGCATAAAACAGCAGGTTAAAAATTAGCAGTTTGGTATACCTAGGCCTCTGATCATCATCTTGGACACCTAGTAGCAACAACTCGGGGGTGACCAGAAGGCTCAGCTGGAGGCAGAAGTTCATAAGCTCGATTACCTCTGTACAGAATTCGGTGACCTTTGGACAGCTCCAAAACATGTGCATAAAGATACCAATACCCCCCCACAACGGGTACACTCCAGGGATCTTTGTGGGAATATATTATGCAGCTTCTGGGGTGTGTAATAAACCCTGTGTAAGAATTTAATTTGGATTAGCCTATCCCGGGAGGATATCAACAGTTTGGCACTGTCCCCCAGGCAGTCCTCCCAGTCCTCTGTGTCAAGGTCAGTTATGCCATCCCTCCATCTATCCCACAAGCGGTCCATTTTAGTAGAGTCAACACAAAGTAGGTCAAAATATAGAACAGATAGAGGTTTGGATAGGGATTCCTGAGCCAAGAGTTGCTCTATGGGATCCATTTTAAGACTTGGCGGGGTAGAAAACTGAGCATGTACCATATGATGCAGTTGAAAATATCGGAAAATCATCCAACCTGGAACTTGGAATTTGGCCCTAAGTTCTACAAAGGGAGGTAAAGTGCCCATTACCAAGATGTCACCTAGGGTTTTTATCCCAAATTTGCCCCAAAGCTGAGGGTCAGGAATGAAACGAAGGTACGAGAGGTTAGAATTACCCCACAACGGGGTAACAGGGGACCACCTATTAGGTTGGTGAAACCTTCATCTAGCCACCGTCCAAACCCTGAGCGTGGTCCTAGTGGCATGTGAGAGGGCAGGATAAGCCTGTTGTCCACGATATACCAGATTGCCCACCTTCCCCCGGGAGCCCAGGACGGCAGCCTCAAGGCATACCGCCCCATTCGTCCTGGATTGCATGAACCACCATCTTAGAGTTACCAAGATAGCGGCCCAAAAGTAGACCCGAAGGTCAGGTAGTGCTAGTCCACCACACCTTACCGGGAGAGTTAGTGTCAACCTTGCCAATCTGGGGGCACCCCCCCAAATAAAGTCTCCCATACACCGCTCCACAATCCCAAAGAAGAAATTGGGCAGCCAGGTAGGGGAGTTCTGAAAGACATACAGGCATTTGGGGAGAAAAATTATTTTGAGGAGATTGATGCGTCTCAACAAGTTTCCAATGGCAGGGACAACCATCCAGCACACTTGACCCGGAGTTGGGACAACAGCGGGAGTATATTGAGGTTGGAAAACCTGGCTGGGTCCCTCCCAACCTGGATGCCCAAGTAACTAAACTGTTCCACCCACACCAACTGTGTAGCCGGATTGGCGGCTTGCACCAGGGGGTCAAGAGGAAACAACGTGGACTTGTCCCAGTTAGTTTGTATACCTTAAAAAGTGACCAAATTCATTAAACAGGGTCGAGGCCTCCGCCAGAGAAAAACAGAGAAGAACAAACGTCTTGTAGATAAAGGAGCAGGCACCCCAGATGATGCCTGTTTAGGCGAAACGCGTCAAAATTTCTTGCTGGCCCACAGTTATTGTCTCTTTTTTTTTTTCAAGCGCTTGTATTCCTATTGGCAAATGTAAGTGTAATACCTATGATTTTATCTGGAATAAATATCCTATACAGTATTACGCTATGTGCCCTATCTCTTTCCTTTATCTATGGTTTGGCTGATTTGCATCTGTATGTAAGCTGTGTCTACTTTGCTGAATTCAACGGAACGTCCATCCAGACGCTGTATTCCATACATTGAATTGGTGCCTCATTGGTTACCTTCCAAGCTTGATTGGCTTGTCAGGTGTACACCTGTATAAGTTCAATCTTTCTGGTAAGAGACTAGTACTTTCGGTGGTGGTCTTTTCATGGTTATTCACCATTCACTTTGATGTCTGCTCAAGATTTTATTGATCGTCACATGCTCGTTTTGGATCACTCACCACAGGGATTCACCATTATACAGTGGGGCAATAAAGTATTTAGTCAGCCACCAATTGTGCAAGTTCTCCCACTTAAAAATATGAGAGAGGCCTGTAATTGTCATCATAGGTATACCTCAACTATGAGAGACAAAATGTGGAAACAAATCCAGACAATCACATTGTCTGATTTTTGAAAGAATTTATTTGCAAATTATGGTGGAAAATAAGTGTCAATATCAAAAGTTCATCTCAATACTTTGTTATATATCCTTTGTTGGCAATGACAGAGGTCAAACATCTTCACAAGGTTGTCACACACTGTTGCTGGTATGTTGGCCCATTCCTCCATGCAGATATCCTCTAGAGCTGTGATGTTTTGGGGCTGTCGCTGGGCAACACGAACTTTTAACTCCCTCCAAAGGTTTTCTATGGGGTTGAGATCTAGAGACTGGCTAGGCCACTCCAGGACCTTGAAATGCTTCTTACGAAGCCACTCCTTCGTTGCCCGGAGGGTGTGTTTGGGATCATTGTCATGCTGAAAGACCCAGCCTTGTTTCATCTTCAATGCCCTTGCTGATGGGAAGAGGTTTGCACTCAAAATCTCACAATACATGGCCCCATTCATTCTTTCATGTACACGGATCATCCTGATCGTCCTGTTCCCTTTGCAGAGAAACAGCCCCAAAGCATGATGTTGCCACCCCCATGCTTCACAATAGGTATGGTGTTCTTTGGTTGCAACTCAGCATTCTCTCTCCTTCAAACACGACGAGTTGTGTTTCTACCAAACAGTTCTAATTTGGTTTCATCTGACCATATGACATTCTCCCAATCATCTTCTGGATCATCCAAATGCTCTCTAGCAAACCTCAGATGGGCCCAGACATGTACTGGCTTAAGCAGGGGGGCACGTCTGGCACTGCAGGATCTGAGTCCCTGGCGGCGTAGTGTGTTACTGATGGTAGCCTTTGTTACGTTGGTCCTAGCTCTATGCAGGTCATTCACTAGGTCTCCCTGTGTGGTTCTGGGATTTTTGCTTACCGTTCTTGTGATCATTTTGACCCCACGGGGTGAGATCTTGTGTGGAGCCCCAGATCGAGGGAGATTATCTGTGGTCTTGTATGTCTTCTATTTTCTAATTATTGCTCCCACAGTTGATTTCTTCACAGCAAGTTGCTTGCCTATTGCAGATTTAGTCTTCCCAGCCTGGTGCAGGTCTACAATTTTGTTTCTGGTGTCCTTCGACAGCTCTTTGGTCTTCACCATAATGGAGTTTGGAGTGTGACTGTTTGAGGTTGTGGACAGGTGTCTTTTATACTGTTAACAAGTTCAAACAGGTGCCATTAATACAGGTAATGAGTGGAGGACAGAGGAGCCTCTTAACCACTTAAGGACCGCCTCACGCCGATTTACGTCGGCAAGGCGGCACGGGCAGGCAAAATCACGTACATGTACGTGATTTGCCTCCCGCGGGTGGGGGGTCCGATCGGACCCCCCCCCCCGCCGCCCGAGGCGGTCCCGTTCTGTCCCCCGGCGATCAGAGACGAGGGGGAGGCCATCCGTTCGTGGCCCCCCTCTCGCGATCGCCGCCGGCCAATGGGAACACTCCTTTGCTGCTGTATGCTAAACAGCAGCAAAGGAAGTGATGTCATCTCCCCTCGGGTCGGTAGTTTCCGTTCCGGCCCGAGGAGAGACGACATGTGAGTGAGTGCACCAACACACACACACACAGTAGAACATGCCAGGCATACAAAACACCCCGATCCCCCCCCCCCGATCGCCCCCCGATCCCCCCCAATCAGCCCCCCCTGTCACAAACTGACACCAGCAGTTTTTTATTTATTTTTTTTCTGATTACTGCTGTGTCAGTTTGTGACAGTTACTGTGTTAGCACAGTTACTGTTACCCCCCTGTAGGTCTAGGGTACCCCCCTAACCCCCCCTAATAAAGTTTTAACCCCTTGATCACCCCCCGTCACCAGTGTCGCTAAGCGATCATTTTTCTGATCGCTGTATTAGTGTCGCTGGTGACGCTAGTTAGTGAGGTAAATATTTAGGTGCGCCGTCAGCGTTTTATAGCGTCAGGGACCCCCATATACTACCTAATAAATGTTTTAACCCCTTGATTGCCCCCTAGTTAACCCTTTCACCACTGATCACCGTATAACCGTTACGGTTGACGCTGGTTAGTTCGTTTATTTTTTATAGTGTCAGGGCACCCGCCGTTTATTACCGAATAAAGGTTTAGCCCCCCGATCGCCCGGCGGTGATATGCGTCGCCCCAGGCAGCGTCAGATTAGCGCCAGTACCGCTAACACCCATGCACACAGCATGCGCCTCCCTTAGTGGTATAGTATCTAATCGGATCAATATCTGATCCGATCAGATCTATACTAGCGTCCCCAGCAGTTTAGGGTTCCCAAAAACGCAGTGTTAGCGGGATCAGCCCAGATACCCGCTAGCACCTGCGTTTTGCCCCTCCGCCCGGCCCGGCCCAACCCACCCAAGTGCAGTATCGATCGATCACTGTCACTTACAAAACACTAAACGCATAACTGCAGCGTTCGCAGAGTCAGGCCTGATCCCTGCGATTGCTAACAGTTTTTTTGGTAGCATTTTGGTGAACTGGCAAGCACCAGCCCCAGGCGTCAGGTTAGCGCCAGTACCGCTAACACCCACGCACGCACCGTACACCTCCCTTAGTGGTATAGTATCTGAACGGATCAATATCTGATCCGATCAGATCTATACTAGCGTCACCAGCAGTTTAGGGTTCCCAAAAACGCAGTGTTAGCGGGATCAGCCCAGATACCTGCTACCACCTGCGTTTTGCCCCTCCGCCCGGCCCAGCCCAGCCCACCCAAGTGCAGTATTGATCGATCACTGTCACTTACAGAACACTAAACACATAACTGCAGCGTTCGCAGAGTCAGGCCTGATCCCTGCGATCGCTAACAGTTTTTTTTGTAGCGTTTTGGTGAACTGGCAAGCACCAGCCCCAGGCAGCGTCAGGTTAGCGCCAGTACCGCTAACACCCACGCACGCACCGTACACCTCCCTTAGTGCAGTTCAAGCTGGTGAGGTGGCAAGCACAAGTAGTGTCCCGCTGCCACCAAAAAGACAAACACAGGCCCGTCGTGCCCATAGTGCCCTTCCTGCTGCATTCGCCAATCCTAATTGGGAACCCACCGCTTCTGCAGCGCCCGTACTTCCCCCATTCACATCCCCAACCAAATGCAGTCGGCTGCATGAGAGGCATTTTTATGTCCTCCCGAGTACCCCTACCCAACGAACCCCCCCAAAAAAGATGTTGTGTCTGCAGCAAGCGTGGATATAGGCGTGACACCCGCTATTATTGTCCCTCCTGTCCTGACAATCCTGGTCTTTGCATTGGTGAATGTTTTGAACGCTACCATTCACTAGTTGAGTATTAGCGTAGGGTACAGCATTGCACATACTAGGCACACTTTCACAGGGTCTCCCAAGATGCCATCGCATTTTGAGAGACCCGAACCTGGAACCGGTTACCGTTATAAAAGTTAGTTACAAAAAAAGTGTAAAAAAAAAAAAAATATGAAATAAAAAAAAATAGTTGTCGTTTTATTGTTCTCTCTCTCTCTATTCTCTCTCTCTATTGTTCTGCTCTTTTTTACTGTATTCTATTCTGCAATGTTTTATTGTTATTGTTATTGTTATTATGTTTTATCATGTTTGTTTTTCAGGTGTGTAATTATTTATACTTTACTGTTTACTGTGCTTTATTGTTAACCATTGTTAACCATTTTTTTGTCTTCAGGTACGTCATTCACGACTTTGAGTGGTTATACCAGAATGATGCCTGCAGGTTTAGGTATCATCTTGGTATCATTCTTTTCAGCCAGCGGTCGGCTTTCATGTAAAAGCAATCCTAGCGGCTAATTAGCCTCTAGACTGCTTTTACAAGCCGTGGGAGTGAATGCCCCCCCCCCCACCGTCTTCCGTGTTTTTCTCTGGCTCTCCTGTCTCAACAGGGAACCTGAGGATGCAGCCGGTGATTCAGCCAGCTGACCATAGAGCTGATCAGAGACCAGAGTGGCTCCAAACATCTCTATGGCCTAAGAAATCGGAAGCTACGAGTATTTCATGACTTAGATTTCGCCGGATGTAAATAGCGCCATTGGGAAATTGGGGAAGCATTTTATCACACCGATCTTGGTGTGGTCAGATGCTTTGAGGGCAGAGGAGAGATCTAGGGTCTAATAGACCACAATTTTTTCAAAAAAAGAGTACCTGTCACTACCTATTGCTATCATAGGGGATATTTACATTCCCCGAGATAACAATAAAAATGATTAAAAAAAAAAATATGAAAGGAACAGTTTAAAAGTAAGATTAAAAAAGCAAAAAAATAATAAAGAAAAAAAAAAAAAAAAAAAAAAGCACCCCTGTCGCCCCCTGCTCTCACGCTAAGGAGAACGCAAGCGGCGGTCTGTCGTCAAACGTAAACAGCAATTGCACCATGCATGTGAGGTATCACCGCAAAGGCCAGATCGAGTGCAGTAATTTTTCCAGTAGACCTCCTCTGTAAATCTAAAGTGGTAACCTGTAAAGGCTTTTGAAGGCTTTTAAACATGTATTTATTTTGTTGCCACTGCACGTTTGTGCGCAATTTTAAAGCATGTCATGTTTGGTATCCATGTACTCGGCCTAAGATCATCTTTTTTATTTCATCAAACATTTGGGCAATATAGTGTGTTTTAGTGCATTAAAATTTAAAAAAGTGTGTTTTTTCCCCAAAAAATGCGTTTGAAAAATCGCTGCGCAATTACTGTGTGAAAAAAAAAAATGAAACACCCACCATTTTAATCTGTAGGGCATTTGCTTTAAAAAAATATATAATGTTTGGGGGTTCAAAGTAATTTTTTTGCAAAAAAAAAAAACTTTTTCATGTAAACAATAAGTGTCAGAAAGGGCTTTGTCTTCAAGTGGTTAGAAGAGTGGGTGATGTGTGACATAGGCTTCTAAATGTTGTGCATAAAATGCCAGGACAGTTCAAAACCCCCCCAAATGACCCCATTTTGGAAAGTAGACACCCCAAGCTATTTGCTGAGAGGCATGTCGAGTCCATGGAATATTTTATATTGCGACACAAGTTGCGGGAAAGAGACAAATTTTTTTTTTTTGCACAAAGTTGTCACTAAATGATATATTGCTCAAACATGCCATGGGAATATGTGAAATTACACCCCAAAATACATTCTGCTGCTTCTCCTGAGTACGGGGATACCACATGTGTAAGACTTTTTGGGAGCCTAGCCGCGTACGGGACCCCGAAAACCAAGCACCGCCTTCAGGCTTTCTAAGGGCGTGAATTTTTGATTTCACTCTTCACTGCCTATCACAGTTTCGGAGGCCATGGAATGCCCAGGTGGCACAAAACCCCCCCAAATGACCCCATTTTGGAAAGTAGACACCCCAAGCTATTTGCTGAGAGGTATAGTGAGTATTTTGCAGACCTCACTTTTTGTCACAAAGTTTTGAAAATTGAAAAAAGAAAAAAAAAATGTTTTTTCTTGTCTTTCTTCATTTTCAAAAACAAATGAGAGCTGCAAAATACTCACCATGCCTTTCAGCAAATAGCTTGGGGTGTCTACTTTCCAAAATGGGGTCATTTGGGGGGGTTTTGTGCCACCTGGGCATTCCATGGCCTCCGAAACTGTGATAGGCAGTAAAGAGTGAAATCAAAAATTTTCACCCTTAGAAATCCTGAAGGCAGTGGTTGGTTTTCGGGGTCCCGTACGCGGCTAGGCTCCCAAAAAGTTCCACACATGTGGTATCCCCATACTCAGGAGAAGCAGCTAAATGTATTTTGGGGTGCAATTCCACATATGCCCATGGCCTGTGTGAGCAATATATCATTTAGTGACAACTTTATGAAAAAAAAAAAAAAAGTGTCACTTTCCCGCAACTTGTGTCAAAATATAAAATATTCCATGGACTCAATATGCCTCTCAGCAAATAGCTTGGGGTGTCTACTTTCCAAAATGGGGTCATTTTGGGGGGTTTTGTGCCACCTGGGCATTCCATGGCCTCCGAAACTGTAATAGGCAGTGAAGAGTGAAAGCAAAAATTTACACCCTTAGAAATCCTGAAGGCGGTGATTGGTTTTCGTGGCCCCCTACGCGGCTAGGCTCCCAAAAAGTCCCACACATGTGGTATCCCCATACTCAGGAGAAGCAGCTGAATGTATTTTGGGGTGCAATTCCACATAGGCCCATGGCCTGTGTGAGCAATATATCATTTAGTGACAACTTTTTGTAAATATTTTTTTTTTTTTTGTCATTTTTCAATCACTTGGGACAAAAAAAATAAATATTCAATGGGTTCAACATGCCTCTCAGCAATTTCCTTGGGGTGTCTACTTTCCAAAATGGGGTCATTTGGGGGGGTTTTGTACTGCCCTGCCATTTTAGCACCTCAAGAAATGACATAGGCAGTCATAAACTAAAAGCTGTGTAAATTCCAGAAAATGTACCCTAGTTTGTAGACGCTATAACTTTTGCGCAAACCAATAAATATACGCTTATTGACATTTTTTTTACCAAAGACATGTGGCCGAATACATTTTGGCCTAAATGTATGACTAAAATTTAGTTTATTGGATTTTTTTTATAACAAAAAGTAGAAAATATCATATTTTTTCAAAATTTTCGGTCTTTTTCCGTTTATAGCGCAAAAAATAAAAACCGCAGAGGTGATCAAATACCATCAAAAGAAAGCTCTATTTGTGGGAAGAAAAGGACGCAAATTTCGTTTGGGTACAGCATTGCATGACCGCGCAATTAGCAGTTAAAGCGACGCAGTGCCAAATTGGAAAAAGACCTCTGGTCCTTAGGCAGCATGATGGTCCGGGGCTCAAGTGGTTAAAGAAGAAGATACAGGTCTGTGAGAGCCAGAAATCTTGCTTGTTTGTAGGTGACCAAATACTTATTTTCCACCATAATTTGCAAATAAATTCTTTCAAAAATCAGACAATGTGATTGTCTGGATTTGTTTCCACATTTTGCCTCTCATAGTTGAGGTATACCTATAATGACAATTACAGGCCTCTCTCATCTTTTTAAGTGGGAGAACTTGCAAAATTGGTGGCTGACTAAATACTTTTTTGCCCCACTGTATGTGGTCCCTTTTCATCACATATGGACATATATTTTTATTGATCTTTATACTGGTCATATGTCACTTTATTTACTGTATATTTATGTCACTGTTCACATATTATATTACTTTTTTTTGTGACATCATTGTCGACAATTACATTCTTGGTATTTATTTGTTTATAGCGCTGCACTCCCCCTCCTTTTTTTTTACCATTTTATTTACATTGTCATGTTGGCTGCTTTTTCAAGTTTTTTTTGACAGCGCGGTACACTTTGTGATTGTTTTTTTTTATAAAGGAGTGCATCGTCCGCGTATAAAGCATCACTTCCTTTCTGACTTCAGAGAAGACTCTTCCACAGGGTTGCCAACCGTCAGTTTGTCATGCTGTGTTGACTTTTTAAGTATAAACCAGACAAATGACATGTTATGGGTATTGTCAGTGTTTTCATAGTGTGTATATGCTGTTTAAATATTAATTGTCTTAATTTTTATTAGGAGTTTTGTCATTTTTCAGGTTGCCAGTAAAAAATGTGCTCTGTCAGTAAATTGTTCATGTTTTGTCAGTAAAAAATGCTGTGGTACTGTGGCAAACCTGCTCTGTCATGAGATAAGTATGGAGGCTGCTCTTACTGAAAATGTTGGTTGCCTCGCTGTGTCTAACTTACGGTGAGTACCTTTAAGAAACAGATGTGAGAAAAGCATGCTGTAAAAAAGTGTCAAAATTTTTGGCATTGTTCATCACCAAACTGTTCTTGGATGGTTGAGAGAAGTTGCTCTCGAAGGATGTTTTTGTATCATTCTTTATTCATGGCTGTGTTCTTAGGCAAAAATATGAGTGAGCCTACTCCCATGGCTGAGAAGCAACCCCACACATGAATAGCCTCAAGATGCTTTACTGTTGGCATGACACAAGAATGATGGTAGCGCTTACCTTTTCTTCTCTGGACAAGGTTTTTTTATGTATGGCCCAAACAATCAGAAAGGAGATTCATCAGAGAAAATGACTTTACCCCAATCCTCAGCAATCCAATCCCTGTACCTTTTGCAGAATATCAGTCTGTCCGTGATGTTTTTCCTGGAGAAAAGTGGCTTTTTTGCTGCCCTTCTTGACACCAGGCCATCCTCCAAAAGTCTTTGCCTCACTCTGCGTGCCGATATACTCACACCTGCCTACTGCCACTCCTGAGCAAGCTCTGCACTGGTGGTGCTCCGATCCCACAACTGAATCAACTGTAGGAGAGGTCCTGGCGCTTGCTGGACTTTTTTTCAACTGTATGTAAATACCAGGGGGTAATAATTTGTCATGCTGTGTTGACTTTTTAAGTATAAACCAGGCACATGACATGTTATGGGTATTGTCAGTCTTTTCATATTGTGTATATATGTTTAAATACTAATTGTCTTTCATTTTTATTAGGAGTTATGTCATTTTTCAGGTTGTCAGTAAAAAATGTGCTCTATCAGTAAATTGTTCATGTTTTGTCAGTAAAAAAAATGCTGTAGTAGGTTGGCAACACTGCTCTGTCCTGAGATAAGTATGCAGGCTGCCATTACTGGCCTCCTACTGGCTGTGTCTAACTTACTGTAAGTACCTTTAACTGCTTCCCAACCGGCCGCCGCAGTTATATTATCGTAGCTGTACGCCGGCCCTTTAAGACGCTGTAGGAGGCATGCGCGTAAACACACAAATCCTGGTTCTCTCAGGGGAGAGGAGACAGATCATGTGTTCATACTAAGGCCTCATGCACACAGGCTGTTAAAATAACGTTATGAAAACGCCAGTATCTTTGCAGTGTTTTTTTTAAACTTTTTTTAGCTTTTTTCAACGTTTTTGCAATAGCGTTTTTGAGCGTTTTTCTGCGTTAGCGTTTTTTAGCGTTTTTTTTTTCAAATTTTTTTTTTTCAATGGATCAAAAACGTTAAAAAACGTTGGTGAATGATGTTTTTGAGCGTTTTTGAGCGTTTATCAGCGTTAGAGCGTTTTTACAGCTGAAAAACGTCTCTCAGAACCCACTGGTCCTGGGTTTTTTTTACAGCTTAAAAACGCCTATGCCATTTGCAGCTCAAAAACGCCTAGGTGGGCATGAAGCCATAGACTAACATAGACAGGCCTTTTTAAGCTGAAAAAAAAGCTCAAAAAAGCAGCTGTAAAAATGTCCGTGTCCATGAGGCCTTAGTATGAACACCGATCTCTCTCCTCGCCTAGTCAGTCCCATCCTCCCCACAGTTAGAACACACCTATGGAACACAGTTAACCCCTTGATCGCCCCCTAGTGTTAACCCCTTCTCTGCCAGTGACACTTATACAGTAATCAGTGCATTTTTATAGCACTGATCGCTGTATGATTGTCAATGGTCACAAAAATATGTCAAAAGTGTCCACTTTGTCCGCCGCAATATCGCAGTCCCGATAAAAATCACAGATCACCGCCATTACTACTAAAAAAAAATAATAATAAAAATGCCATAAATCTATCCCCTATTTTATAGACGTAATAACTTTAGCGCAAACCAATCAATATACGCTTATTGTGATTTTTTTTACTAAAAATATGTAGAATACATATCGGCCTAAACTGAGAAAAAAAATTAGTTTTTTGAAAAAAAAATTGGGATATTTATTATAGCAAAAAGTAAAAGATTTTTTTTTTTCAAAATTGACACTCTTCTTTTGTTTATAGCGCAAAAAAAAATAAAAAGGTGATCAAATACCACCAAAAGAAAGCTCTATTTGTGGGAAAAAAAGGACGTCAATTTTGTTTGGGTACAGCATCGCACGACCACGCAATTGTCAGTTAAAGTGAAGCAGTGCCGTATCATTGAGCAGCCAAAATCTTCCAGGGCTTAAGTGGTTAAGAAACAGACGTAAGAAAAGCATGGTGTAAAAAAATGTCAATTTTTTTTTCTCTCTATATTAGTTTAAGGTTTAAGACAGCATTGAAGCCAAAGCATTAACAGCATCAACCTAACAGCTGGGGGTTTAGCAAAAACTGAATTCAGCAATGGCAGCCACCATTGTTCAGATTCAATTTAATAGCATTTCTTGATGTTTTTAAGTTGATTGAACATTCATAACCTCGTCATTCCGGGTTTTTAAAATCTTTTGGTGTTCCTAAAATTGGCAGAATACCTATATTTAAATATGTAAATCAAAAATCGGTGCAGCGTCACTCCAACTTGTTAGTGCATAACTGTGTACCACAGATCAATTCTCTCAAATAAAGGTATAACACTAAACATATGCAATAACTATACACAATATAAGGTGCAGTAGTATATAAACACAAAACTATGTGCATTTAATAATGTAATACTGATTATAAAGTGCAAAGTGTCCATAAATTCATGTATATAAAATAACGTGCAAAGTGTCCATAAATCTCAAAGGGTAACATTTTAAATTGTATAATGTAGTCCTTTGATTTAAATAGATTATTTCATTCTAAGTGCTATTCCACCATCGTGTAGATAATGAATCCAAAAAATGCTTGTGCTCTCCTCCACCTGTGTTCTCTAGCCGCTCAACTCACACTATAATCCCTGTTTCACCAGCGGGCCATAATTAGCTGTTCCCCCTCAGGAGATAATGCAGGTTCTATGTAGCGTGCTATCCCTCCGTGTCTCCTGTTAGCTCCCAGACCCTCAGGAATACTCAAGGGATAACGATGTATGAAAAAGGAACAAAGCATAGAATCTAGCGCTTTCCGTTTTAAAATTGTAATCCCAAAAATATAAGAAAGTAGTACACTCACATACAAGGCACTTTAGCAGTGCTAGCTGTTACACGCATATCAATAAGATCCTCATACAACGAGATGGCCACGGGATGATGTCAGACAAAACAGGCTCCACCCCCTAATAGGCGTTACATCTCTGGGTATAGACTTCCTCAGTAGTGGACCTTATCGATATGCGTGTAACAGCAAGCACTGCAAAAGTGCCTTGTATGTGAGTGTACTACTTTTTTATATATTTATATTTTTATATTTTATGGGATATATTTTATATTTTATATATATTTTATTATATTATATTATATATTATATTATATATTATATATATTTTATATTTTATGGGATTAAAATTTAAAAAGACAGAGCACTAGATTCTATGCTTTGTTCCTCTTTCATACACCGTTATCCCCTGAAGGTGTGGGAGCTGACAGGAGACACAGAAACAGGGATTATAGTGTGAGGTGAGCGGCTAGAGAACATAGGTGGAGAACAGCACAAGCATGTTTTGGATTCATTATCTACACCATGGTGGAATAGCACTTAGAATGAAATAATCTATTTAAATCAAAGGACTACTTTCTACCATTTTCAATTTCATCCTTTGAGATGTATGGACACTTTGCACTTTATTTTATATACATGAATTTATGGACACTTTGCTCTTTATAATCAGTTTGTTTACAGTATTACATTATTCAATGCATATAGTTTTGTGTTTATATACTACTGCACCTTATATTGTGTATATTTATTGCATATGTTTAGAGTTATACATATTGTTGCACTTTATTTGAGCGAATTGATCTGTGGTACACAGTTATGCACTAATAAGTTGGAGTAGCGCTGCACCGATTTTTGGTTTATATATTTCTATCAACTGTAGTGAAAAATGCTTTGCGGTGTTAGCAGCAACTGGATATCATTTTTTAATAGTTTTTAAGATTTTTATCATTGGTTTAGGTTTGGTTGCACTAATTGAATCTTGATTATAGAATATTTTAAAATTGTCACCTCACTCCTCCATCTTGTCTATGAAATATACGAAATTTCTGCACTTAAAAAAGCACATTGAAACTCTACTGAGAATAAAAAAGGTATAAAATTAGATCAAGAAATATCGATTCATTCAGTTAAGTGCTGGAAAATGTTTCCATAATGAAATCAACCTGAGCTGGCAAAATCCTGTTCCTTTCAATAGGTTACAGCCATGCTCATTAATACATTCATCAGTACTGGTCTAGTTATGCTCTGCCATGATGGATAAGTCAACATTCCAGCAACCATGAAAATTGTTTTATGAACATGAATGTTTGCAAGCACTTGCCAAAATACATTATCTTCTTCTATTCTTTTCACTGAACGTTTTTGTTATACATTACAGGGGGAATTGGAAAAAAAAGAAAATTAAATAACGTTGTGGGCCTTAAATGTGGAAATTTTTGCTTATCTGAGGTTTATTTATTTGATTAGGCATTTAGTAGTAATGCTGTAGAATAAACAGAATTCCCATCTGTTTGGAATGGTGCCCTCGCTGTTCATTGCCTATGTGAGCATTATTTAATTATTTGTGAATACTGTTCCCCACTTCTTGTGCTCTGTCTTCATTTACAAAGAAATGTTAGTGCCCCAAATTAAGCAGAAAAACATTCCACTGTTAATTTTAAATATTCTGGATATGATTATATAATTGTCACGCACAGCAAGTTGCCTCCATCTACAGTTATAAAGTGAAGCAGCTTTTCTATACATTTACAAAAGAAACACAACTGTAAACGTGGAGGTTTTTCATTTCATATATTTCTGTGCCTAATATGGGACCAGAATTTAAAACCAAACTCAGCCTTTGACATACATGAATACAATCTGGCTTGCCAATAGAAAACATACTGTATTTAGGGGAATTCAATATAGCCCTAATTAGGGATCAGCCAATATCGTTTTTTTTTCCATGCCAATACGATACCGATATTTTGACCACCTCTCAGGCCAATAACCGATATTCTCTATACAAACAAAAAGGAGACAATACGCCCTACTCCAATCCTCCTATCTCAGCGCTAAAGGATATTCAGTATATGAAGATGGAAAATAATGATTGTAATAAACCGCAGTGATTTAACCTGATGTCACCATATTCTGAGTGAGATATCTCTCAGCAGCCACTTAATAAAAAATAGAAATATAAATATGGATGAATGAATGTACTATATGAAACAGCAATTAACCCATCAAAGCAGCGCTATTTTCAGTCCTCAATGCTGACTGATAAAACAAAGTCTTTGTAAATGCAAGCAAAACACATGCAGGCAGGTAAATTCCAACAAAGACACAGCGGTAGGAGCTCGGTCTGGATTCCCTTATATGAATAGTAGATCTGATGGGTGCACCTTTCACCATCTATTGGGACACCTTGTGCTGCACACACCCCATAGGGGTTCAAACTCACCGGAGCCAGGAGGTTAACAAGCCTTGGATCAAATCCTCTCTCTGTTTACTCCCGAAGTCCTCCAGGGTTGATGATCAAATAACAGCAACAATGTCCACATGTAAAAAAAGAGACCCCCGAATAGTCCAGTACCGTTTTGATAATTTATTGTAAGTCACAAATCAGAGAAAAAAAAAAAAAACTAATAAAGTAAATACACTGTAAAAATCAGTGGGCACAGTTCCTTACAAAGGATAGCCTTCTAGCTTTCAGTTGGTTGGTAATAGTGGATAACTCAAACTGCTTCTCTCAAAGCACAAGGGTACTGGTTGCAGACTGGATGGATGTTACACACTCACAGCTGATCAGTCCTTCATTCCACTAGTATACAACTACAAGCTTGGAGCGCACTGCGTGTCAGCCAGGCACAGCTGATCCGCACTTCCCCCCTCTCGTGTCTGAAGCTTCAGGCTAAAAGCACACTGCGTCCTCACGTGATAACGGTTGCCGTGGTATCGTGCTCTGACTAGTTTTGTCAGGAAGACTTTTTCAAAGAGCATTGAAAAAGTCTTCCTGACGAAACTAGTCAGAGCACGATACCACGGCAACCGTTATCACGTGAGGACGCAGTGTGCTTTTAGCCTGAAGCTTCAGACACGAGAGGGGGGAAGTGCGGATCAGCTGTGCCTGGCTGACACGCAGTGCGCTCCAAGCTTGTAGTTGTATACTAGTGGAATGAAGGACTGATCAGCTGTGAGTGTGTAACATCCATCCAGTCTGCAACCAGTACCCTTGTGCTTTGAGAGAAGCAGTTTGAGTTATCCACTATTACCAACCAACTGAAAGCTAGAAGTCTATCCTTTGTAAGGAACTGCGCCCACTGATTTTTACAGTGTATTTACTTTATTAGTTTTTTTTTTTTTTCTCTGATTTGTGACTTACAATAAATTATCAAAACGGTACTGGACTATTCGGGGTCTCTTTTTTTACATGTGGACATTGTTGCTGTTATTTGATCATCAACCCTGGAGGACTTCGGGAGTAAACAGAGAGAGGATTTGATCCAAGGCTTGTTAACCTCCTGGCTCCGGTGAGTTTGAACCCCTATGGGGTGTGTGCAGCACAAGGTGTCCCAATAGATGGTGAAAGGTGCACCCATCAGATCTACTATTCATATAAGGGAATCCAGACCGAGCTCCTACCGCTGTGTCTTTGTTGGAATTTACCTGCCTGCATGTGTTTTGCTTGCATTTACAAAGACTTTGTTTTATCAGTCAGCATTGAGGACTGAAAATAGCGCTGCTTTGATGGGTTAATTGCTGTTTCATATAGTACATTCATTCATCCATATTTATATAACCGATATTCTCTGCCGATATTCTGTACATTTAAAAATGCTATTTTTACACTGTCCTTTTACATTTTTTTTATTACTGTTATTGCTGTCACAAGGAGTGTAAACATCCCTTGTGACAGTAATAGGCAGTGACGGGTACACTTTATGGAGGGATCGGGGTTCTATAAGACCCCAAAGCCCTTTTCTGCACTTGAAAGTATTCAAAACGTCAAGATCTGCGTTTTTGAATACTTTCTATCTTTTAAAACTGGCACCTTTAAGATGCCGGTAATCCGGGAAGTGATGTCATGACATCACTTTTGGGTTACTAGATCCAAGACCCGAACGAAGCATCGGCTTTGTTCGGGTCTTCAGCCAGCCAGCGGACGTGCCAGTGGGACGGGAGAGCCCGAGCGAGCGGTGGAAGGCGGTGGGACTTCCCCTCCCGCGGCTTGTAATAACAGCCGAGCAGCTGAGCCGCATCGTTTTTTTACAGAAAAGCTGACCGTCCGCTCTAAAGAACAGTACTGGTTTGATGCATGCAGCTGCAGGCTTCACCCCAGGAAAACCCTTGGAGCAATATTGGTAATATTGTGTACATTTGTGATTAATACAGATACTTCCAAAAAAGTGAATATCGGCCACACCGATAATCGGTCACACCAATAATCGGTCCATCCCTAACCCTAATATCACTTTTCTCCCTTAAGAACTACCTGATAACTGTGGTAACATTATCGACACATGCTCAAATGTATTTATTTATTTATTACAGGTACTTATATATCGCCATCAATTTACACAGTGCTTTACACTTATATATGTACATATATAAGTGATGCAGCGAGGTACGTCACTTCCGTGGTTTTATCTGGCCTTCCTCCTCCAGCAGCTACAGTATTTCATTTTTTTCCCCAGGCTGGAACTCTGCTCACATTCATACATACACATGCATGGGCCAGTTTGGACAGGAGCCAATTAACCTACCAGCATGTCTTTGGAGTGTGGGAGGAAACCCAAGCAGGCAAACTCCAGGCAGATTCAGGTAGTTCCACCACTTTACCACCACTTTAAGAACTATTGCAGAGACGAATTCTTAAAGAATTACCGTCCGTTCTCAGATTGAGGAACTGTTTATAATCAAGATTAACTCTGAGCTGACATACAGAGGTACACCAGTACTTAGAAAAGGCCGTGCCAGTGCTTGGAAGCTGTCATGTATTTGATGGCTTCCCACACAAAGCTGTATTCCCAGCCCCATTTATCTGTATAGCAGTAGATGAATGAAAAGAAAAGGAATGAAAAGAAAAGTTCCCCTTCAGGGCTACTTTACTTTTGATTGACAGTGCGCATATGGATCTGCCATGATCCAAATGAGAAAAACAAAAATATTTGCACTCAGTGTTATATGGGTGAGTATCAAAATACAATTATGTGATATAACATTGTTGCCAACCAACAAATATTGTGATTGTGATACAATGTATGAACAACAATGTATATATAACCAATCAATGAGTATATGGCCCTGTGCACACAGGGTGTTAGCTAACTCCTAAACGCCTTTCCTCTTGTAAGCCACATTTTTGCCTAAAAAAATGCTTGAAATGCGTAAACGTCAAGCACTTGGGTGTTACTTAATTTCATTGACCAGAATTCTGGCAATTGGAATGAATTAATGCTCAAGCGCTTAACATGTCTAGCGTTAATGCATGCTTAGACGCATTTACATGCGTCAAGCCTTACAGTAGCAGTACATTCATGTGAGTGTCCCAGTGGCGGTGCCTCACCACAGCAGAGAGGAGGACACTGATGTGAGGGGGCAGAGGAAGACATTACTGTGGGGGGGTGAAGGACAGAGGACGTTACTGGGGGGAGGGGAGTGAAGGGGACAGAAGTGGACATAACTGGGGGGTGAAGGGGGCAGAGATAGACATTACTGTGCGGAGGGGGGGTGAAGGGAGCAGAGGAAGACATTACTGTGGGGGGAGGTGATGGGGGCAGAGGAGGGCATTACTGTGGGGGGGAGCTGAAGAGGGCAGAGGACATTACTGGGGGGAGTGAGGGGGACAGAGGTGGTCATTACTGTGGGGGGTGAAGAGGCAGAGGTGGACATTATAAGGGGGGGTGAAGGGGGCAGAGAAGGACTTTACTAGGGGGTGAAGGGGCAAAGAAGGACAGCGCTGTGGGGCAGGGCTCAAGTCCTTTTTTATTTTTGAAGTGGGGGGGATTTCCGGGTGAGTTCCCACACTTTTTTTCCCAGGACTTGACCCCTGAGTAAAGAGCAGTTTCCACGCATACAATGATCACTTTAGCTATCTGCAAGAGGGGGATTCTTCCTAAAGACCACAAATGTAGGGAACATTTTTTCAAGAGGCCATCCAAAAGATAACTCCAGTACCTGATACATTAGATGGGTTACAGCCATGGGGAACATACTTGAGTTGGTTCCTGGTTGATCGTTTCTCTGGTTTTATAAACATAAAGTCAGGATATATTACTTATTCATCTTTCCAGACCACATCTCACCCAAAGATCCTAACAAGGGGAACCATAGTGGATCCGGAAGGTACCTTCGCTATGCTGGATATCAGGGTGGATCATCAACTATTGTGACAGTTGTGCATTTACATGCAATCGTGCTCAGTTGCACCCCAGTTTGTGTTCTAATGCCGTGTACACACGATCGGGATTTTGGTCGGAAAAAGATATGATGGCTTTTCCGACGGGATTCCGCTTAAGCTTGCCTTGCATACACACGGTCACACAAAAGTTCACTGAACTTATGACCGTCAAGAACGCGGTGACGTACAACACTACGACAAGCTGGTAAAATGAAGTTCAATGCTTCTAAGCATGCGTCGAATTGTTTCCGAGCATGTGTAGGAATTTTGCGTGTCGGAATTGCTATAGACGATCGCATTTTCGGATAGGAACTTTTTCCGACCGAAAAATTGAGAACCTGCTCTCAATCTTTTGCTGGCTTGAATTCGGCCAGCAAAAGTCCGATGGAGCATACACACGGTCGCATTTTCCGCCGAAAAGCTCTGATCTGTCTTTTGCTGGCCGAATTTCCGATCGTGTGTACGCGGCATAACACTTTGTTTATGTCATGATTTGGCATATAAATTTAATCATATGTCATTCATAACACTATGGCAGTTACACACCTTTATATGAGGCTAAATTTTATTAATGTAATGTGTAAATAACATTGTTAAGTCACATCATGTCAATATACAATTCTGGATTATGCAATATAACAGTATGACATGTTTTGAGATGCAAATATACTGTATTTTAAATGGTTGTAATTTATGACATGTTGTATATATGCTAATAGTTTGGGGATTTTTTTGGACGTGCAGAGCAGACACTTATATTAGCCTTAGTCCCCAGCGGATGCAAGTTTTATATGACTTTAGGTGTATTTTATAGGATATTATAAATATACAATTTAGTTGCAATATGTGGGTCCTTCTGTTCATGAGTTGGTTTTTGTAGTATATTTTAATTTTATTTTGTTGTTTTTGGGTTGAAACAACGGAAAATTGTATACTCACCTTTCCGTAATTTTCCTTTCCTGACGCCTCTCCATGGCAGCACACACTGGGTTGTGACTCCGCCCCCACAACCTGACAGGATTGGTTAGCTATAAATTTGAAGGGGAGACACCCCGCTGCATTCTCTGTAAATATATCACCAAAAAAAACGGGGTGGGAATCTGTGCTGCCATGGAGAGGCGTCAGGAAAGGAAAATTACGGAAAGGTGAGTATACAATTTTCCGTTTTCCTGACGCCTCCATGGCAGCACACACTGGGAAATAACTCGCCAGTCGGGTGGGTGCAAGAAAATAATATTTATTCCTTATAATGCGGAAGAATTGGCTCTAACAACGGATCTACCGAAGTCTGCCATAGCCAAATGAGCAGAATCTACTCTATAGTGAGAAATAAACGTATGTCTGGAGGACCAAGTTGCTGCTTTGCAAATAGTCTCCGGTGAAACCCTGCAATACGCTGCCCAGGAGGTAGCCACTGCCCTGGTCGAGTGAGCCCTGATGCCTTCAGGAATTGCCATATGCCGCATGGAGTATGCCTTCTTGATGGACTTGACTAGCCAGGAGGCTATAGTACGTGAAGTAGCCGCTTGACCTCGTCTGTTTCCATGTGGGATGACCATGAGGGTATCCGTCTTTCTAAAAGAATTCGTAGCCGTCAGGTAACTAATGATGGTAGTTTTAACATCCAGAGGATGAGGTTCACCCTGATCATTAGTGAAGGATGGTAAGACAATATCTTGGTTGTAATGGAAGGAAGTTGCTACCTTCGGGATGAAGTGGTCTGAAGGTCTTAGTACTACCTTATCAGGAAAGAATACCAAGTAAGGTTCTGATGCCATCAGTGCTTGGATCTCAGACACCCTCTTTGCTGATGTGATTGCAATGAGAAAGGATAGTTTTAGAGTCAGATCCCATAGAGATATTGATTCAGATGGAGTAAAAGGAGGATTGGTGAAGGCTTCAAGAACTATTGAGAGATCCCATGATGGAAAAACTGGTTTCTTAGGAGGTTTGATTTTCAGGCAGGCTCTCAGGAATTGGATAACCAGCGGATGTAATGCCCATCTGGTGCCTGTTTTGGCCGACAAGGCAGATACTTGTACCTTAAGGGTACTTGAACTTAGACCTTTGTTGATTCCTGATTGGAGGAATTCTAGGATTTGAGAAGGTTCTGGAGCAATAGGATCCCATCCCTTCTGCTGCGCCATTCTAAAGAATTGGTTCCAAATTCTTGTATAGGTGGTGTTGGTGGTGCTCTTCCTGGCTTGCATCAAAGTCGATATTACTTCCTGTGAGCAGCCTTGTTCCCTTAACCTAACCCTTTCAACTTCCATGCTGTCAGATGTAGTTTCTCTGGAGCTGGATGTAGGAATTGGCCTTGAAATAGCAGATCCGGAGTTACCGGAAGGGGGATTGGAGGTTGAAGGCTGAGCTGCAATAGTGTCGTGAACCATGGTCTTCTCGGCCAAAGAGGAATTATCGCGATTACCGTGGCTGAAGATCTCCGAAGCCTGGACAGGAATCTCGCAATTAGCGGAGTTGGCGGGAATATGTACCCCAACTTGAAGTTCCAGGGATGGATTAGACAATCTATCCCCTCGGCTGAAGGGAAAGATGCTCTGGACAGAAACCTCCGACACTTCGTATTCGCCGGAGTAGCTGCTAAGTCGATCTCTGGTACTCCCCATGTCTCCGTAAGAAGAGAAAAGGCCTGGAGACTCAGGGACCATTCGTTGTTCGAAAGAGTTTCTCGACTCAGGTAATCGGCTAACATGTTCTGTGCCGCAGGAACATATATTGCTTTTAGATCTGCTAGGTGTGCCTGTGCCCATTCCAAGATAGGGTGGACTTCCTCCATCAGTGTGAGACTCTTGGTACCCCCTTGCCTCTGGATGTAGGATACTGCCACCTTGTTGTCCATCCGAATAAGCACGTTCTTCCCTCTGAGGACTGGTGCAAATGCCATGAGGGCCTGGAAAGCTGCTCTGAGTTCCAGTATATTCGATACTAAATCCTGGCCCCGGAACTGCCATCGGCCCTGCGCTGCTTGATCTTGACAGTGAGCTCCCCAGCCGCTCTGACAGGCGTCCGAGGTGACTATTATCGGATCTGGGGGAACTATCAGTTTGTATTTCCTGAGATTGGTCAAGTGTGTCCACCACCACACTGATTGCTTCATTGGTCTGGAGATGGTAATGGTCTGACGCATCGATACTCCATCCCACTGTCTCAGAAAGGAGTTCTGGAGGATTCTCATGTGCCATTGTGACCATTGCACCATGGGCAGGGTTGCAGCCATAGACCCTAGCACACTTAAGCAGACTCTGGCTGGAAGATGCCTTGCTGATAGTAATCTCCACATCTTCTGTACTAGAGGCTGAATCTTTTCTTGAGGAAGTTGTACCATGTTCAATTTGGTGTTCAGATCTGCTCCCAAGAATACCATGTTCTGAGTGGGTTGTAAGCTGCTCTTTTTCCAGTTGACTAACCAGCCGAAGTCTTGGAGAGTCGTGAGTAAGATCTTCTGATGGCATAGCAAGGTTTCTTGATCTTCTGCCAAGAGCAGGATGTCGTCCAAATAATGGTGGACTCGCAGACCTTTCTCCCTGAGGAATGCAACCAAGGGTAGAAGGACCTTGGTAAATGTCCTGGGAGCCGACGAGATGCCGAAAGGAAGGCACTGAAATTGGAAGTGACTTTTGTTGATGGCAAATCGGAGGAATTTTTGAAAGGCGGGATGAATCGGAATATGTAGATAAGCGTCTGATAAATCTACTGAGAGCATCCAGTCGCCCAGGTTCACTGCCAGAAGTATAGACTGCAGACTCTCCATTTTGAAGGCCTCTGTTTTTATGTTCCTGTTGAGATTTTTTAAATCCAATACAGGGCGTAAGTCTCCGGTCTTCTTCTTTACCAAGAATAGTGGGGAATAGAACCCCCTCCCCTTTTGATCTGACGGAACTTCCAGTATTGCCCCTTTCTCCTTCAATTCCACTATATATTTTAATAGTAACTTCCTTTTGACTAGTGAAGATGGCATTCTTGTTGATTGGAAGTGATTCTTTGGAATTTTGCCCATAAATTTCCACTTGTGTCCAAATTTGATCGTGGAGAGAGTCCACTGGTCCTCTATATGGCTTGACCAAATCTGTGCGAAGTCCTTGAGCCTGGCGCCCACCTGTACTGAGTGGGCAGGCGAACCTTCAAAAGGACTTCTGCTGCTCCCCTACCGGGGTAGGCTTGGACTTCTGCATCCTTAGGAAGGAAGGTCTTGTGTTCTTCCAGTCCCTTCTAAACTCCCTACCAGGACGGTAGGCTCTAGCTTCCCTATATTTCTCAGGAAGGTTGCGCCTGAAGAAGGAACCCTTTTGGGCCTTGGGTTTTCTATCCGAGGGAATTAATCCCGACTTCCCTCCTGTTACCTTCGAAATAGCGGTGTCCAATTTAGACCCGAACAGGTTTGAGCCATCATATGGAATTCTGCACCAGTTTGTTTTGGATGCAGTATCGGCCATCCATGGTTTCAGCCACAAGGCCCTTCTTGCTGTGACTGAGGCTAGCATTGATCTCGCCGAGGATCTTATAATATCCACTGAGGCTTCTGCCACAAAGTCACCTGCCAACTTGATCTCCTGAAGAGAAGATATTATTTTATCTATTTCGGTACCGTCTTGCAGATCCTTCTCCACCTTGGTTGCCCAACCTGATATGGCTTTGGCCACTGCTGCTGTGGTAATTGCTGGTCTGCATGCGCCCCCAGCAGTGGAGTATGCTTTCTTCAATTCTAGATCCAATTTCCGATCCAGAACATCCCGAAAGGAAACTGCGTCTTCAATAGGCAGAGTGACATGCCGTGCAAGACGCATCAAGGAGGAGTCGACTACTGGAGCGTTCATCAATGTTTTGACTTTTGACTCCTTCAGAGGATACATTTTTGTCAGTCTGTTGGTGAGACTGGACCGCTTATCAGATCTTTCCCACTCATCTTTAATTAGATCCTCCAGTTCACCTATAAAAGGGAAATTCTCTGGTTCTTTCCTTAAATTTGGGAAATATTTCCGGACTTTCTGCGGTTCCTCTTTATCTTCTTCCCAGCCTATCGCTTCTTTGACTGACTTTGCGAAAGGCTGTACCAGGGAAAAGTCAAAACCTGCTGACATGTCCTGTTCCTCATCTCCTGAGGAGGGTTCTGATGCCTGGGGTTGGCTGTCATCCGCCACCGATGTGCTAGGCGTAGGCCTATCGATTAGAGGTGCTGTTGTCTCCCTTATGGATTCCCGCACAGATTCTCTTATGAGCTCCGTAGCCATTGCTGCGTCTAGTTCTTTGTCCTTTGCTGCCTCATTGAAGCAGGATCTGCAGACTAGTTTATCTGGCAAGGCTGGTGCGCCGCATACCCAGCAAGCGTTTGCTGCAGGATGGGTGTGGCGGCTTTGGCGGTGCGATGAAGGTGACCGTCTGCGGTGTGACCGACTGTGACGGGAGCGGCTGCGTCTTGAGCGGCTGTGACGTGAGCGGCTATGTCTTCGGTGGCGAGAAGAGGATCTTGAGCGGCTTCTGCGGGACTTCTTGCTTGACCCATGGCTTGATGTCCTCTCACGCCTGGAACTTGCGGCTCTTGACCTGGTGGGGCTGCCAAAAACGCAGCGTTAGTGGTTGGCTCTCTTTTTTCTCTCCCCTTCTTCAATACTTACCAATGACGAATAGCCTCTTACCTCGTTTGCTGATGGTGGTCTGCGCGGGCAGTGGTCTCCATAGTGATAGTAGACAGTGTAGACTGAAGGAAATTAAGAGAAAGGAAAAAAACTTTTTTTTTTTTTTTAAAACTTACTCTTTCTTTTAATATATTATTTATTTATTTAAAAAAGGCTAAATTGAATAAATTGACTTACCTGGTCTTGCTGAGTCGTTTTCTGGCAAAGCAGTTGAAGGCCGGTGAACATTCAGGCATCTGTGATACTGCTCAGCAAAAATCACAGAAATGCCTGTGTTTTTAAATCTGCCGCCGCCGTCGCGGCAAAATGACGCTCCCGCGCATGCGCAGAACGTCCCGAGCGCCTCGGCGCCATCTTGGAGAAGGGCATTACCTTCCCAAGGCAGAACTAAGCCCTGAGGCCAATTGCAGAGTGGAGGAGGCGGCCTCGGCGGCCATGACAGTTCCTACAGCGGTGGACAACAAGTGCCAGCAGGCCTCTAAGCAGAGAAACACCATAAGTAAACTACAGACAAAGGTACAGGCAAAAAGGAAAAGGAGACCACTGCAAAAATATGAAGCTTCTTTAAAGCTTACTGTGCCAGATGTCCAGACGCCCCCTGAGACCACCAGACCGGGGGTTCCCTCCATAGAAGCTCCTTTAGAGACTGTACAGGAGGGACTTCCAAACAGGAGAGGCTTGAACCTGCTGGGGCGAGTGCGGTAAGAGGCTTTTTTCTTTTTCTTTATCTTGACAACAGGAGCAAGCTGCATATCCCAATCTGTCAGGTGAGGATAAAAAAGAGAATGCAGCGGGGTGTCTCCCCTTCAAATTTATAGCTAACCAATCCTGTCAGGTTGTGGGGGCGGAGTCACAACCCAGTGTGTGCTGCCATGGAGGCGTCAGGAAACACATTATAGGTTTAGTGATGGTTTTGACTTTAGAGGTTACAGTCTGGTAAAGACACAATGGTAACATAGCTACAGTATGGGTTCTTGCAAATGGCAAAGTAATAAAAAGCTTTTTTCCCTCAATAGACTTGCGTTGAGTTGATGTGCAATTAGATGCATCTCTGTGCATTGCATTAAAATGCATACATGTAGCATTTTAATACAATGCAACACACTACACTGCATATGACAACAGCATTGTGGTGTGTGGCAGCACTTTGTTTTATTATATTTGCATGGTACTCCTTTTGCTAAAAGCAATTAGTCACAGTGCTAAAAAAAGAAACATTGCACCTCTGGTATCTTTTTAGATGGACAGAACTGCTTGAAAGTGTCTCACTGCAGACAAAAATGTTACTACAGGGCACTTCTGGGGGTTCCTGGAGTTTGACTTTCTGTAGACATCTAAAGAAAAGTGGGACAGTTTTTGGAGCAGGGTAATAGAGTTCTGAGAAAGAACTGAAATGAATTATTGTTGCATAGTTTCAGGGAAGGCAAAGAGATATTTTGGCAGTTTTGCTAAATTATGGTGAGATTCCAATTAAAAAGGAAGTGATTAACATTAGATTACAAACTTGCATCTGGTGCAGTTCTAAATGCTTTACCACCTTTTTAAAAAAATATAGAAAATATTTTTTTTTTCTAAATGTTCAGGTGTTTGATAATATATCAGGTGTGATGTATTTTTATATATATTATATACTGTACATGTACTGTATAACCCATGTTGTTTCCTTAACAATGATGAAATCACTCCTGTTGGACCCACTTATGATGATGTCAAGAGGGAAACCCAACAGAACAGAAAACGTTTACAACAAGAGTGTGAAATGTAAGCATCATAAAGTTTCATGATTTCGTTTTAGTTTTCTTTTTAAATGTAGGGCATTTTGATCTTTCAAATCTGTGGTAGACATGGCAAATAAATATGTGATTGAATAGCATTCCATTTTTTAGTTTCTGTAAATAGGAATGTGTATATCTAGCATGATTCTAGCCTTTTGGTCTAGTAATGTGAAATACTTCTAATTGAGTTATTTGATAAAGCCTAAGGCCTCATGCAGACTGGATGTTAGATAAAAAGGCCCCTGAACACCAGTACTGCTGGCAGGAAAACATGGCAGAAAAACTTGCTTCTAGTACAGGCATTTATGCACATTTAGACATATTTAGCTGTGTCTGCGTTTACAAGTGTTTTTTTCCGAAACACTCCCCTCTGCTATTTTCCACTCCCAAATTGTTATGCATGTAGATAGAAAGGAGGAGATGGGCCAGTAGAGATCCCAGGTTACACGGGTGGACCTTGAGAAACATTGTATGGATGAGTGGGCTGAGGCATCCAACTGTGTTTAGCTGCCCTATATTGCATGGCAACTTCATAATTGGCTTCCATACACTGTTTCTCAAGGTACCCACTGATGTCCTCCAACATATGGTATACTGTAGATTATGACAAAAGATAGCTTGGGAGTTATTTGGATTCAGAATACAGAACTCCTTTCTTGCCGCACTTTGTCTAATAATTGAAAGATCCTGCTATAAAGACATTTCAGGCCTCTGTTGACTCAGCCGACATCCACCACCACAAGCACAGCCTCTGTTTAAAGTGGAGGGCCACCCTAAAAAAAAAAAAAAACATTTGAAAAAAAAAAATTTAAACTCACCTAAACCCTTGTTGCTAGGCAGTCTTCCTAATCTGCCTCTTTTTGCGGCGTCTTCTGCTCCTCGGTGAGCGGCCCCGTTGTCTTCTGGGAACTGTGTGTGTTCCCAGAACACCACGGGGCCATTCACAGAGCGCCGCGACGCTCACGCGTGTGCAGTAGGAAACTGGCAGTGAAGCCGCAAGGCTCCACTGCCTGTTTCCCTTACCTAGGATGGTGGTGATGGTGATGGTGGAAGGGTCGGCCTCGGGCGGCCAACATCGCAGGCACCCAGGACAGGTAAGTACTTATTTAAAGTCAGCAGCTACAGTGTTTGCAGCTGCTGACTTTTAATTTTTTTTTTTTTTACGTCCGGAATCCCGCTTTAATGGAAATGATCCGGAGGGTAGCCTAGAAAGAAAGAATTATATATTGATGTGTGCAGGGCCGGATTAAGAGCATTATGGGCCTGGTGCTGAGGATTTTGGTGGGCCTTAAGGGCTGTGCATCGGCGTGCGCCCTGAGGTGAAAGTGAAAGTAAAAGAGTGCAGCCAGCAGCGCTGGCCCAATGCCATGGAAGTCTCAGGCTTCCATAAGAGCCCTGCATTGGCGTGCGTGGTGCGCCCTGAGCGGAGGTTGAAGGGCACAACTGTGCAGACCTAACACAACACTACAGAAGCTGAATACATGGCTCCCATTAGGACTGTCCGCAGTGCCTGTTATTAATTCCACCCAGTCCAGGTGGCACATGCGGATGCAGGACTGGTCAAGGCCAGGGGGATCTCTCCCTGTTGGCCCATTGCTTACCGTGTGCAGCCTGTTTTTTTTGGACGGCTGGGCCCAGGGCTTTTCTTTTCAGGAAATAGGTTCAGGAACCCCCCCTTTCTTTCGGGGAGAACACCACATCATAGGGTGGGTGTGGCCAAATTGTACAGTGGAAGGGTCTTAAAGGGACATTGTTCAATAAAACCAGGAATACATAACACAGTGTTCAGGAGAGAGAGGACAGAGAGCTGGGTTCAGGAGAGCGTAATACAGAGTACTGGGTTCAGGAGAGCGTACTACAACGAGAGCTGGAGTCAGGAGAGCATAATACACAGAGCACTGGGTTCAGAAGAGCCTAATACACAGAGCGCTAGGTTCAGGAGAGCATAATACAACGAGTGCTGGGTTCAGGAGAGCGTAAAACACAGAGCGCTGGGTTCAGGAGAGCAGAAAACACAGAGCGCTGGGTTCAGGAGAGCATAATACACAGAGCGATGAGTTTAGGAGAGCGTAATACAGAATTCTGGGTTGAGGACAGCGTAATACACTCATTGGTGAGGCTGTATTAATGGGCACTGGTTAGGTTGAATTGATGGGCACTGCATTACCCATCAATGCAGCCTCACCAGTGCCCATCAATGCAGTCTCATCAGTACCCATCAATACAGCCTCATAAGTGGCCAGCCACCAGTGCCCATCAGTGCAGTCTCATCAGTGCCCATCAGTACAGCCTCATTAGTGCCCAACCATCAGTGCCCATCAGTACAGCCTCATTAGTGCCCAGCCATCAGTACCCATCAGTACAGCCTCATCAGTGCCCAGCCATCAGTGCCCATCAGTACAGCCTCATCAGTGCCCACAGCCATCAGTGCCCATTAATGCAGCCTCATCAGTGCCCATCAATGCATCCTCATCAGTGCCCAGCCATCAGTGCCCATTAATGCAGCCTCATCAGTGCCCAGCCATCAGTACCCATCAATACAGTTTCACCAGTGCTCAGCCATCAGTGTCCATCAATGCAGCGCCCAGCCATCAATACAGCCGCATTAGTGCCCATCAGTACAGCCTCATTAGTGCCCATTAATACAGGCTCATCAGTGCCCAGCCATCAGTGCCCATTATTTTTATTTTATTTATTTCAGGTACTTATATAGCGCCGTCAATTTACGCAGCGCTTTACATATACATTGTACATTCACATCAGTCCCTACCCTCAAGGAGCTTACAATCTACGTTCCCTAACTCACATTCATACATACTAGGGACAATTTAGAGAGGATCCAATTAACCTACCAGCATGTCTTTGGAGTGTGGGAGGAAACCGGAGTACCCGGAGGAAACCCACGCAGGCACAGGGAGAACATGCAAACTCCAGGCAGGTAGTGTCGTAGGTGGGATTCGAACCTGCTAGGCGAAAGTGCTATCCACTGCACCACTGTGCCGCCCCCACATTAATACAGCCTCATCAGTGGCCCCATCCCATCAGCCTTACTTGGCTCAGCTGGCTGGAGATGCACACTACCACACACTATGGATCACAAAATTATGCTGGGAACTCCCTGTAGAGACAGAAAATTCTTGGATTATCATAAATTCTCCAAAATAATGATTTTTCGCTGTCCAGTGTCCACCAACATGTATTAGTGCTTGTAAACTCCAGATGCACCTAATGTTTACAAGCACTTACACATGTTTAGGTACATCAATCGTTTTTTCTGACAAAATGCTGCTGCTCCTGGACATGCTGGCAGTGGGGGGTTTTCTGCCTCTAAATGCCTGTGTGCATGGACACCTAAACTAACATAGAGAGGCAGAACTGGAAACTGCAGATCCACAGTCCAAACGATCTCTGTGAGGTCCATTAAGATAACACTGCCTCGTCTCTGTGAAGGTTAATATAGATGTTTGCTTATATATTGGCAATATAGCCATGCATCTGGAGGACTGTTAGAATAATCTAAAGCGACCGTGTTAGTCCTGTGATCTGCAAGGCGTGTTTCTGTTTAATTATGTTTAGTTATGTTTTACTGCAAAAAGTTATTACATATTTGTCTCAACACTTCCTAGAATGCCTTTTAATCATGTTCTAATTTTTATGTTTACATCAATCAATATCTCAAACACAATTTTAATTATTTCCCAGTTTTGAGTTAACCGAAATCTTAGATTACTGTACAAACCTAATGAAACATGATAACATATTGGATTTGGATATTGAACAATTTGGATATTGGACTATTATTTGGATTTGCACAATTTGAATTGTTCTGTTGCTCAAAAAACAAACATTCCATTATTAAACGCTAGGGCAAATTGTTGTGGACTAATGAGTTATTTGATATAAAATATTCATGTGTGTAGTTAGTAAATGGCTTGTCTTTGGTCAGGCACAATGCAGTACTCTGTAGCTGGCCAAAAAAAATAGTTTTAGACAGTATGAACATATACTGCAGCTGTTGAATTACTTTTTCACATATTGTCGACAAGTAATGTGTGTATGTTTGCACAATTCATTTTTGAAACAAAGTAACTGATGTTTCAATTCACAGGCTGGAAGCAAAGACCCAAAAAGAACTTGCAGAGATTCAGCAACAGAATGTGAAAGTCAAGAAGCAAATACAGAAGTATGAATTGAAATAAATCTGAGAAGTTATTTTTATTATATAATATATAATAATAGCACGTACGAGCATAAGAGCAATATGTGGATCTGAAAGTGGTGCAAATTAAACTTAAAGCGGACCTTCAGTCATTTTTTCATCTTCCCATCTATTGTTGTTTTAACTTTGCATTGTAAAACATTTTTTTTCTGCCAGCAAATATCTTATACAGCCCACTTCCTGTTTCTTGTCTGGTAAAAAGCCTAGGCTTATGGAATCATGCACAGCTCTCTCTCTCTCACGCGTAATTTTTTCCGACGGATGTTGGCTCAAACTTGTCTTGCATACACACGGTCACACAAAGTTGTCAGAAAATCCGATCGTTCTGAACGCGGTGACGTAAAACACGTACGTCGGGACTATAAACGGGGCAGTGGCCACTAGCTTCCATCTCTTTATTTATTCTGAGCATGCGTGGGACTTTGTGCGTCGGATTTGTATACACACGATCGGAATTTCCAACAACGGATTTTGTTGTCGGAAAATTTTATATCCTGCTCTCAAACTTTGTGTGTCGGAAAATCCGATGGAAAATGTGTGATGGAGCCTACACACGGTCGGAATTTCCGATAACAAGGTCCTATCACACATTTTCCGTCGGAAAATCCGACCGTGTGTACGGGGCATTAGAGTTTGCCAGCAGGGGGGGGGCATGAGAGTGGAGAAGGGATGAGTTACAGTAGAGCCAATGAGAGCTGCAGAGCTGGAGAGGGCTAGATGAGGGTGGAGATAACAGAAGACTGCAAAGATCCATGAGTATTTATTGAGAGAGATGAAATGTGCAGGCAAGCAGTGGTGTGAGTGTGTGTGTGTCTGTATATATATGTGTGTGTCTGTGTATATATATATACACGCACGCATATACACGCATATTCGTGCACCCGAACACATCCGTGACCTGGACCCAGCGCATCACGGATCACGGATCACGGTAAACGGCCGCTGATCATGGCCACTTACCGTGTGATCGCTCCGTCAAATGACGGAGCGATCACATGTAAACAGACCGGCGTGATATCTGGTTCCTCTTTCCTCTCCGTCCAGTGTGAGCGGAGAGGGGAGAGATCGGTGGCGGCAGCGCTGTGGGCTGGATGTGTAGTGCCCACAGCGCTGCTCAGTGACAAATCCATCCATCCATTCTCAGCCATGCATACCCATCCATACTCTGCATACTCAGCCATGCATACCCATCCATACTCTGCATACCCATCCATCCATCCATGCATACTCAGCATACCCATCCATACTCTGCATACTCATCCATACTCTGCATACCCATCCATCCATCCTCTGCATACCTATCCATCCTGCATCCATCCATCCATACTCAGCATACCCATCCATACTCTGCATACCCATCCATCCATCCTCAGCACACCCATCCATACTCTGCATACCCATCCATACTCTGCATACTCATCCATACTCTGCATACCCATCCATCCATCCATACTCGGCATACCCATCCATACTCGGCATACAATGGGGACGGAAAGTATTCAGACCCCCTTAAATTTTTCACTCTTTGTTATATTGCTAAAATCATTTTTTTTTCCTCATTAATGTACACACAGCACACCCCATATTGACAGAAAAACACAGAATTGTTGACATTTTTGCAGATTTATTAAAAAAAGAAAAACTGAAACATCACATGGTCCTAAGAATTCAGACCCTTTGCTCAGTATTTAGTAGAAGCACCCCTTTGGTTGGATGGTAAACGTTGGTGGACAGCCATTTTTAGGTCTCTCCAGAGATGCTCAATTGGGTTTAAGTCAGGGCTCTGGCTGGGCCATTCAAGAACAGTCACGGAGTTGTTGTGAAGCCACTCCTTCATTATTTTAGCTGTGTGCTTAGGGTCATTGTCTTGTTGAAAGGTAAACCTTTGGCCCAGTCTAAGGTCCTGAGCACTCTGGAGAAGGTTTTTGTCCAGGACATCCCTGTACTTGGCCGCATTCATCTTTCCCTCGATTGCAACCAGTCGTCCTGTCCCTTCAGCTGAAAAACACCCCCATAGCATGATGCTGCCACCACCATGCTTCGCTGTTGGGACTGTATTGGACAGGTGAAGAGCAGTGCCTGGTTTTCTCCACACATACCGCTTAGAATTAAGGCCAAAAAGTTCTCATCAGACCAGAGAATCTTATTTCTCACCATCTTGGAGCCCTTCAGGTGTTTTTTTAGCAAACTCCATGTGGGCTTTCATGTGTCTTGCACTGAGGAGAGGCTTCCATCGGGCCATTCTGCCATAAAGCCCCGACTGGTGGAGGGCTGCAGTGATGGTTGACTTTCTACAACTTTCTCCCATCTCCCGACTGCATCTCTGGAGCTCAGCCACAGAGATCTTTGGGTTCTTCTTTACCTCTCTCACCAAGGCTCTTCTCCCCCGATAGCTCAGTTTCGCCGGATGGCCAGCTCTAGGAAGGGTTCTGGTCGTCCCAAACGTCTTCCATTTAAGAATTATGGAGGCCACTGTGCTCTTAGGAACCTTAAGTGCAGCAGAAATTTTTTTGTAACCTTGGCCAGATCTGTGCCTTGCCACAATTCTGTCTCTGAGCTCTTCAGGCAGTTCCTTTGACCTCATGATTCTCATTTGCTCTGAAATGCACTGTGAGCTGTGAGGTCTTATATAGACAGGTGTGTGGCTTTCCTAATCAAGTCCAATCAGTATAATCAAACACAGCGGGACTCAAATGAAGGTGTAGAAACATCTCAAGGATGATCAGAAGAAATGGACAGCACCTGAGTTAAATATATGAGTGTCACAGCAAAGGGTCTGAATACTTAGGACCATGTGATATTTCAGTTTTTCTTTTTTAATCACTTCAGCCCCGGAAGAATTTACCCCCTTCTTGACAGTGCACTTTTTGCGATTCGGCACTGCGTCAATTTAACTGACAATTGCGCGGTCGTGCGATGTGGCTCCCAAACAAAATTGATGTCCTTTTTTTCCTACAAATAGAGCTTTTTTTTGGTGGTATTTAATCACCCCTGCGCTTTTTATTTTCTGCGCTATAAACAAAAAAAGAGCGATAATTTTGAAAAAAAAACGCATTATTTTTTACTTTTTGCTATAATAAATATCCCCAAAAATATATAAAAAAACAATGTTTTTCCTCAGTTTAGGCCGATACGTATTCTTCTACATATTTTTGGTAAAAAAAAATCACAATAAGCGAAAATGGCGGCAATCAGCGATTTTTATTGTGACTGCGACATTATGGCGGACACATCGGACATTTTTGACACATTTTTGGGACCATTGTCATTTATACAGCAATCAGTGCTATACAAATGCACTGATTCCTGTGTAAATGACACTGGCAGTGAAGGGGTTAACCACTAGGTGGCAGTGTAGGGGTTAAATGTGTCCTAGGGGCGTGTTTCTAACTGTAGGGGGGATGGGCTGTGTGTGACATGTCATTGATCTCTGCTCCGATGACAGGGAGCAGAGAACAGTGACACTGTCACTAGGCAGAACGGGGAGATGCTTGTTTACATTAGCATCTCCCCATTCTTCCTCCCCGTGAGGCGATCGCGGGTATCCCAGCAGCGATCGAGTTCGTGGGACCCGCGACCCGACTCATGGAGCTTGCCACACGCGTGCGCTCGCTGGCCGCCTCTTAAAGGGGAACGTACAGGTACGTGATTCTGCCGCAGTATATCTGCGTATGGCGGTCGGCAAGTGGTTAATAAATCTAAAAAAAGTCAACAATTCTGTGTTTTTCTGTCAATATGGGGTGCTGTGTGTACATCAATGAGGAAAAAAAATGATTTTAAATGATTTTAGCAAATTGCTGCAATATACCAGTAACAAAGAGTGAAAAATTTAAGGGGGTCTGAATACTTTCTGTCCTTCACGGCTCATCCATCCCCATTCATGCTCATCCATGCCACATCAGTTATCATCCATGCCACATCAATGCCACTACAGTGCCTCACAAAAGTGTAATAGGTAGTCAAATTAGATTTGAAACTTATGTCCCTAGAACACCTGATGGTGCTCCCTGCGTGTTGGTCCTCTGTATGTGGCCAGGCTGTGGAAAAGTCTCCTACATGTGGTATCGCCGTACTCAGGAGGAGTAGGAGAATCTATTTTGGGGTGTAATTTTTGTTATGTACATGCTATGTGTTAGAAATATTGTGTAAATGAACAACGTTGTGTAAAAATAAATGCGTTTTCATTTTCTTTACACATTTTCCAAAAACTTTTAGAAAAAAATGACATGTTCAAAAGACTCGTTATGCCTCATAGATTATACATTGGGTTGTTTTCTTTCCAAAATGGGGTCATTTTTGGGGCATTTCCATTGTCCTGGTTCTCCAGGGCCTTCAAAAGTGTAATGCCGTGTACACACGACCGGTTTTGCCGTCGGAATTAACTCCGAAGGTGTCTCCGACGGAACTCCGACGGAATTCCATTCAAGTGGTCTTGCCTACACGCGGTCAACCCAAAGTCTGACCAAAGTCCGACCGTCCAGAACGCAGTGACCTACAACACGTACGACGGGACTAGAAAAAGGAAGTTCAATAGCCAGTAGCCAATAGCTTCCATCTCGTACTTGCTTCACAGCATGTGTTGTTTTTGGTCCGACGGAACAGCATACAGACGATCGTTTTTCTCGATAGGAATTGGTTCCGTCAGAAATATTTAGAACATGTTTCATTTCTAGGTCCGTCAGAATTTTCGAAAAATGAAGTCCGATGAGGCCTACACACGATCGGAATAGACGATTAAAAGCTTCCGTCTGACTTTTTCTGTCGTACATTCTGCTCGTGTGTAGAGCTTAAGAGGTAGTCAAGAAATTATATGTGTAATTTATGCTCCAAGAACGCCTGATGGCGCTCCCTGCATGTTGGGCCTCTGTATGTGGCCACGCTGTTTAAAAGTCTCACACATGTGGTATCGCCATACTCAGGAGGAGTAGCAGAATGTGTTTTGGGGTGTAATTTGTTCTATGCATATGCTGTGTGTAATAAGTAACCTTCTAATATAACAATTTTGTGAAAAAAAAAAAAAAAGAAAAAAAAATCTTGATTTTGCAAAGAATTGTGGGAAAAAATTACAACTTCAAAAAACTCACCATGCCTCTTACTAAATACACTTTCCAAAAAGAGGTCATTTGGGGGGTATTTGTACTTTCCTGGCTTGTTAGGGTCTCAGGAAGCAAGATAGGCCGTCAGTACTTCAGGTGTGATCAATTTTCAGAGATTGGCACTATAGCTTGTGGACTCTATAACTTTCACAAAGACCAAATAATTTACACCGATTTGGGTTATTTTTACCAAAGATATATAGCGGTATAAATTTTGGCCAAAATATATAAAGAAAAATTACTAATTTGCAAAATTTTATAACAGAAACAAAGAAAAATTAATTTTTTTACAGAATTTTCGGTCTTTTTTCTTTTATAGCACAAAAAATAAAAAACCCAGCGGTGATTAAATACCACCAAAAGAAAGCTCTATTTTAGTGAAAAGAGGACAAAAATTTCATATAAGTACAGTGTTGCATGACTGAGTAATTGTCACTCAAAATGTGAGAGCACCGAAAGCTGAAAATTGGTCTGGTTAGGAAAGGGGTTTAAGTGCCCAGTGGTCAAGTGGTTAAACTCTCCATTATCTTCCCGACTATAGAAGTTAAACTAACAGGTCTATAGTTACTTAGTAAAGACTTTGATCCCTTTAAAAAAAAGGAACCACTCCACTACACCCAATGCACCTTGTCCTTGTTATGGACAAGATTTATTGCATTGCTATAACACAATATTTGTAAAAGCGAGCAGTAACGACTGGATGAACTCTTTTTTACGCAGGTTTCAACCTGCGGGGTTCATTGTAGTAGTTGTGTTTTTCTCTTTTTCTTTTTGATTGTTTTGTGATGTTTGCCCAAAGGCTCTGTATTGTACAACTTTTTCAGAAAACCAATAAAAAATATTTAAAAATTAATAAATAAAGGCACCACATTGGCCCTATGCCAATCCAGTGGTACTATTCCAGTCATTATAGAGTCCCTAAAAATTAGAAACAATGGCTTTGAAATGACAGAGCTCAATTCATTTAGGATCCGTGGGTGAATGCCATCTGGTCCTGGTGCTTTATTCACCTTTGTCTAAATATTTCTGGACCATATCATTTGTGAGCCATAGTGGATCATTTGGGACTATTGACTGGCGAGCTGCAATATATTACATTTTTGGTTTTGGGTTTAATGGTTATATACATTTTGAAAAATCAAAAAAGAAGTGTAGAACTATGTGTCATGTTATAATTGTCAACAGCAAGGGCGAGCACAGACATAGTACATCTCCCACTTCAAACAGTTCTAGCTGGCTGGATGAGATCAAGTAAACTGCATTTCATCAGTTGTTCCAGTTTCATAAACTATTGGATTATATTTACAGAAGTAAAAAGCTCTGCTATTAGAAGCACTGCATTTTTTTTATTAGTTGTGAGCTCTTCATTAAAAGCTACGGTGTTTGTGTCTTTCACATTAGCATCACTATTTACTTTATATCTTGCATCTTCCCAGAAAAGTTATAGTATCGTAATTCCAGTTCACAATGTGGATGATGTCAAGTTTAGTATAATTTATCTTGCTACCACTACCACTCATAATACTTTATAGCATCTTTTGTATTGGTTAAGATTATGGTCCTCTATTAAAGTTAATCACTAAGATATAAGGAATAAGGACATTAATAATTTTAAGGTTACATTAAAGTTATTCTAAACCTTTGTTTTTTTTGTTTTCTTTTTTTATAACAAACATGTCATATGTACCTGCTTTGAGCAATAGTTTTGCACAGAGCAGCCCCGATCTTTCTCTTCTGTGGTCCCCTGCCAGCACTCCTGGCTCCTCCTCTTCAGCTAGTACCTCCAAAGGAAGCTGTTTCCTATGGGGGCGTTTGTGCAGGCTCAATGCCAATCCACACTACCTGCATCTATTGATGCGGACAGTGTTTCTCGGCCCCACCCCTGCTTACTTGTTACAGGATTTGATTGATCTCTGAGAATGAATAACTTTAAATTATAACTAGTCAGGGATGGCTTGTATTGAAGCATTTAATTACTTGTTGAGAATAGTTCAATGTCCAAAGTTTGGGCACAGAAGTACTTTATATTAACTGCCGTAAATATGTCTGGATGCATTCAAAGGACAATCACAATTCAAGACAATTTATACACATTATTAGTCCACAATAAAAAGAGTACAAAATAGTATGCAAGTTCCACATGCAGTCTGCAGTTATTGCACACCAAACATATTATAGAAAGCTGGCCTCAGTCATTTCTGACTGTTATTTATGTTAGTTGGGGCCCTACACATCTGTACATTTTTGAAAAAATATGATTTTCTTTGCAGCTTCATCTCAGTACGAAAATCAGCGCAAATAATTTTTACATTTTCTGTTATAGAATGAAGCAGGAACTTTCGAGTGGAGGGAGGCTTAACACTACTCTTCTTTTGGAAAAACTGGTAGGAAATGTATTATTTTATATTTTGAGTTATAAGTGATAGTAAATGATAACCTTGTGAAAGAACCCATTCAGTCTGGAATAGAAAAGAAAGGCAAAACATTTATGTATATGTATAACATTTATGTATATGTATAAAAAAACATTATAGATGCCATTTTTCCCTTTTTTAAGTCACATTCCCTCTGTGCTTAGCTGCATAAGAGCTGGGGGAGGAGAAGCAGCAGCACACTGAGCTTCACTGTGAAGCTCAGCACATTGAGCTTCACAGTGAATGGCTGTGCAGGGGGGGGGTCAGGACAAGTCTGATCATTGGAAGAAAGCAGGCTGAGTTCCCAGCATGCTAGGAGAGCTGACCATGCTAGGAAGGATGTGCTTCAATGCCTAGTGTGGTCAGTTTGAAATAGGAAAGCAGGGGGACTGGCAGGAACAATAGGGATTTCACACAAAGGACGCAATAAAAAGAGAACAGGATACTTTTTCATACAAGTACATGGTCCAGGCAGACAGGTATATGAAATGTTGGGGTAAGAAAGGCTTAAGGCTGGGTTCACACCGCAGGACAGAGTGGCTCACAGCAGCGGTCTGGTGCGTCCCCATTCACCATTTCAGGGCCGATTTCAGCCCGAATTTTTAGCTGAATTTGGACCTGAAACAGACCAGAAGACACACAGGACCCCTGTGCAATTTGCACCGGAGTCACTCCGGTGATGTGTAAACCGACTCCATAGAGAGCCGATCACAATCTCCTGTTATGCGAATTGGATGCAGGGAAGTCCAATTCGCAATAGTGTGAACCCAGCCTAAAGCTTTTTTTTTTTACATTGTGTCAGATACATTCATGATAAATGCATGTATTAAAGCTGAAATTGCTTTGGGGAAATTACTAAACTACCCTGACAGTGGGACTCCCCACACAGCAAGGACTAAATGATCATTTTCGTCTACACCACTTGCATGATTCTCCTCTATTTGTCACTGGTCACCCGCAGATGCTTTGCTGCATCGTCTGTCGGTCGTTCTCTGACATCATCATGTACTATGCAGGACCAGCAATCTTTCATTGTATGTGAGGAGACTGAGGGCCTGTTCACAGCCTGTAACATCAGAGAGAATAGGAAAACACCAGCTGCCAAGGGAGCGAAGTGTAAAATAAGTAAAACTGCTTTTTTAAGGTACCTTAGACAAAAATTAGCATTTATCCCCTGCAGTGCATGGGGAGTCCCAATGCAAGGGCAGTTTTGTAATTTCCCCAGGATTCAGCTTTCATTTTAATCAACTGTTAAACTGTATATGCTTACCTCCAGGTATTTGTGAAAAGTACCTTATTGGGTAAATCTAAACTCTAGAAATTTCTAACAATTACACTGTTGTATCTATCCAGGAAGAGCTCATCACTCACATAGAAGCCAGAGGCCTACAGTCCAAACTCCCTGGGTGGGGGGGGGGGGGGTTACTTGTACAATATAATTAAGCTGACACACACAGACTTTTTTAACCAGTTTTCCACAATCATTGAAAACAGGTTTACAAAAGCAGACTTCAGGAACTGCATTTCATTTAAAAAAAAAAAAACTAAAAGAAAAAGCAACAAATGCACTGGCCACATTTAAGGATTGGTAGGCTGCAATGTATTACATTTTTGCTTTTGGGTTTAGATATGCTTTAAGGTTTTGCAATGTAATGTAACTTTCCAAATTAAACCTCTTTGGTACCTAGGTATAGCTGTACTGTACATCCAATGGATTTTCCTTTAGAGTGTGCAGCTTGGATTGTCTGTATGCTGAATACCACTGTGCTGCTAGGAAGTGGAAACAGCTGTATTTTACTGTGACATTATTACTTCACTTAGGAATTGTACAGTACTATTCAAATGAGATTTAAAGCATAAACAAACCTTGTTAACTAAGGCCAGAGTAACACCGATCTTGGACAAGCCACTAGTTATGCTATAAAATAAATATAACTGAGAATCTGACTCAGGCTATGTGATCAGCTAAACTGTTTACAGATGTGCAGAAAGTGTCAGTTTAGCTACTGGCCAGAAATCCAGTACCTAACAAAGGGGACTGCTAAATATCTCTTTGTACATGAGATAGCCACCAGTGCTAGACTTACATCACATATCAGTATAAAAAAAAACAACAACCAATAATGAAAGTCATTCTCAAACGCAGCAATGTGCAGCAGGATAGCTTGTCTCTTGTCATCCACAGCATTCATGAGCTGATCACAGGACTATGATTACTTGCTAATGTTCTTGGCTTGGGTATGTGTCAGGGGTAACTATACCAGATACAATGTCAGGAAAATAAAAATAGCCCTAAAAAACAGATTTCTGGTGGTTGTCCTGTTAAGCAATACCTTTACCTAATTCAGGCAAGCATTTGCGCCAGTGTCAGTAAAATTACCGTGCAGGAAATTCAGGAAGTTCTTACTACCGCAACATTAAGAACCTGTCGCTTTGGCAGCAACAAATTCTTATAGAGTTACAGTCAGTTCAACAATTAGGAAACTGGCAGTAATTAAGATCTAATCTAAACTGGCATACTGGGGTATGCTTGTACTCAGAGAGTGGCTGTTCCTGTGCTTGGAAACTCTCATGTATGTGGCAACTTCCCGCACTTTTTCCGAGTGCCAAAATATGGCAATGCCCAAATTTGGGAAATTACTTGTTACTGAATGGGCATTGCCTGATGGGGAACTGAGAGACTAGCTCCCCAGCAGGTCCACTTTATTTTGATTGAAAGTACATGGCAGTGGGTGGATTCGAAAGCTGTCATCAGGCTGATGGACATGATGGGGAACTAGATTCTTAGTTTCCCATTAGGCTCCAGCCATCTCCATGTTTAAAACTCCCCGGTCATGTAACTGTCAGTGAGACAGGTGCAAGGGCTGGAAAGCGAGAACGGAACTAAGTAAATTGAGGAATGAGTGTACACTGTGGACACTATGACCTAAGTGCAGTTACGGACAAATTCATGTACCTGTCTCTAGCAGGTACCTGAATTGGGTGCAAGCCCTGACACTTTCAGTGCTGTACTCTGACGGAATTCTAAAGGGTGTCTGTAACTTTTATCATAATTTCTAAAAGGATAATGTTGCAGGTGTATTTTGACAGGAAGTGGAGTGAGTTGGGCTTACAATTAGCTCCACCGTGGCTCCACACATTTCACATGTGGATCCTTGCTTTAATTTTTGCTGCTCCACATTTCTTCTCCACCACTGACCAAAGCAAGGTAGCAGGTCAAACTGCTATCATGACAGATTGTCTAAGTGAGCACTCCTTATAGCATGGCAACTTAGTACCTTCCTCAAAGTTACAAAATAAGGTTTCTACCTCCCAGGTTTGCTATCTCCTTGATTTTCACTTTAATACCTCCCCTTTTTCTCCACAGGAAGCTGTGGCTCTGCTTCTGGCTCAAAGTCCTTAATGGTTTTGTATTTCTTTTTGGGGTTTTATTGCAGTTGGGAGAGTTCTTAGCATTGGTGGACATCTGAGATGCCTACCTCCATGTTCCTGTTTCCAGAATCACCAATGCTGTCTGCAATTCACAGTGGGGGAACAGCATTTACAGCTTGTGGTAACAACCTTCTGGTTAGCCACGGCCCCAGGAATGTTTACAGAGGTCCTTGCCCAAGTATGGGTGGTAATAATATCAAAGCTGCTGATCAATCTGATCCAGGCAACACAACTGTAGCTTCAGCTTTGGACATATTGGTTGACAGGCCATTTGCTGAGGATCCAGTCTGACAAAACTACAATACTCGCATACATACGTCATCAAGGTGGCCCAGCTCGGGAGATGGAACTAATCATTCATTGGGTAGGAGGTCAGGTCCAGGCTTTGTGTTTTATCAAACTGTCTACAGTAGGGAACATGGATCTGATGGCATCTTCTAACATTTCCAAGGCAAACTGGTGCATGGCCAGATTCCCTTTGTTACACTTAAAATGGCTGTAAACCCTCACATATACCCAGTAAAGTGACTGGCCTCAGGTGATACACAGAGATTAAACAAATCCTTCTACTTAAAGCATTTGTTCACCCAAAAAAAAAAACTGATCCTGATAACTTAAAGCATGTTATACAGCACAGTGCTTGTGCTGTGTCATTTGGCCCCTTGTAACACCTAAGAAACCTGGCTGATGCTGCCTGGCTATGCCCTCCCCTCTGCAAATTGATCACGGTGTATCAGGGCTGCTGAGCCCTGACACCATGGTCAGAGTAGGTGCCTCCCTCATTGGCAGCCCTGCTATCTGTCTCCTGAGTCCCCCCTGTCCTCCTCCCCCCTCCCCTTCCTTGCCTGTCTGCTTGTACCAGCGCCAGCTCACCCCCCCCCCTGCTCCTGATGCTCTCTTAACTGCAACTATATTGTCTTATACCCTCTACCATAATAACAAGTGTCCCTGTGTCTGTGTTATATAAAAAATCTTCCGATCTGTACCTATATGAGCTCCTCTCCTGGCGCTCAGCTGACTGTCGGCTCTCTCTCTCCTCTCTTCCCCTTCTCCCTGGCTGATGTCAGCAGGAGTGCTTGGCCCCGCCCACTGGAGCTGTGAGCCAGAGAGTGAAGAGAGCCGAGGAATCAGCTGACTGCCCAGAGTGGAGCTCATATAGATACAGATCGGAAGATTTTTTACATAACACAGGCACAGGGACACTTGTTTTTATGGTACAGAGGGGATAAGACAATTTAGTTGCAGTGGGTTAACAACCACTTTAAGTTGTACCTGCTTATCTGCAGTCTTCTCTACATCCGTTTAATGTCCAGTTTTTTAAAACTTGTGTGAGAGTTCAGAAAAAAGGGGGCAGAGAGCTGAAATTACACTGTGCAGAGCTCAGTGAGGAAAGCTTTGAGAGCTAATTGGAGCGAAGGGATATACCCCCCTCCACACAGCTCACAGGAGCAGAGATGAGGCTGTCAATCTGCTGGAGCTCTGACCCCTGTCACCATTGTTCTCTTGGTGTCAGGAAAACTTGTCAGAAGTGATTCATGCTGATAGCAGAGGAACGAAGCAGCAGACAGACATGACACTTAGGGGAAGATTTACTAAAACTGGTGCACTCAGAACCTGGTGTAGCTGTGCATGGTAGCCAATCAGCTTCTAACTTCAGCTTGTTCAATTAAGCTTTGACAATAAAACCTGGAAGCTGATTGGTTTCTGTGCAGAGCTGCATCAGATTTTGCACTCTCTAGCCTTAGTAAATCTCCCCCTTAGTGCTATTAGTAAACCATTCTTCACAAAATGCATTTATGAGGTCAGGCACTGATGTTGGACAAGAAGGCCTGGCTCGCAGTCTCCGCTTTAATTCATCCCAAAGGTGTTCTGTCGGGTTGAGGTGCAGACCAGTGAAGTTCCTCCACTCCAAACTTGTACATCCATGTCTTTTTGGACCTTGTTTTGTGCACCGGTCCAAACAATTTGGTGGAAGGGGGATTATGGTGTGGGGTTGGGCTTGGCCCCTTAGTTCCAGTTAGGGGAACTCTTAAAGCGTCAGCATACTTAGACATTTTGGACAATTTCATGCTCCCAACTTTGCAGTAACAGTTTGGGGATGGCCCCTTCCTGTTCCAACATGACTGCGCACCAGTGCAAAAATCAAGGTCCATAAAGACATGGAAGAGCGAGTTTGGGGAGGAGGAACTTGACTGGCCTGCACAGAGTCCTGATCTCAACCCGATGGAACACCTTTGGGATGAATTAGAGCGGAGACTGCGAGCAAGACCTACTTGTCCACATCAGTGCCTGACCTCACAAATGCGCTTCCGGAAGAATGGTGAAACATTTCCAGACACACTCCTAAACCTTGTGAAGCGTTGAAGCTCTTAAAGCTGCAAAGGGTGGGCTAACTCAATATCGAATTCTACGGACTAAGACTGGGATGTCATTAAAATTCATGTGTGTGTAAAGGTAATATAGTGTAGTTACTATATAGTCCTTTTGTGGTAGCAGTCCTTTTTTAAGTAGATGTAAACCCTATCTAATAGACATTTAGTTTACTAAAGCACTGTGTATTAAAAATAGCAATGTATTAAAAATGTTCTTTTGTCTTTTTCATCCCTTTTTTGCATTACAATTTTGCTAGTATTCTAAAGCCTCTTTTGCAGCTGTTTTACTGTCTAAATGCACATGCTCTAGTAATGGCTGCATGGCATTTCTTAGGATGAGTTTCCTGATGGGGAAAATAGTACACCATATCTGCATAGTTTGTGTTAAAAAGGTTGTAGTCTTTCCCATTGTTGTTCTGTGAAACAACACAGGAGCAGAAATTGGAGAGACAGGGACAGTCTTCTTTGCAAATCCTTTCAAGCTCAACAGGTTGGATGGGGACTGTGGACAGCAATTTTCAGGTCTCTCCAGAGATGTTCAATAGGGTTCAAGCCAGGGCTCTGGCTGAGCTACTCTAGGACATTCACAGAGTTGTCCCTAAGCCTCTCCTGTGTTGTCTTAACTTTGTGCTTAGGATGGTTGTCATGTTGGAAGGTGAACCTTCGGCCCTGTCTGAGGTCTTGAGCTCTGTGGAACAGATTTTCATTGAGGATATCTCTGTACTTTGCTCCATTCAACTCTCCCTCAACCCTGACCAGTCTCTCAGTCCCTGCTGCTAAAAAACACTCCCACAGCATGATGCTGGCACCACCAAGCTTCACTGTTGGGATCTGGTTTCCTCCAGACATAGTGTTTAGAACTGAGCCCATCAGTTCAATCTTGGTTTCATCACACAAGAGAATCTTGTTCACAGTTTGAGAGTCCTTCATATGTTTTTTTTTTTTTGCAAACTCCAAGGGGGTTTTCATGTGTTTTTGCACTGAGGAGAGGCTTCCATCTAGACACTGCCATAAAACCCAGATCAGTGGAGGGCTGCAGTGATGGTTGTTCTGGAACTTTGTACCATCTCCACACAGGATCTCTGAAACTCAGCCAGAGTGACCATCGGTTTCTTGGTCACCTCTCTTACTAAGGCCCTTCTTTAATCCCGCCTCTGAGATCTGCAGGCAGTTCATTTGACCTCATTACTTTTGATCTGATACAGTAAGCATTGTCTGCTGTGAGACCTTTCAAACTGAGATGTGTGCCTTACCAAATCATGTCCAATCAATTTATGTAATTTACCACAAGTGGACTCTGTCAAGAGAAATGGGAAGCACCTGAGCTAAATTTCAAGTGTTGTTGCAAAGGGTCCGAATAGTTATGCCAATGTGATATTTCAGTTTTTCCTTTTTCATACATTTGCAAACATTTCCAAAATTTTGTCTTCACTGTCATAAAGGGGTACTGAATGAAGATTAATGAGAAAAAAATGAATTTAAATAAATGTAGTATTGGGCTGCAACATAACAAAATTGAAAAAAGTGAAGGGGATCTGAATACTTTAAAATACACTGTATGTCTGTGGGCTTATGCTTTTAGTTCTAGGCTCCCACTAAACTCCTGTGGCTGTACGAGTTAAGCCTCATACACACGATCAGACTTTGTACAAACTTTCCCGTGGATTTTTGTACAAAGGGCATCGGTCGTAAACTAATTAAGCATACACACAGCAGGACTTTTTCAGCCAACTTTCACCAAATCACGTGGTTTTTCAGCTCTTTACCGCCACCCTTTGGTCAACTTCTGTATTGTTGTCTGATCTTTTGCATTGGTTCTGAGCATGCGTGTTTGTACTTTGGACTAAAGTCCTATGGACTTGTGTACACACGATAGGATTTTGCACCATAGGACTTTTGTTGCCGGAAAGTTTGTCTGTTTGCACAGCCAACATTTGTCCGATGAAAAACGAAAAAGTTTGTCCGATGGAGCGTACACACGGTAGGATGTTGCCTTAACACAACTAATTTGCATGTTTGTTGTAAAAAAGTCCTATCGTGTGTATGGGCCTTAAGAGAGAAATGTAAAGGCCCATACACATGAGCTGCCTTTTGACAACAAACGTGCAAATTAGCTGTTTTGGAGCAACATCCGACCGTGTGTACGCTCCATCGGACAAACTTTTTCTGTTTCCATCGGACTTTTGTTGGCTGTGCGAACGGACAAACTTTCCGGCAACAAAGGTCCGATGGAGCAAAGTCCAATCGTGTGTACAAAAAAGCATCAGACTTTTGTACAAACTACAGTACGCGGCCGCGAGAATGTTTCCAGCGCGAACCCATCGCGCTGGTTCATGGCGACAGGGTACTGTACATCTCGCGCTGGCTGCAATAGGAAAAACACATTTTCCTATTGCGGCGAGCGCGAGAGGGAATTCCCCTCTGGGGGCATGCCAGGCCCTTAGGTCTGGTATGGATTTTAAGGGGAACTCCTACGTTGAAAAAATGGTGTGGGGGTCCCCCCATAATCCATATCAGACCCTTATCCGAGCACACAGCCCGGCCGGTCAGGAAAGGGGGTGGGAACGAGCGAGCGCCCCCCCTCCTGAGCCGTACCAGGCCGCATGCCCTCAACATGGGGGGTGGGTGCTTTGGGGGAGGGGGGGCCTCATGTTGATGAGGACAAGTGCCTCTTCCCGACAACCCTGGCGTTGGTTGTTGGGGTCTGCGGGCGGGGGGCTTATCGGAATCTGGGAGCCCACTTTAATAAGGGGGCCCCCAGATCCCAGCCCCCCACCCTTTGTGAATGAGTATGGGGTACATGGTACCCCTACCCATTCACCTAGGGAAAAAATGTAAATAAAAACAACACACTACACAGGTTTTAAAAGTAATTTATTAGGCAGCTTCAGGGGTCTTCTTCCGACTTCGGGGGTCTTCTGCCAACTTCGAGGGTCTCTCAGGTCTCTTCTCCCTCTCTCCAGTGTCGTCTCCGCGCTCTCTGGTTCTTCTCCGGTGCCTTCTTCCTTCTGCCGGGCTCCTCCGCTATCTTCTGCTCTTTTGTCGCTCTTTTGCTAGCGGAGGAGCCCGGATATCTGGATCGTCTTCTTCCCTCTTCTCTTCCAGAGATGTTGACAAAAGTCCGATGGAGCAAAGTCCGATCGTGTGTACACAAAGGCATTGGACTTTTGTACAAACTACAATATGCAGCCGCGAGAATGTTTCCAGTGCGAACCCATTGCGCTGGTTTTCGGCGACAGGGTACTGTACATCTCGCGCTGGCTGCAATAGGAAAAACACATTTTATGTTATGTCTCAAATTTTTTTTATTGACTTTTTTTTCCCTAGGTGAATGGGTAGGGGTACCATGTACCCCATACTCATTCACGTAGGGTGGGGGGCCGGGATCTGGGGGCCCCCTTATTAAAGGGGGCTCCCGGATTCCGATAAGCCCCCTGCCCGCAGACCCCGACAACCAACGGCCAGGGTTGTCGGGAAGAGGCCCTTGTCCTCATCAACATGGGGACAAGGTGCTTTGGGGTGGGGTGGGGGTATGTGAACTCTAAGGCTATGTCTCAAATGAATTCAAAATGTAATGCTTCACAAATACCCTACATACATGCCAAGTGCCCACAAATGTCAGGTCAAACAGTGTTACATGTAATCATCATCATTTTTCAGCTATATGCCACTTTTCACTAGGAATGTTCAGGCCTTGACAGCCTAGTCATTAAAATGGAGCCCTCCACTGGGAAGTGAAGACAGATTATGGCCTCTGGATGCTCCCATCACGCATGTAGACATAATGTTAGAAATTTCCTGGATTTTTACATGAATGCTTCCCAAATATGATCTGATCTTTATCCAAGTTAAAATATTAAATAAATGCAGTCTTATTTGACAGAAAGCCTACATATCTTACTTGCATATCATTAATGAATATTTTAACGATTAGATTATTTAAATAATCTTGGAAAAACAGCAGCCTGTTGTTTGCTGAAGACCACCTGGCCGTTCCACAGCAAGACTAACACAGTGTGGTCTAGACAGATGGTACAAAAGTTGACATTTTTGGTAAACATAGACAGCTCTATGTCTGAAGGGAACAAACACTGCATTCCAAATCCAAAATGTCAGATTCCAACCTTGAAGCCTGGTGGAGAGAGTGTTAAAATTTGTAGGGCTGTTTTGCTGCCTCACAGCCTAGCTGTTATAAAAGCCCTGTGAGTGACCAAGTTGCATCAAGAATATCTACAGGACAGATAGGATGTCAAGGTGTTTTTAGGGCATGAATGAAGTTTGTATTTGCAACATAAAGAACACAGTTTAAAGACCTGGCTTCAGTTCCATTAAAATACAGTTGTGTAATAGAGTAAACCATTCAGTCAAGACAGTTCAAAAATATACACTTTTGCTGCGTACACACGACCGGTTTTGTCGTCGGAATAAACTCCAAAGGTTTCTCAGATGGAACTCTGATGGAATTCCATTTAAGCGGTCTTGCCTACACACGGTCAAACCAAAGTCTGACCAAAGTCTGACCATCCAGAACGCGGTGACGTACAGCACGTATGACGGGACTAGAAAAAGGATGTTCAATATCCAGTAGCCACTAGCTTCCGTCTCGTACTTGCTTCAGAGCATGCGTCGTTTTTTGTCCGTCGGAACAGCATACAGACAAGCGGTTTTCCCGATAGGAATTGGTTCCGTCGGAAAAATTTAGAACATGTTCTATTTCTAGGTCCGTCAGAATTTTCGAAAAAAAAGTCAGATGAGGCACACACACGATCAGAAAATACGATGAAAAGCTTTCGTCTGACTTTTTCTGTCGGACATTCCGCTCGTGTGCTTTACCGACATTGCCCCTGAATGCCTTGATGACCATATTGTTGAAATAGGTGATCACAGTTATGACCCTGATTCTTATTTCTTCCAACTTGGGGCCAGAACTTTCATAAAGAAACTATGGCCAATCAAAAGGAAGCACCACAAACTGTAACTGCTAATATCCTATTGTAGAGTGCAGAAAGCATTGCTGCCATTGAAAATTGTGGACATGGGCACCTCAGATATCCACTGAGACAATGCATTCTCCCTGTTTATTTTTATATACTGCTTGGTTGCTTAGGGGGGCACCTTCATCCCTGTTCATTCAATGCACAAACAACATTTACCAAAAGATAGGACTTTCAAGGTGCCCAATCTATTTAAACAAAATTGATAAATACAAATGCTTATTAAAACCATAATAGAATTAAAAAATCTACTTCGTATTACAAAGATATGTGCGAGGGGTCTTCAAAAAGTTTCTGCACTTTTATATATATATTGTGGGCGACTAGCTTCAAGTAGAGAGTTCTCAGAGAGGTAATCCAGCCAAGTGCAAGGTTAAGGGCTTCCTGCCCATGTTTATTTGGTCAGCAAAACAGCAACAGACAAGGATTCCCACGCAAGGGTAGAAAACATAGTCTCAAAGCAAAAGTCCATCAAACAAAATGTAAGCCTCCTGGCTAATAAATAGACCTCACTGAGTCTGCTTTAGTCCTGCAGGCATGTTCCCTCACAGCCTGCTTCCTTCTCTCTCAGCACCACCACTGATTCTACCCAGGTAAGTCAAAATTATACCCCAGGAGGGGGAGCAAGGTGTGGCCAGTCCTTAACCCTTGCTGCCTACAGACCTTTCACTGTCACGCATTTATCTAAAAACCTCAAGATCCTGCGTGGCACATACACCCCATCTATCACTGACAGGGGCTGCCTGTCACAATATATATATATATATATATAGAATATATATATATCTTATACCTCGCACAAAGATATGTGCGAGGGGTCTTCAAAAAGTTTCTGCATTTTTATATATATATTGTGGGCGACTAGCTTCAAGTAGAGAGTTCTCAGAGAGGTAATCCAGCCAAGTGCAAGGTTAAGGGCTTCCTGCCCATGTTTATTTGGTCAGCAAAACAGCAACAGACAAGGATTCCCACGCAAGGGTAGAAAACATAGTCTCAAAGCAAAAGTCCATCAAACAAAATGTAAGCCTCCTGGCTAATAAATAGACCTCACTGAGTCTGCTTTAGTCCTGCAGGCATGTTCCCTGACAGCCTGCTTCCTTCTCTCTCAGCACCACCACTGATTCTACCCAGGTAAGTCAAAATTATACCCCAGGAGGGGGAGCAAGGTGTGGCCAGTCCTTAACCCTTGCTGCCTACAGACCTTTCACTGTCACGCATTTATCTAAAAACCTCAAGATCCTGCGTGGCACATACACCCCATCTATCACTGACAGGGGCTGCCTGTCACAATATATATATATATATATATATATATATATATATATATAGAATATATATATATATATATATATATATATATATATATATATATATATATATATATTAGAGTTAAAAAAGGGTAGAAACTTTTTGAAGAACTCTTTTCCTTATAAACACCAACATAAAAGAGTATTTCACAGCGTATCATAGTTTCCCTTCCGCCATACTTGTTGGCACTTGGCTTCTTTGATTACATAAAATTGATATTATAGATGTTCAAGAAGACTTTGGTGAGAGGGAGTTCCACAATTTATCATGATGCATTTGCAGAACCCCACTTCTTCAGGTGCTGCAAAACTATAAATCACAAATCAGTATTTATTTCAGAAGTATGCTTTTAATAACCATTCAAATATTGTAAGTGCCTTTTTATTTAGCAAGTAAACATGACGTTTCGGGTCTGGGACCACCAAACCACACTGAGCCTACCCCTGAGAGGCGAACAATGTGGGGACTAGAAAAAAAAGGGTTGGAGGAAGAGAAAAAGAGTTAATATACGCATACCACTACCAAAAAAGAGGGAAAAATTATAATAATCTATATAAAAAAATTCTTCCAATTACTACATACCCCACAAGGTTAACACACAAGCATACAGGGGGTACAAGGGGTAGAAGGAAACCATGTGCTCCTCACTTATCAGTCTGGTAGTCAGACTCCATGGGGTACTGACCAAACATACACATCCATATGTGGGACGGAACTAAGGTTGCTTATTCCTGCAATATGAGAAATATCATTTTAAACACCAACACCATTTCATTAGAGATCCCCCATAAAAATCCATTTGCAAAGAATTCTAAATTTGTAATAAGCCTCAACAAATTGAGCTATATCTCGACCTGGAGTATCCTCAAGTATCCCCGGTATCGTCCATTTTTATTATTTTTCATTCAAGAGTTGGATTAATGTCTTAAGGGCTCGAAAATTTGCCATCTTAAATGTTTTCAACAGTTCCTGTAATAGTAAAGATGACGCATTGTTGAATCTAGTCTGCTTATCAAAGAATCACTGCTGACACATATTACCATAATACCCAAAGAAGGAAAAGACAAGGTTAACTGCTCAAGCTACAGACCCATAGCTCTATTGAACACGGATAGGAAGTTATACGCTAAAATACTGGCTATTAGAATAAAAAGATTGATGCCACTATGGATAAACCCGGATCAGACTGGATTTGTCCCTGGAAGAGAAGGAAGGGACAACAGCATAAAAACAATCTTGATGCTACGAAGGAAGAACTCCAATGTCTCCCCAGATCTACTCCTGTCCATAGATGCAGAAAAAAAAATTCTTCCAATTACTACATACCCCACAAGGTTAACACACAAGCATACAGAAAGGGGTAGACGGAAACCATGTGCTCCTCACTTATCAATCTGGTAGTCAGACTCCATGGGGTACTGACCAAACATACACATCCATATGTGGGACGGAACTAAGGTTGCTTATACCTGCAATATGAGAAATATAATTTTAAACACCAACACCATTTCATTAAAGATCCCCCATAAAAATCCATTTGCAAAGAATTCTAAATTTGTAATAAGCCTCAACAAATTGAACTATATCTTGACCTGGAGTATCTTCAAGTATCCCCGGTATCGTCCATTTTTATTATTTTTCATTCATTTGAATGACATGATGCGATAGTTGGGCCCTTTGTTAATGTTTGAAGCATCCAAAATAACTTAACAACATAATGGATCATCCGAATTTAATCAGATCCATTCGTGTTTATTCTAGTGCGTGTCGTGTGAATATTCTAAGATTTTTTTGTATTGGGAGACCATTAGTTTAATTTTTATGTGTGCGGCCCAACAAAGTCAATTGGGAATAAGGAAATTAATTCAACTTAATAACATAATTAATTATTTTTTATGTTTCATATGAGAGTCATGGTAATCTTTGACTCTTAGATAATCAGCCAATTCTTTTGCATTAACATTTTTCATTGTTATAAAAAATGCACTACATATGAAATAGAAACATATTGCAATAAATACAGTAAGGTATAAAAGTGATATAAGATGATTCCTACTTATTGTGTTTGGGTTGAATGGAGGTGGATCCATCAGAATTTCTGAATCATAACATAACGAATTAATTCAAAATTAATTTTGTTCCATTTGTTACTTATGGAAGCACGCGACTTCAGTCAATATCGTCCAATCAGCTCATTCCATTCCTAGTTGTGGGTTAGACTAGCAGGGATCAGAGTGCATAAGTAATCTCCCAAAAAAATTAATTAACATGTTAAAACAAATATAGCCAATCTTTGGAAATAACTTTCGAAAATACAAATCGATTTGTAACAACGAATATACAAAACAAATCTGAATATACAAAACAAATTCCAAAAATGAATCATTTCAGCATAACGATTATGATGAAAATTATTTGCTTGACGAATAAATTCGAAAGAAAATTAAACAAATTTTTCAATCGTGTACATCTCTGGACATAAATTTAAACCTGGTTGTAACACTTCCAACTCTTTTTGTGACAGGGAATGTGAAGATAAATCTATAATATTCAACTGTCTTACCTTGGTTGGAGTCCATGGCGCAGAGATGTACACTCACCCTTGCAAATACACACAGCCCACGGTAACAAAGAGATAAGCTACCTGGGCTGTGATTCTGTACACGGGGGCTTGACAGGAATAGCCAAGGGATAGTCGAGGTAAAGCCGCAGTCAGGGATTCCAGAAGTCAGAATAACGATAAACAAAGCCAGGGCCTGAAGCCAGGGTCAGTCTCGGAACACTGGAACACTGCAACAGAAGACAGGAACACTTGGCAAACATGAGAAAATGAACTGACAAAGCCCTCAGAGTAAGACAGGGTTTTATACCCAGCTAATTAGGTAACCTGCCTCAGCTGATCCAGGAGTGACAGGTACAAACAGAGTATCGCCCACAGTACTTCATGCTAAACTAGGCATGGCTGTCATTAGTACAATACCACCCAGAGCCACTTGGGGCACGACCACACCTGGCCGTCTGCAAGGCACGGTAGGGACCGTGACAATAACATACTGTTTCAAAGTCAAGATTTTCTTTAGAAAGCCTTTCTCTTGTGCTACTCCAAAAAAATATTGCCATCAGTATCTGCCTTTGGTGTTTTCAGCCTGACATCTACATCAGGTAATTGATTTTTTGTATTAGTAACAACTATGGAAGAGGCCATATCATTACCAGTGAACCCTGTGCTGTGTCATTACTAACAAGCTGGTCTACTGGGTTGTGAATTATTAGTGGCCATGGGATCCCGCACCATATTATTGTGACTTATGCTCAAGTGCTCCACATTCCTCCTTTTTACTGTATTGTGTGAAGCCAACCCACCAGTGGTGGCCTGTCCATAAGGGGTGCAGGGGCGGCATCCCCCTAATTCATGAGCCCATCCCCTAATCTACATGCAGGGTGCTGGACGCATGGATTCCAATGGGTTTTTTTTTAAGCACATAATTAGAGCCTGAGGCTGTAATCGGGTTCATAAAAGGGTGGGCCTGGGGCGCAGAGCACTGCACCCTGAGCCCACCCAGTTGTGTGACAATATCAAATTAATATTTGCTATTGTCTTCCTGATTCTCCTCCCAGCCAATCAAGAAGCAGGTCCTGAGACCCAATTGGCCAGGGGGGTATCGGCAGCGGTATGAGTGAGAGAGGGAGGTTTGTTTGCCGCCACCTCCCCCCAAAAAATATTGAGCACCAGCCGCCACTGCAACCCACAACTATAATACCTTCTTTTCCAACCACCGTGTGTGCTACAATGTGATTGATAACAAACGTTCCTTGTTCCCTGGGAGAAAGAGATAGAAGAAATGTCAGATTCAAAATTATCCTCAGATTGGGATTGTGACTTGACTATTTTTGGACACTTGTATGCTCTAAATTCTAAAATGCTGTCTTTTCCCTCAAAAAATTCTTCTCTTTCCTGTTAATGATATGTTTATTGTATTTCTCCAAATGTTCATTCTTTTGTTTGTCCCTACTTGTAAATTCCTCTAAACTTGTCAAATCTCCATATTGTGCTTGTAAAGATTAGAGTTGATTATCTAAATCATATAATTCTTTTGTATAATGTCCAAACAACATTTCCATCATGTTCAGAGAGCATTTTTGGAGATTGGCCTCCCAGGACTTCTTAAATTCTCCAACCACCTTATTGATATTAGGAAAGATTTAGATTCTCAACCCCCATGGATTTAAATTTTCTTGAATATATTTCTCACAGTATTTCATTTGCCAAAATATATTGGACTTTCTTTCTAACGATCTTCTACATTTAAAAAACAAAAACATTCAAATCAAGTTCCCTATTCTCTTGTTTAACCTGATCATTCTGCACATGTGCAATACTGTTAACCCATCAGATACCTGAATACAGTGCCTTGATAAAGTATTCATACCCTTTGAAATTTTCCACATTTTGTCATGTTACAATCAAAAATGTACATGTATTTTATTGGGATTTTATGTGATAGACCAACACAAAGTGGCACATAATTGTGAAATGGAAGGAAAATGATAAATGGTTTTCAAATTTTTTTACAAATAAATATCTGAAAAGTGTGGCATGCATTTGTATTCAGCCCCCTTTACTCTGATACCCCTAACTAAAATCTAGTGGAACCAACTGCCTTCAGAAGTCACCTAAATTAGTAAATAGGTTCCACCTGTGTGTCATTTTCTCAGTATAAATACAGCTGTTTTGTGAAGCCCTAAGAGGTTTGTTAGAGAATCTTAGAAAACAAATAGCATCATGAAGGCCAAGGAACACACCAGACAGATCAGGGATAATGTTGTGGAGAAGTTTAAAGCAGGGTTAGGTTATACAAAAATATCCTCAGCTTTGAACATCTCATGGAGCACTGTTCAATCCTTCATCCAAAATTGAAAAGAGTATGGCACAACTGCAAACCTACCAAGAGATGGCCATCCACCTAAACTGACAGGCCAGGCATTAATCAGAGAAGCAGCCAAGAGGCCCATGGTAACTCTGGAGGAGCTACAGACATTCACAGATCAGGTGGGAGAATCTGTCTATAGGACAACTATTAGTTGTGCACTCCACAAATCTGGCCTTTATGGAAGAGTGGCAAGGAGAAAGATCTTGCAGCTGTAATTGGAGCGAAAGGTGGTTCTACAAAGTATTGACTCAGGGGGGCTGAATACAAATGCACGCCTGTCAGGAACCATTAATCAGACGGAGACAGAAAATGCAGTAAAAATCACACCTTTTATTATAATAGTAAAAATAGTAAACATAGTCAAAACATAGCCAGGGTTCGGGAACCAAAGCGGGTAGTCGGAGGCAGCAGACAGGATCAGGAACCAGAAGGGATGTTAGCCAGGCAATTCTTCAAGAGGAACACAGCGGAGAGTTTCCATATATGTTTGAGCAAGGCGAAGGCACGGAAAAAATGAACCAGGCAGTTTAAATAGCCAGAAGGGGCTGGCTGTAGGCTGGACTTATGGGCAGGAAATGATCACAAGGTGAGCCACTGTGGAACGATGAGTACTGGCAATTAACCGACAGCTGAGCAACCTGAGCACTAAAAAGGGAGGGCTGAGAGCCCAGCCCTGACAGTACCCCTCCCCCTCCGAGGGTTTGAGGGGAAAATGTCTATGGAAAGCACGGAGGAGGACATGTAAATCCAAGGATGAGACCCAAGAGCGTTCCTCCAGACCGTACCCTTACCAGAAGGTACTGTATGGACCCATGGAACCTATGGGAGTCAATGCTTGATTGCATCTCATACTCTTCATGGTTCTCAAACTGAACCGGGCGAGGACATGGTACCAAAGTAGTGAAACGGTTGCACACCAAAGATTTTAATAAGAAGATATGGAACACATTTGAAATACGCATGTTAGAAGGAAGGTCTAATGCGTAAGCTACTGGGTTGATCCTACGGAGAATACGGAAAGGCCCAAGTGGAACAAAGATCAAGGAGATGCTCATGTAACGCAGGAATTCTTTGAGGGACAAAAGAGTCAGGCAACATGGATGGTTGGAAACCATAATTCGCCATAAACTGAGACAATTGTGAAGCGGTATAGACGGCACTATTGTGAGAAAACTCCGCCCAAGGTAAGAGGTCTGACCAGTTGTTATGGTGGTCAGAAATATAGCAACGTAGAAACTGCTCCAAGGCTTGGTTGGCTTGTTCTGTGGCCCCATTGGACTGCAGGTGATACACAGAGGAGAAGAAAGGCTGAAATCCTAACTGTGCACAAAAAGCTTGCCAAAACCTAGAAACAAACTGGCTACCCCTGACCGAGATTATAACCTTGGGTAGCCCATGTAACTGAAAGATCTCCCGGGCAAAAATGGATGCCAGTTTTTTGGATGTGGGCAACTTCTCCAGTGGAATACAATGAGGCAATTTCAAGAACCGGTCAACCACCATAAGAATAACTGTGTTGCCTTGGGAGTTGGGTAACTTCACAATAAAATCTGAGACAGGTGGGTCCAAGGCCTCTGTCCATTGGGTATGGGTTGTAGGAGGCCCACTGGAAGGTGTCATGGTGTCTTACACTGAGCACACAGGGAACTAGCAGCAATGAAGGCGGTCACATCAGCGCGGAGACTAGGCCACCAGAATTGTTGAGAAATAGTCAAAATGAGTTGATTCTTCCCTGGGTGGCCAGCTGCCTTGGGAGAATGGTAAGTCTGGAGCAAAGCAGTGTGGAGATTATCAGGGACAAAGCATCTGTCACCAGGTTTTTAGGGAGGAGAATGGATCTAAGCGGCAAGATTTCTGTCACCCAAAGGTGAAGTGAGACTAGTACGAACAGTGGCCAGAATACAATCAGGAGGTATCACAGGAACAGGAACCAACTCCATCTTGGAAGCGGAAGAAAATTGTTGTAACAATGCATCAGCCCTTACATTCTTAGTACTGGGTAATAATGAGACTATATAATTGACGCTTGACAGAAAAAGAGCCCATCGCACCCTGGGAGATAAGCGTTTTGCCTCAGGGAAGAATGTGAGATTCTTATGGTCAGTCAAAATGAGGACCACCACAGTGCTTCCTTCGATGCGATGCCTCCATTCTTTCAGCGCTAAAAGGATAGCTACCAATTCTCTGTCCCCAATCTCGTAATTGCACTCTGCAGGAGACAATTTCTTAGTAGCTACAAGGATATACATACAGTGGGGACGGAAAGTATTCAGACCCCCTTAAATTGTTCACTCTTTGTTATATTCCAGCCATTTGCTAAAATCATTTAAGTTCATTTTTTCCTCATTAATGTACACACAGCGCCCCATATTGACAGAAAAACACAGAATTGTTGACATTTTTGCAGATTTATTAAAAAAGAAAAACTGAACTATCACATGGTCCTAAGTACTCAGACTAAACTAGGCATGGCTGTCATTAGTACAATACCACCCAGAGCCACTTGGGGCACGACCACACCTGGCCGTCTGCAAGGCACGGTAGGGACCGTGACAATAACATACTGTTTCAAAGTCAAGATTTTCTTTAGAAAGCCTTTCTCTTGTGCTACTCCAAAAAAATATTGCCATCAGTATCTGCCTTTGGTGTTTTCAGCCTGACATCTACATCAGGTAATTGATTTTTTTGTATTAGTAACAACTATGGAAGAGGCCATATCATTACCAGTGAACCCTGTGCTGTGTCATTACTAACAAGCTGGTCTACTGGGTTGTGAATTATTAGTGGCCATGGGATCCCGCACCATATTATTGTGACTTATGCTCAAGTGCTCCACATTCCTCCTTTTTACTGTATTGTGTGAAGCCAACCCACCAGTGGTGGCCTGTCCATAAGGGGTGCAGGGGCGGCACCCCCCTAATTCATGAGCCCATCCCCTAATCTACATGCAGGGTGCTGGACGCATGGATTCCAATGGGTTTTTTTTTAAGCACATAATTAGAGCCTGAGGCTGTAATCGGGTTCATAAAAGGGTGGGCCTGGGGCGCAGAGCACTGCACCCTGAGCCCACCCAGTTGTGTGACAATATCAAATTAATATTTGCTATTGTCTTCCTGATTCTCCTCCCAGCCAATCAAGAAGCAGGTCCTGAGACCCAATTGGCCAGGGGGGTATCGGCAGCGGTATGAGTGAGAGAGGGAGGTTTGTTTGCCGCCCCCTCCCCCAAAAAAATATTGAGCACCAGCCGCCACTGCAACCCACAACTATAATACCTTCTTTTCCAACCACCGTGTGTGCTACAATGTGATTGATAACAAACCTTCCTTGTTCCCTGGGAGAAAGAGATAGAAGAAATGTCAGATTCAAAATTATCCTCAGATTGGGATTGTGACTTGACTATTTTTGGACACTTGTATGCTCTAAATTCTAAAATGCTGTCTTTTCCCTCAAAAAATTCTTCTCTTTCCTGTTAATGATATGTTTATTGTAAAAACTGAACTATCACATGGTCCTAAGTACTCAGACCCTTTGCTCAGTATTTAGTAGAAGCACCCTTTTGATCTTATACAATGCCATGAGTCTTTTTGGGAAAGATGCAACAAGTTTTTCACACCTGGATTTGGGGATCCTCTGCCATTCCTCCTTGCAGATCCTCTCTAGTTCTGTCAGGTTGGATCATTGTATCATACAATGATGCAATGGGGTTTATTTACTAAAGGCAACTCCACTTTTGCTGTAGACATGAGGGGCACATGCAAGGAAAACAAAAAACAGCATTTTTACTTGTACATGATTGGATGATAAAATCAGAAGAGCTTCCCCTCATTTCAGATCTTCCCCTCAGATCTAAAGCAACTGCACTTCCAAGTGCACTTGCAGTGCAAATTGGATTGCCTTTAGTAAATCAACCCCATGATGTATCTCTCTCTCTCCTTGTAGAGAGGAAAAATAAGTGTGCGTAAAAATAAATAAATAAAAAACCTAGATCAAGGTTTGATCTAGGTCAGTGCCAGGATTAGTGTTTGGGTCAAGTAATGCCCCGTACACACAGTTGGAATTTCCAACAGAAAAAGTCTGATGGGAGCTTTTGGTTGGATATTCCGTGTGTATGCCCCATCTGACTTTTTCTGTCGGCATGTCCGACCGATTTAGATAGAGAACATGTTCTAAATTTTTCCGTCGTAAATGCCGGTGGAGATTATCCTGTTGGCAAGTCCGACCGTGTGTACACGGCATAAGGGTCAAAGGTCAAGGTCAAAGGTCAGTATATTTTGGGCAGGATTTTTTTGCGTTGAGTTAGTTGAAACATTTGAGCTGTCACACTGTGTGTGCCAAAGTTAAATAGTTCCACACTCATCCACACTCCTGACAGGGCCTGCCGCAGCAGTCACTGTAGAAGTTCTCGATGCTAAGCTGCAAAACCTGCTTCAAGACCTAACCCATAACATTATCAGGGAAGATAGCACACGAACTTAGAGGGGAAATCACCCACTTAGGGAAGCGTACAGACACCCTTGAGAATAAATTTCATGAACTGGTGCAATATGTGCATGTTTTAGAGGAAAATAATGCTGCCCTCAAACACACAGTTTCTCAGATCCAAATACAGCAGGAAGATCTAGAAAACAGGGAACGCCGTCAGACCCTACGGATCCCTGGAGTCCCTGAGACCATTACCGACAAGGAGATCCGGCCCTATCTTCTGGGTTTCTTTGTCATTCTGGCCCCCCACATTCCTGATATCAACTGGCACCTCAAGTGGGCACATAGCTCTTTGGCCCCTAAACCTCCACCGGGGACCAATCCCAGGGACATTATAGTCCGATTCCATTATTATGAGAGCAAAGAAATTCTCACCACAGCTACGCGTAACAGAAGTCGTTTAGACTACAAGGGCACCAAGATCCAAATATTCAGTGACTTGTCTCCCATCACTTTGGCTAAACGTCGAAGTCTGCGACCCATTACCACTCATCTTCAAAACCACCAGATCACCTATTGCTGGGGTTTTCCCTTACGGTTGTCCGCTTCCAAAGATGGGGTCCAACATACGATATGAAATCTCTATGAAGGTGAAGCCTCGGCCTTCTGCAGCTGCCTGAAGATGAGCTCCATCTACCCCTTCCTGTACCTTGACCGTTCTCCACCCCTGGGAAGATCTGGACCACAGAGCAACAGTAACCACAGAAAGCTGCTTCTACCCCACAACAGGCTGCAACTCCTCAACACCCCACCTGATGAGCATCCTTAACTATATAGGTTAAGATGTTCTATCCTTACACGGATGGATGATGTTCTGTCTGTGGGCTGCGGTTCTCGGTGCAGCGATCTAGTCCCTCTACCCATGGGACTACAACTATTGTTACATGTTTGGTTCTTCAATTAGTTTTGTTTGCAAGTTTCTCAGAAGACGATGGGATCCACAAGCCTGGTCTTGCGTGATGCCGTGCTCCTCTCCATCATCCTTGGCACAAGCCTTGGATTCCTGAGGGAAGGACCACCCTCACGCCACTTACCAATGTTGTTGTTTTTTTTATTTTTACCGGGTCCTTTTTTGGCCCCCACCTGACACCATTTTGCACTTTACTCACTTGTTTTTTCCTGTTTGTTTTATGTTTTTTGTGCTCCTTATGGACTGTTTTTTTGCATACACCATGCACTGTACTCTCCTTTTCGTATGACCAGCTTACAGCGGCTTTGCTTGTGTATTACCTATTATGTGTTTTTTCATGCAACGTTAAGGGCTTGAATTCTGTTCATAAGAGATGGCTAGCTATTAAGGAATTCAAGGCTTCTAATGCTAATGTGATCATGGTTCAGGAGACCCACTTTCGTGCAGAGGGTTCTTTTAAGTTTGCTTCTAAATTCTTCCCCACCACTTTTCTAACTTCGGTACCATCTGGGAAAGCTGGGGTTTGCTATCCTAATCAAACGCACATGCCCACTGTGGGTTAAATCATCTGTATTAGATCCTCAAGGCCGATTTATTCTCCTGAACTGTGATTACATGCATACATCTCTTACTTTAGTTAAAATCTATGCACCTAACTCAGGGCAGATATGGTTCTTGATGGAGTCTTTTGAGAAAATATATCCTCTTTCCCAACCCTTCATGATTATAGGTGGTGACATGTGCATGTCTCCAACTAAAGATAGACGCACTCTTTTCCAATCCACCCCATCAATCCAAACCCATAAATTATCCACATCTTTTCCCAAAATTATTAGGTCCCAGAAACCTCTATGACTCTTGGCGGGTCAAACACCCAATCCATAAGCAGTAAACCTTTTATTTCCCCCCCACATAAACTTTATTCCTGTCTAGACCACTTCTTTGTATCCACACCATTACTGCCACATTTAGTAGCCGCTGAAATAGACCCCATAACATGGTCAGATCACGGCCCTATTTTCCTAGATCTTACCCTGTCTGTTCCAACTACAAAAACGTGTCATTGACGTCTCAATGAAATGCTTTTGAGGATTCCTAACACTAAAGATCAATTGTTGCAAAAGTTGTCAGAATTTTTCCAACTTAATGAGGGTACGGTACAGAGAAAGTGTCAAGGCAGGAAACTAGAGATTATCTATCCAGATCCAAGCAGGAATCGATGCAGGTGGCTAGCAGAGAATGATTATGTACAAGCAGGGGTCATGGCAGGTGGCAAACAGAAGGTACCCAGGCAGTCTGGGTTCTTAACAAGTAGGCAGTAGCAGGCTTCAGTTTTAGAGCTCTCTGGCAAGAAGAAACAGCACCAGCCTGTTCAAAGGCTGATGCTTAAATACTCTCCAAGCCACTCCCAGCTTCATTAGCATGTGCGGACACACATGCTAATGGAAGCCAGGAATGGACTGTAAAAAGAGTTGCAAGGAAATCCTGGGATGTAGCAGGGCAAAGAAAGATGGAACAAGGCTGGAAAGGAGCCTGAACAGAGCAGGACATAGTAACGTTGACTTGCAGTAACAATTCTTCTACCTGCCTATAAAGTGGTTACTGAGAATAGCAGATTCCCCAGTTTTGGTATTATACTGTTGATGTTTTCAAGAATTTTGGAATTCATTTCCAGAATTCAGATAAGGTCTCTCTTGGTTTTATTAATGTCAGTTTGGTGGGATTGGAAGATCTATGATAGTTTTGCCAAAGCAAAGAACTGTTTTCCAAAAACAAAGTTGACCAGGTGACATGATTGACAGAACCTATGTTTGAGCCAGTACTACCTTGAGAGTCCTTTATAATTGGTGTACGTGCTATTCTGCCAACCCACAATGTATTTTATGTTAATTGCACTGGACTGTATTGTATTATTCATGTTCTGATGTATGCTGAAATCTAATGATGATAGAGCCACTACAACATGCTTATTCCTGCATTGTATGCATGTATACGTCCCTGTGCCCTATCCCCCCCCCCCCATTGCTCAGTGCTATTTTTTAGCATAGTTCTAACTAGATCCTCCTTTTTTCCAAGTTGCCTCAGTCAGCATTAGTCATCACAGGAAAATGGTAGTAATTGGGGTTGACTTACAAAAGACAAGGTTGTTCACTTTGCAAAGGAATGTTCCCCAGAGCTTAGTGAATGAGACAAAGCTCTGCTGACTTCCATCTTCCAATCATGTGCAAGCTAAAATGCTTTGCATTTATTTTCCTTGTACATGATTGAATAGTCTTTGCAAAGTGAAATGTCATCACATTCATTAAGCTGGGACAAATTCCTTTGCAAAACAAATAACATATTTGTCATTAGTAAATCAACCCTTTTGTCTTTTTACATTTAACAGACTGGAAAAATATCCTCTGTACTGTACTTATGTGAAGTATAATTGGGTTCGATTTTAATTCTTTGGCTTATTGAAGAGTTAAGCTGCCTGTGTATTCTGCGAATTCAGCAATTGACCTCACTGGGCATTGCATATATCAACATTTGAAAAAGAACAGCAAGAAGACATTTATACTCCCTGCTGCCTTTATTGTGAAGTTTCTTTATGTCTCAGTAAGCACATGGCTACAAAAAATCATGGCTCGGAAATCTGTTTGTAAATAATACTAATTCTCACAACTAGGATCAGATTACAGTCTCTTGCCTTAACGCTGTGCATGTATTGACATTTTGTGTGTATTGAACTTTGCTTGTGGTATTACAAGAATGGCTGTTTCCAGAATTGTATCTGTTGTTGGAACTGTTGTGCTGTGATGGACTGTGTTTGATTTGTGATCTGTAAAAACACCTGCTTTTTGCATAACCTGTAACTGCACACAAACACAGGTATACTGCTCACATTTGCAGCAGCATGTCTCAGAAAGAATTTGTAACAATTGTAGTTAGACAGTGAACAACCTACTCTAGCCCATGATGATGATGTGCAACAGATGTCTACTAGACCCAAATGTACAGTTACGCCTTAATCAAAGCCTAAAGAGAATTATGAAACAAGCAGGGCAGATAATAATTTGAGTTGTGGAACATGCTTATACAGTGTGGAAGCGGGGGGGGGGGGGGGGGTTTGGGACCTGGGTCCTTTCCTTCACAGCTTCACAACAGCCCACGGTGAAGCATCAGTAGCAAAGGCAGAAGTTTATTTCAATGAAAGGGAAGCTGCCGTTGTAGAGCAAGCCTCCCAAGCACATACCAAGTAGAGTTGCAAGCTGTGCAGACACATGCATAGGCAAAGATGAAAGCTGCAAAGACAAAACCACAAACCACCTAACTACATGTACATGCAGAGGTGTAAGCTGCTCAGAGCACTGGTAGAAGCTCTAGAAAAGCAGCAGGAACTGTGTCTAAGCTCAAAGTTTTGCAACAAGCTGCAGAGAAAGAAGCTCATTATCCTATCCTCATTATCCTAGCTCTCATGACCCTTCACGGCAGACATTGTAGTTGATCCTAAGTCAGAACAATGTCAATACTAGGGATGAGCTTCGTGTTCGAGTCGAACCCATGTTCGACTCGAACATCGGCTGTTCGACCGTCCGTCGAATTGCGAACGATATGGGCCGTTCGCGCCAAATTCGTGTGGCGCGTCACGGCCCATAATTCACTGCGGCATCGCAGTGCATTGCTGGCTGATGATTGGCCAAGCATGCACTATGACCCGCATGCTTGGCCAATCACAGCGCCGCCTGAACAGAGAGCCGTAATTGGCCAAAGCCAAGGAGGCTTTGGCCAATTATGGCTCAGGGGATTTAGTACACGCCCCACACTATATAAGGCCGCCTGCACGGCGGCCCTGTGTAGTGTGTGTTCCGGCGTTGAAAGAGATAGACAGAGAGACAGTGTTTGATTTGAGTTAGATAGATTAGGCAGAACAGTCAGTCAGTTAGCTGCACTTACAGTGTATTGTGTATATATATGCATCCCAGGTGTTGCATATATATATATACACTGTATTCAGTTTAGCTAGATCCGTTCCTGTTATCTTCTATCTAGACTATTTACATTCAGTGCAGTGTGTCCTGCTCACAGTGTTCAGCTAGATCCGTTCCTGCTATTTACATTCAGTACAGTGCTTCCTGCTCACAGTGTTCAGCTAGATCCGTTCCTGCTATTTACATTCAGTGCAGTGCGTGCTGCTCACAGTGTTCAGCTAGATCCGTTCCTGCTATTTACATTCAGTGCAGTGCGTGCTGCTCACAGTGTTCAGCTAGATCCGTTCCTGCTATTTACATTCAGTGCAGTGCGTCCTGCTCACAGTGTTCAGCTAGATCCGTTCCTGCTATTTACATTCAGTGCAGTGCGTCCTGCTCACAGTGTTCAGCTAGATCCGTTCCTGCTATTTACATTCAGTGCAGTGCGTGCTGCTCACAGTGTTCAGCTAGATCCGTTCCTGCTATTTACATTCAGTGCAGTGCGTCCTGCTCACAGTGTTCAGCTAGATCCGTTCCTGTTATCTTCCTACTGACAGGCAGGCTTGTCTGGTTACAGTATATAAAGCTACCTGAAGAAAATTACAGGTGTTCTTTTTGATCCTATTAGTACCACGGTCAGGCAGCTAGACTATTTACATTTAGTACAGTGTGTCCTGCTCACAGTGTTCAGCTAGATCCGTTCCTGTTATTTACATTCAGTGCAGTGTGTCCTGCTCACAGTGTTCAGCTAGATCCGTTCCTGCTATTTACATTCAGTACAGTGCGTGCTGCTCACAGTGTTCAGCTAGATCCGTTCCTGCTATATACATTTAGTGCAGTACGTCCTGCTCACAGTGTTCAGCTAGATCCGTTCCTGTTATCTTCCTACTGACAGGCAGGCTTGTCTGGTTACAGTATATAAAGCTACCTGAAGAAAATTACAGGTGTTCTTTTTGATCCTATTAGTACCACGGTCAGGCAGCTAGACTATTTACATTTAGTACAGTGTGTCCTGCTCACAGTGTTCAGCTAGATCCGTTCCTGTTATTTACATTCAGTGCAGTGCGTCCTGCTCACAGTGTTCAGCTAGATCCGTTCCTGCTATTTACATTCAGTGCAGTGCGTCCTGCTCACAGTGTTCAGCTAGATCCGTTCCTGCTATTTACATTCAGTGCAGTGCGTGCTGCTCACAGTGTTCAGCTAGATCCGTTCCTGCTATTTACATTCAGTGCAGTGCGTCCTGCTCACAGTGTTCAGCTAGATCCGTTCCTGTTATCTTCCTACTGACAGGCAGGCTTGTCTGGTTACAGTATATAAAGCTACCTGAAGAAAATTACAGGTGTTCTTTTTGATCCTATTAGTACCACGGTCAGGCAGCTAGACTATTTACATTTAGTACAGTGTGTCCTGCTCACAGTGTTCAGCTAGATCCGTTCCTGTTATTTACATTCAGTGCAGTGCGTCCTGCTCACAGTGTTCAGCTAGATCCGTTCCTGCTATTTACATTCAGTGCAGTGCGTCCTGCTCACAGTGTTCAGCTAGATCCGTTCCTGCTATTTACATTCAGTGCAGTGCGTGCTGCTCACAGTGTTCAGCTAGATCCGTTCCTGCTATTTACATTCAGTGCAGTGCGTCCTGCTCACAGTGTTCAGCTAGATCCGTTCCTGTTATCTTTCTACTGACAGGCAGGCTTGTCTGGTTACAGTATATAAAGCTACCTAAAGAAAATTACAGGTGTTCTTTTTGATCCTATTAGTACCACGGTCAGGCAGCTAGACTATTTACATTTAGTACAGTGTGTCCTGCTCACAGTGTTCAGCTAGATCCGTTCCTGTTATTTACATTCAGTGCAGTGCGTGCTGCTCACAGTGTTCAGCTAGATCCGTTCCTGCTATATACATTTAGTGCAGTACGTCCTGCTCACAGTGTTCAGCTAGATCCGTTCCTGTTATCTTCCTACTGACAGGCAGGCTTGTCTGGTTACAGTATATAAAGCTACCTGAAGAAAATTACAGGTGTTCTATCCCAGCTTAGTGCAGCTACAGGCCATTAGTATGTCTGGAAGGCCAAGAAGGAGAGGCAGACAGTCACAAGCCAATAAGAGAGGGCAAGCAGGCTCTGTGTCTAGTGCTGGTCGTGGAGACGGTGCATCCTCATCAGCACGTGGCCATGGGACACGCTTGGCCTTTTTTTCGGCAGCTGGCCGTGTTGAGCCGCAACATGCGGAAGACTTGGTCGAGTGGATGACCAAGCCGTCCTCATCCTCCTCATCCTCTCTCACCCATGCCCAGGGTGCTTTGTCTGGCAAAGCAGCGGCCTCTTCCCTCAGCTCAATGTCATCAGTGACTCCTTCCCTAGCCCCACCATGTCCTCCTGAGGATTCCCTCGAACTGTTTGACCACAGTGTTGGGTACATGCTCCAGGAGGATGCCCAGCGTTTGGAAGGCTCTGATGATGATACTGAGCTCAATGAAGGCAGTAACATGAGCACGGACAGAGGGGGTGCCCAAGAAGGACAGCAATCTGGCAGTCATGCTCCCCCTGCTGCAGCATACTGCCAGGTTTGCTCCAGTGATGAGGAGGGAGGGGATGATGAGGTCACTGACTCAACGTGGGTGCCTGATAGGAGAGAGGAGGAGGAGGAGGAGGAGGAGGAGGAGGAGGAGGAGGTGGCACATCACCAACTAGGCAGGATGCCCTCCAGGGGCCAGCCTAAGGGCAGCACATTGACTGCATCACACCCCAAAGCTCCACATGTGCAGGGCGCTGCAGTCTCTGCGCGTTATTCAAAAAGTTCTTTGGTGTGGGCCTTTTTTGAGACGAGTGCATCAGATCGCACCGCTGCTATTTGCAATATATGTCTCAAGCGTATCTCGCGTGGCCAAAACATCTCCCGCTTGGGTACCACATGCTTGACCAGACATATGTTGACCTGCCATGCAGTTCGTTGGCAAGCGTATCTAAAAGACCCACACCAAAGAACAAAGACGATCTCTCCTTGCTCCTCATCAGCTGAGATTTCCAACCCCACTAGACCTTCAGTCCTCTCTGCGACCTGCAGTGAGAGGAATGAAGGTGTAGAATTAGGTGTGTCACAGCCAAGTACTTATGGGCAATCTGCTTTTGGTACACCGACGTCAGATTGTACCAGGCAAATTTCCCTGCCCCAGCTGCTGCACCGCCGAAAGAAGTTTGCTCCCAGCCATCCACATGCCCAGCGGTTGAATGCTAGCTTGGCAAAATTGCTAGCACTTCAACTGCTGCCTTTTCAGTTGGTAGACTCTGCCCCCTTCCGTGAGTTTGTGGAATGTGCGGTTCCTCAGTGGCAGGTACCCAAACGCCACTTTTTCTCACGGAAGGCGATTCCGGCTCTCTACCGGCATGTGGAAGGCAATGTCCATGCCTCGCTGGACAGGGCGGTCAGCGGTAAGGTGCATATTACCGCTGACTCATGGTCCAGCAGGCATGGACAGGGACGTTACTTAAGTTTCACGGCGCATTGGGTGACTCTGCTGGCAGCTGGGAAGGATGCAGGACAAGGTGCAGTAGTGTTGGAGGTTGTTCCGCCACCACGCCTCCAAAATGCTGATTGTGACACACCTCTCTCCTCCACCCCCTCCTCTTCTTCTTCCTCCATGGCCTCTTCCTCGGAACCAGCGGTGCTCCGTAGGCGTTCAAGGGGCTACGCAAGTACGCAGGCCAAAAGATGCCATGCGGTGCTTGAGCTGGTGTGCTTGGGGGACAGGAGCCACACTGGGGCAGAGGTTCTGTCAGCTCTGCAGGGGCAGGTTCAGAGGTGGTTGACGCCACGCCAACTTAAGGCAGGAATGGTGGTTTGCGACAATGGCACCAACCTCCTCTCTGCCCTCCGACAGGGACAACTGACCCATGTGCCCTGTTTGGCTCACGTCCTTAACTTGGTGGTGCAGCGGTTCTTGGGCAGGTACCCGGGCTTACAGGATGTCCTGAGGCAGGCCAGGAAAGTCTGTGTGCATTTCCGCCGGTCATATAATGCCAGTGCTCGGCTGACGGACCTCCAAAAGGAGTTTAACCTGCCCAAGAACCGCCTAATCTGTGACATGCCCACCAGGTGGAACTCGACGTTGGCCATGCTGCAGCGGCTGCACACGCAGCAGAGGGCCATCAATGAGTACCTGTGCGACTATGGCACCAGGACAGGGTCAGGGGACCTTGGTTTTTTTTCCCCACGCCAGTGGGCCATGATCAGGGATGCATGCACTGTCCTGTCACCATTCGAGGAGGCCACGAGGATGGTGAGCACTGACAGTGCATGCATCAGTGACACTGTCCCCCTTGTCCACCTGTTGGAGCACACGCTGCGTGGGATAATGGACAGGGCACTTGAGGCAGAACAGAGGCAGGAAGAGGAGGACTTCCTTAGCTCTCAAGGCCCCCTTTATCCAGACAGTGTTCCTGCGTGCCCGCCGATCACACAGGAAGAGGACGAGGAGGAGGAGGAGGAGGAGGAGGAAGATTGTGTCAGTATGGAGGTGGAGCCTGGCACTCAGCATCAGCAGTCTTTAAGGGATCAGTCCCAAGGAACACATGGACTTGTACGTGGCTGGGAGGAGGTGGCTGCGGACGTTGTTGTCCTTAGTGACCCAGAGGACTCCGGACCGAATGCCTCAGCAAACCTACGCTGCATGGCCTCCCTGATCCTGCAAAGCCTGCGTAAGGATCCTCGTATTCGTGGTATCAAGGAGAAGGACCAATACTGGCTGGCAACCCTCCTTGATCCACGTTACAAGGGTAAGGTTGCGGACCTTATCTTGCCATCGCAGAGGGAGCAGAGGATGAAACATCTTCGGGAGGCCTTGCAGAAAGGTCTGTGCAACGCGTTCCCAGAGACTGGGAGGTTACAAACTCCTGTTTCTGGACAACGTGTTGCTGAGGCTTCGGTCAGTCAAAGAAGGAGCGGTGGAGAAGGTGGCCGTCTGACCGATGCGTTCAGACAATTTTTTGGTCCGCAGCCCCAAGGTATGATCGGTTCCAGCAACCATCGCCAGCGTCTGTTTTACATGGTGCAGGAATACCTAGGGGCAAGATCAGACTTGGACACCTTTCCCACCGAAAATCCTCTGGGTTACTGGGTCTTGAGGATGGATCACTGGCCAGAGCTTGCACAGTATGCAATTGAGCTACTGGCCTGTCCTGCATCCAGCGTTCTTTCGGAACGCACATTCAGTGCTGCTGGAGGCGTGGTAACCGATCACAGGGTGCGTCTGTCCACCGACTCGGTCGATCGGCTGACCTTCATAAAAATGAATCAGTCTTGGATCACCACCAGCTACCAAGCACCTGATGCAGATGTAACCGAATAATTTTTTTTGAAATCTCAGATCCCTTCAAAGACTGCCTATGCTGATGCTGAGTGACTATCCCTGAGTAATTATCCTCTTCCTCCTCAATCATCACGCTGATAGCTTGTAAGAACATTTTTGGTTCTGGGCGCCACCACCAGTGCCTAAGGCACAATTTTTCAGCCCCTGTTTAACAGGGGCGTGTAATTACAATTTTTGATGTAATACTTTGCAGCAGGGCTCGTTCCTGCATTCCAACTAGAGTGTCTGTGAGGGGTTGCAGTGTTGTGGCACCAGCACCAGTGCCTAAGACCCAATTTTTCTGCCCCTGTCTAACAGGGGCGTGTAATTACAATTTTTGATGCAATACTTTGCAGCAGGGCTTGTTCCTGCATTCCAACTAGAGTGTCTGTGAGGGGTTGCAGTGTTGTGGCACCAGCACCAGTGCCTAAGACCCAATTTTTCAGCCCCTGTCTAACAGGGGCGTGTAATTACAATTTTTGATGCAATACTTTGCAGCAGGGCTTGTTCCTGCGTTTCAACTAGAGTGTCTGTGAGGGGTTGCAGTGTTGTGGCACCAGCACCAGTGCCTAAGACCCAATTTTTCAGCCCCTGTCTAACAGGGGCGTGTAATTACAATTTTTGATGCAATACTTTGCAGCTGGGCTTGTTCCTGCGTTTCAACTAGAGTGTCTGTGAGGGGTTGCAGTGTTGTGGCACCAGCACCAGTGCCTAAGGCCTAATTTTTCAGCTCCTGTTCAACAGGGGCATGTAATTACAATTCTTGATCTAATATTTCACAGCAGGGCCCTGTGAGGGCTTACAGTGTTTTGGCCACAGCAACACCTAAGGCCCAAATTTCTGCTGAGTATATAGGGCAGGACCCTACTTTCAAACATCTAACTTACAAACGACTCCTACTTGCAAACGGAAGGAGACAACAGGAAGTGAGATGAAATCTACCCCTAAGGAAGGGAAATTCTCTCCTGTAAGAGTTAATATGGGAAAACAATTTTTCCTTTCCACTGATGCTTTCCAATCCTTGTTCCACAAAAAAACCCAAATTTTCAAAAAACATTTTTCATTGGGACAAAAAAGTGAGGTGAAATCTTCTGAAGAGGAGGAAAGACGCAAAACAAATGTCACAGGGGTGATAACCCTTCCCTATGTTTTCCAAAAAGCTTAGAAAAGATTTTTTGGCTGGAGCTAAACACATTAAAAATGTTCAAAATTACAAACAGATTCTACTTAACAACAAACCTACAGTCCCTGTCTTGTTTGCACCGCCTGTATACTGCTGTTCAGAGTATATAGGGACCTTTCCTTATTTTAATTTGGGTGCGGGGTTCCCCTTAATATCCATACAAGACCCAAAGGGCCTGGTAATGGACTGGGGGGTACCCATGCCGTTTGTCTCACTGATTTTCATCCATATTGCCATGACCCGACATGACATTAAACCCGCAAGCAGTTTTAAATGAGATTTTTTCCTTTAAAAATGACATTTGGTGCAGGGACTGTTCTAAACATGGGAAACACGCGTCACTTTACAGGCATACTATAGACACCCCCCAGGTACGATATTTAAAGGAATATTTCACTTTTTTTTTTTTACTTTAAGCATCATTAAAATCACTGCTCCCGAAAAAACGGCCGTTTTTAAAAGTTTTTTTTGCATTGATACATGTCCCCTGGGGTAGGACCCGGGTCCCCAAACCCTTTTTAGGACAATACCATGCAAATTAGCCTTTAAAATGAGCACTTTTGATTTCGAACGTTCGAGTCCCATAGACGTCAATGGGGTTCTAACGTTCGTGCGAACTTGCGGTCCGTTCGCGGGTTCTGGTGCGAACCGAACCGGGGGGTGTTCGGCTCATCCCTAGTCAATACAATGGCACAGGATGTTTTAAACCTGTACACCAATCCACAGCACATTTGTTAGCAGGAAAAGCTGCAGCAATCAATCACACAGATCACCCTTGTGCAACAGACATTTCTCTATCCCTCAAGTTATTAACATTCCATGCAGCAGTTTATGCACCATCATAGACTTTTCGAAGCCAAACTCACAAAATCACCTTAAAAGCTTCTGGGACTGGTCATACAGTTTTTGAGACCCCAAGTCTTCACCTGGACTGAATCCATGTGCTACTCTATTCTCTCTTCCAACACATAAACCTCAGTATAGGATGCCATCACCTCCAGCAACAGTGAAGGAGAACCTGTCATGACCAGGCCTGAAAAAACTGATCAGACCTTGCTAAAAACTGTTACAGGCCTCATGAAGTTCGATAATCACTCAGAGAACTACAGAAGCTGGAGATCCACATTCAATTCAGTGCTCCAGGACCTTAGCATCCCCTCTTTGGAAGAAGTTGATTTGTTAATCAGTTGGTTAGGCCCTCAATCATTGGGCGGTGATAAATAAAAGAATTTGCCATATTCAAACAATTACAGGACTTTCCTAAATTGTCCAACAAAGACAACCAGACGTTTAAGGAACTGAGTGATCATCTTCTTGATTTTGAAATCACCAAGGAAGATCCACTTCGACTAGGTCTTAGTTTTCTGGATGCTATACATTGTATAAACCCAGTCATAGCAAAATTGTCTTACAATATCCATGAAAAATGGGCCCAGACTCTTTGGCCTACCACGGGCGACTAGGCCGCAGCTGCGGCCTTTCCTGCCATTCGCCGCCGCGTGGCGGAGGACTCTTGGCATGACAGGCCCTGCAGAGCGTAACTCCCTGATCGCCATGGACCGCGGACGGAGGTAAGAAGGGTGGGCCTTGCTGTGCTACAGGCCGAATCCAGGACTAATCTCTCCCCCCACGAGCTACTAGGCTGCATCCACTGCCTTTCCTGACGGCCCACAGACACCGGACCGGCCTATAGACAAAAATTGTGCCTTGGGCCTGGAGCAGGAGGACCTGGGAGGATCTGGGCAGTGGAGAAGGCTTGAGGCACCCCCCCACCTCAGGCACCTTGCTTGAGACAGGCTGGGGCTGGACTGACAATCCCTTGCAGGCCCCTGGAAGCCTTAAATGCATAACTCTGGTAATCAACAGGCCACAGGTGAGGGGGGAAAGGGACACATGCTGCACTGAACTCACTATCTGATTGCTCCTGTCCCCACCGATAGGCTTCCACAGATAATTATTGATTATTGCCCAGAGCGAGACTATAGACATCTGAATGAGGCGCAGGAACTCTGGTGCAAAGTATAGTAAAGGGGGCAAAAAACTGACCTTTCCGCCACAGTCGGATTCCCCTCAGACACTCACCTCCCCCTGTCCGGAGGCTCACGCCACCTGCAGTGCCCATAGAGCCTCACAGACAATCCTCATGGAGTCGGACTCCCGACCCCCCTGGCTGGCGGACGTAATGGCGGCCATCGCCACTTGCCAATCTACGCTGACAACCAAAATTGAGGCTGTTCAGCTGGATATGGGACTAATCCGCCAAGATATAGACAAACTCAGGTTGCGAGTCTCTGAGACGGAGCAAAGACTGAGCGTAACTAAAGACAACATGGCGGAACATGGAGTAGCACTCCGCACACTCCAAACCAAAGTGAAGGCCCTAGAATACAGAGCCTTCGCGGAGAACAGGAATCCACGCAATAACCTCCGTATTATCGGTTTACCAGAGGGGACGGAGGGAAATAATCCTACCTCCTTTATAGAGGGTATGTTGCGTGACCTTCTACCCGAGGCCCGCTGGTCCCCCCACTACACGGTTGAGAGGGCACACCGCATCCCGCCTAAGCCGGGACCCCCTGGATCCCCTCCCCGCACCTTCATTCTTCGTCTCCTCAACTTTAGAGACAGAGACGAAGTCCTCCGCGCCTCCAGAAATGTTGGGGACCTCAGATACCAAAATGCTAAGTTGATGATCTTCCCTGACTATTCGGTGGAGACCCAGAAGCTCAGGAAATCCTTCGATCAAGTCAAAGTGGCATTGAGATCACGCAGCATTCGATACAGTGTACTCTTCCCTGCTCGCCTGAGGGTCCAAGACGGCGAGACAACCCGATTCTTTAGCACACCAAGAGAGGCTTCTGCCTGGTTGGACTCGTTACCACAGATCCGTTGATCGTCTAACCGGTATGTGCTGTTTGACTCCTTTCACTGCTTACTCAAGTTGACCTGGGCCCAGGTCTGAGTTTCCACACAATCTACCCCATGGATGCTTAGTTTTACTTTCAAAATCTTTTATTGGTTTATCAAAACAAAAAAATACAAACTCTGTATCAAAGTTACATGTCACATCAATTGTTATACAGCGTACCCCTGAGGGGGATAGACAGCTAACAAAAAAAAGGCTATAAAAAACTGTTTGAATAATGCAGAAATAATCAATGCCTATTCAGTTATAACTGGAACACATAGAAAGAAGGGCCACTAAGTTCAATCACCGTTTCCTGGAGAGGCCCTAGGGGATCCCGCCGGCACCCCAAAAGGGATCATGCTGTGCACAGGAGGAGCCCCTACGCCTCCCTTTTCCTAAGATTATCCTAAAACCATAGGGTCCAAAATATCGTTTTAAATAAACTACTGCAAGGGATAACAACCTTCGGTGTGAAATAAAAAAACAAAAATCAGGTATTTGTCCCAATAAATAGAAATCTCCTTGCAAAAGATACAATACACCTTTTTCAGAGGGACCTGTCCTAGTCTCCCTCAGCGGGTGAACACAATCAAAATGAAACAGAATCTAAAAGAGTAGAAGAGAATCAGGAAAGGGAGGAAAGTAAGAAAGGGAGGTTAGCCAGCCATCTAGAGGAGCCCCCGCCCCTCAATTTATCCACTCTTAGTTTTGAGGTTGGACTACGGGTATGGGAGAAATACCAACGAACTGTGCCCAAGGCTCCCAAACAGCTTCAAATTGCGTTTTTTTTGTCGTCTAAAATGCTTACCAGTTTCTCTTGGGCCATAATCCAGGAAACTTTGCGAATTGCAGCCTTCACAGAGACTTTGGGCTGTTTCCAAGCCTTAGCAATGGTGAGTTTTGCACCTAGTAGGATGAAGTGTATAAGTTTACATGAATGCTTTGGAGTCTTGGGCAAGCAGTCATTGAGAAGAGCTATGGCCGGTGGATGCTTAGTTTTATTGCACTTGTTATGCCCAGTTTAAACCCATGGGGTGTGCGGACTTGATAGAATAGATAATTATTCCTGCTAGAAACGTTTAAGTTTGTGCCCCTGCCAAAGGATATGGTCAAGAGACTGGTGAGATATGAACTTCCTTTGCTCTTACATGCTCCCTTTCGCGGAACACTGGGGTTCATACTATGTGTGTCTTCCTTTTGATGGATCGACTTCACGGTGGGGATGCAACATGGTTTACTTTTCTCCGCTTGACTATAACATCCTCACAGCCTGTTATATTAAAACAGCGGAGATCTTATACTTGGATAGCTGCTTGAACTGCTGCTTGCGCCCCCGTAGGCAGTCTCGGGGGTTAGGCTCGCCTCTTCCATGGACCCCCTGTTGCAGCCGGCGAGCTGATGCAGTTTGGGATTGAAACCCGTCTCAGTTCTGGGGGGTTGGGTGGGGTGGGGGGTGGGGAAAGTTCCCCTAATGGGGCTAGCTCAATTTACCTTGGATATTGGGCTCTTATATCTGTTTTTAGTTTGGTTTTGTTTTTGTTCTATAATTGCACTAAAAGAATTGACTTATCAGCATTGCATTGTTTCCAGATGTGTCCGTTTTGGGTCCGTGGGTCCAATTCAGGAGCCGAGATCTATATGGATCCTAATACTCATATCACCCTTAGTAGCCATGTCCTCCCTTAACATAATCTCCTGGAACACTAGGGGATTGAACTCCCCGGTCAAGCGATCCCTGGTGTTCCAATTCATTAAAGCTTATAACCAACATATATGTGTGCTCCAAGAAATGCACCTAATAGGAAGTAGGGTTCTGGCCCTTAAAAAACCATGGGTGGGCTACCACTACCACTCCACTCACTCTAGTTTTTCCAGGGGTGTTACTATTCTGATACTGAAATCTCTTCCTTTCCGGCTCCTGGATTTGGCCCTGGACCCTGATGGTCAGTATGTTATCATTCATGCTAAAATATACTCTCTAACGTGGACCATTGTGGGCTTATATTTGCCCCCGCCGGCTTCCTTGCTGGTGCTCAATCAGATTACCAGCAAGATGGCTGACTTTGCATCTGACAATAATATTATACTGGGTGACTTAAATCTGGTCCCTGACCCGGATCTTGACAGACTGACGACTACGGGACATCATTGCCCTGGGTTAGCTGAGTGAGCAGATACCTATGGCCTGACTAATGTTTGGAGGTGGAGACACCCCCAGGCCAGGGCGTTCACATGCCACTCAGCTTCTCATAGAACATTTTCCCGTATAGACTTAGTTTTGCTTGGAGCACGGTCCTCCCACGGGTCACAGACATACAAATATTGCCTAGGAGAATCTCCGATCACGCACCCTTGTTGTTGTCATTGGACCTCTCCCTGGGCTCTGTAGACAAAATATGAAGGCTCTCTAGATTTTGGATTTCGGACACTGCTGTGGACTCCCAATTCAGAACTGAGTTGATTGACGTCTGGGCGGTTAATGTAGGCTCGGCAGACCCCACAGTAGTGTGGGATGCCTTTAGGGCCACGACGAGGGGGCAGTACCAGACCATCATTGCCAGAGTTCAGAGGGAGCGTGAGGCAGACTTGATAAAGGCTGAGAGAGAGGCGAGTAGTGCGGAGGTTCTTTTTGTTCGTACTCGAGACCCTGTGCACTATTCACAGTTACAACTTATGACGAAGGAGGTTATTCGTCTCCGTACCTCTCTTACCCAGAAGAAAATGTTAGCTCAATCCCAAAGGATCTTTGAGTAAGGGGAGAGGTCAGGCCATCGGTTGGCCTGGCTCTCTAGAGAGCAGGCGGGAGGCATGAGCATCTCACATATCAGGGACCCCTCGGGACAGCTGATCCACTCACCAGAAGGGATCAATTGTTGCTTTGCGGAATTCTACGAATCCCTCTACAAGTCCAGGGCAGACTACAGAGGGGAGGATCTGGTAGCATATCTAGATGACATTGATATCCCAACTCTTACAATACCATATCGTGACAAACTTGACGCCCCAATTATGTCCTTGGAGATAATCCAGGCACTTAAATCAATGCAGGCAGGGAAAACACCAGGACCCGATGGCATCCCTGTGGAGTTTTACAAACAATATGCCACGGAACTAGTTGATAAACTTCAGGGCCTCTTCTCTGCATCGGTGCGCCTCGAGAAACTCCCGGACACAATGAGTGAAGCGATAATAGTGGTGATCCCCAGGCCAGGGAAAGACCCCACATTATGCTCCTCATATCGCCCCATATCCCTCCTAAATGTGGATGCAAAATCACTAGCGAAAGTATTGGCCGATAGGCTTAATCTGGTCATTACTGCCCTGATCCACAGGGACCAAACAGGCTTCATGCCCGGAAGAGGTACTGACATCAATATCAGACGCCTTCACACTCGCATAGATAGGGCAGATGAGACGACTAGGGGAATTGTGGCCTCACTCGACGCGGAGAAGGCTTTCGACTCTGTCGAGTGGGGCTACTTATGGGAAGATTCGGGTTTGGCCCGGGTTTCACGAACTGGCTCCGCCTGTTATACCATGGCCCTTCAGCGCAAATTCGTACCAACGGCTGCCTATCAGGCAAGTTCCAGTTATCTAGGGGCACGAGACAGGGTTGTCCCGTCCTCCCGGGCCTGTTCGCTCTGGCAATGGAACCCATGGCTATATTGCTGAGGGCAGATCGTGGTGTAAAGGGGCTCCAGGTAGGTCCAATCGAGGAAAAAATATCGCTGTATGCGGACGATGCTCTTCTCTACTTAGCGGATGCGACGTCCTCCTTGCAGTCTCCGCTTGCACTAATTAACCGATTCGGCTGGTACTCTGGGATTCGCGTTAATTGGGACAAGTCGGTTCTTTTCCCGCTCCATCCCTCGACCTCTAGGGTGCCACATCCACAGCTCAAATGGGTAGATGACTTCAAATACCTGGGGATTAAAATTAGTGGTAAAGTCCAGGACTATCTAGACAACAATTTGAGACCACTCATGGCACAACTAACGGCTAGGTGTGCTGCATGGCGTTCCCTTCCATTGACCCCTGTCGGCAGAGTTAATCTGCTAAAAATGATTTACCTTCCCAAATATTTATATTTCTTCCGCAACACCCCCATACACATCCCCAAGACTTTTTTTTCGGAGGTTGGAGAGTCTGCTGATACACTTTGTCTGGGCTGGGAGGCCACCCAGGGTGGCCAAGCAGATCTTATATCTCCCACTTTCGGGGGGGACTGGCACTACCGAATTTTCAAATTTATTATTGGGCCGTTCTGGTTACGATTCGGTGGTGGTTCTCCCAGCCTACTCAGAATCCAGCGGTCATTCTAGAAGCAGCCATTCTGGGTTCCTTCGCTGCCCTGAGCAATCTCCCATTTCGTGGACTTAGAGCCAGTTCGTCCATGACAACTCTGATGCGAACCACCGTGAGGGTCTGGCAGGAGGCTAGGAAGATATATGGGAAACCTAATCATATTTCACCACACATGCCCCTATGGGGTAACCCTATGCTTCCTCACTTTTATAGTATACCGGACCCCTCTCTGTGGGTAAAAAAGGGAATCCTTACCTTAAAACATATAGTTCAAGACGGTAGGCTTATGACTTTCGGGCTCTGAGACAGTCATTCGCTATCCCGTCCTCTTTTCAATTCAGGTACTGGTAACAAAAGCACGCCTTTGAAGCCCAGTTCCCTGCCCCCCTTTCTTTGGAACCAGACTCCATTGAACGGGTCTTGATTTCCAGTGTGATGGGGAAGCCTCTCTCAACATTATATCTATACCTCACAGTAGAGTATGATACCAAATTAACTAAAACTTGGGAAAAGTGGAGGATGGATATTCCTTCTTTGGATGAAGAAGAGTGGAAGGAGTGCTTCATTTCCTACATTCCTTCCATGATCGCTGCAAAAGATAGGTTCATACAATTTAAGTTCCTACACAGAGCGTACTTCACCCCACAGAGATTGGCGTGCATTTACCATCAAAGGGATCCCAACTGCCAAAGATGCAGGCAGGAGGTGATTACATTCTGGCACATGGTCTGGTCCTGTCCCAAACTTCGACCCTTCTGGACAGTAGTGGCATCCACACTGAGTAACGTCACAGGTTTAAATATACCGGTTGATCCTCAAATATTATTAGTCAATTACTTGGAAGATGTTGAGGGAGATAGGTATAGTAAATTGTGTCTTACCTTCTCATTATATTATGCTAGACGTGAAATTTTATTGATATGGAAACTAGTAGAGCCTCCCACTCGTGGAGAAGGTCGTTGAACCTGGTACTTCCTCTGTATAGAATGACATATGAAAGTAGGCAATGCCCAGGGAAATTTGATAAAATCTGGTCCTCCTGGATAGATGCTTCTGGGGTCCCTGAACCCCCTACCCCCTAACCAAGCCGTGAAATATATTGGAGGACATTCTTTATCCCATGCCTCTTCTCCATTTGCCCCGTTCCCCCTTATTTCTCATCATCTTGGAGTCCTTTGGGTGTTTTTTAGCAAACTCCATGCGGGCTTTCATGTGTCTTGCACTAAGGAGACCTTTCTGTCGGGCCACTCTGCCATAAAGCCCCAACTGGTGGAGGGCTGCAGTGATAGTTGACTTACTTTCTCCCATCTCCCGACTGCATCTCTGGAGCTCAGCCACAGTGATCTTTGGGTTCTTCTTTACCTCTCTCACCAAGGCTCTTCTCCCCTGATTGCTCAGTTTGGCTGGACGGCTAGCTCTAGGAAGGGTTCTGGTCGTCCCAAACATCTTCCTTTTAAGGATTATGGAGGCCACTGTGCTCTTAGGAACTTTAAGTGCAGCAGAAATTTTTTTGTAACCTTGGTCAGATCTGTGCCTTGCCACAATTCTGTCTCTGAGCTCTTCAGGCAGTTCCTTTGACCTCATGATTCTCATTTGCTCTGATATGCACTGTGAGCTGTAAGGTCTTATATAGACAGGTGTGTGGCTTTCCTAATCAAGTCCAATCAGTATAATCAAACACAGCTGGACTCAAATAAAGGTGTAGAACCATCTCAAGGATGATCAGAAGAAATGGACAGAACCTGAGTTAAATATATGAGTGTCACAGCAAAGGGTCTGAATACTTAGGACCATGTTATATTTCAGTTTTTCTTTTTTAATAAATCTGCAAAAATGTCAACAATTCTGTGTTTTTCTGTCAATATGGGGTGCTGTGTGTACGTTAATGAGGAAAAAATGAACTTAAATGATTTTAGCAAATGGCTGGAATATAACAAAGAGTGAAAAATTTAAGGGGGTCTGAATACTTTCCGTCCCCACTGTATATCAGACTAAACAAAAAGGTGTGATTAGGATAAGATACCATACTATCTCCTAAGAATGTATTAGGCTTACTATAGTTATGTTTTTTTATTTGGGATCATTATTTTATATATGTAACTATAATCAATAATATGTTTAAGTATACAATTTTTTTAAATATCTTCTTTGCTCTGTATGTCTACAACTATTATTTTAATCGCTATATGAAATTCTACTGCCTTATACTTAAAATTTAACATTTAGTGCTGGTACCATAAAATAGGAAAGACCAGGACTCTCCAAGGCCTTCTACATATTTTAGGGAAACTGACATAATTGTAGCTGTGTATGAATTTATTATATCCGGGTAAATAACCAGGGAATTTCCAGTTAAACGCATAATAGTCATTTCTTATCTATAGATGCTATCTGGTGGCCAAGTGAGTTAGTAAAAAAGCAATCACAGCTTTGATAATTAGACAAATCCAGCAATAGGAATAAGGTTACACCTCCTGGGCCACCCTCTGGGCGTATTTTATGAGTGTATTATTCACAAATGGATAAAACAGGAAGGAGCACACTTACGCGGACACACATCATCCGACGCAAACCCATCATACTGTATAGAGATCACATTATCTAAAGGATCACCTCATTACACAGCTCCAGCATAGCTAGACGCCATTTTGGGAAGGCAAATTGCAACCAGTAATCAGCAACCATCTTAGAGAGAACCATTTTAAAGCAAACAGGCATTTTCAGGGGTAACTATATGTTTCACATACATTATTGATTTTTTTGTGTGCATGGATTTTATGCTAATTGATTTTTTACCCCATCTGATATCCTAATACCTGAAAATTTGGTCATTTTAATTGGCCATATTGGCATAACTTTAGATGGATGGATGGGTCAAGTTAGTCAAACACAGATTATTATCTGCCAAATTTTATAAAAACAAGTAAGGACATCTAGAAGTGGGAAAATTAAACATTTAGTTTGATCCAACAGATACACTGAGGCTTTAGCAATTCATTACAAATTGTAGTGTCTGTGTCCACTTATTAACAAAACTGTTAGTGGTGTTTGTATATGACTTATTGTAAAAAATATTTAATTATTTAAAAAAATCTGCAGTCTATACTTACATCAATCTTGTGTTCTTTTTTAAAAGAATACTGCTTGGCAAAATTAACTTAAAATAATTAAGTCAGTTAAATTATTTTTATAAATCATTCTTATTGGCAGCACTGTGGTTCATTCGATTTAGCTGACTAAATTAATCATTCAGGCATTCCCTTAAAGTGGGTTCAATGGGTGAACCTCGAGTTTCTTTTCCACCTTTCACCATATTTTGGGAGTTCGTCAAAGAATAAAGGTAGCCATAGATAGATCGAAATGTGGCTGGTTCAGCACAGACTGGACAAATTTTGAACAGTGAGTAACCATCCCTATTTGACAGAAGTTGATTGTTAGATTGACAGACTGAACAAATTGGGAAACCCTTGTCGCTCAGCAGATGCAGCCGCTGATCAGTGTATTCTGATGGCGCCAGGTCCCATTGTCAGAAAAAGCCTTAATCTCTCATTGTAGATCGTCCAGAGCCCAAGTCACCAATCAGCTCAAAACCTTCTGATATGGTTTTTTAGAGCCACATCACGGGGGCCTTCAGACCCATTGGGCAGGTTTCCTTCTTTTTTTTTCAGCCAGCAGGCTGAACAAAAAAGAAATTATATATGGCCAGCTTAAGCCAGATCCAAGAGCAATCCAATTTTCTTTGTTATCAACTTAAAGGGGTTGTGAACCCTCGTGTTTTTTCACCTTAATGCATCCTATGCATTAAGGTGAAAAAACTTCTGACAGTGACCGCCCCCAGCCCCCCCACCGTTTTACTAACTTGAGCCCGTTCCTTTAGAGGAAACGCAGTCTTCCTCTCTGCCCGGGGTTCACGGCTCTTGATTGGATCGATTGATAGAAGCGCAGCCATTGGCTACCGCTGCTGTCAATCAAATCCAATGACGCGGGTGCTGGGGGGGCGGGGCCGAGTCCTGCATTTTGCTTCTATGGACGCAAATGCTGGACTCGGGAGCACGCTGTGATAGTGCCACCGGGGGACTCCAGAAGTGGATGATCAGGGCCACTCTGTGCAAAACAAACTGCACAGTGGAGGTATGACATGTTTGTTATTAAAAAAAACAAAAAAACAAGGGTTTACAGTCACTTTAAGCATTCCTAGCCCCACTATCCCCAAATACAAGAAGAGATTACCTCCCCATTTAATACAGAACCAGTGACATACATTTATCAGTCTTACACCAAGGCTCGTTTTAAAGATACTCTACTTCCATCAAAGATCTTACTCCTGTCAGATCATGATGGGGAAAGCCATGAACAGTCATCTGCAACAATTAAAATTAAAATTAAAAATACACTGAGCTATGTTGTGAAGGACTTTTTTGAGAAAACCAGTGCTAAAATATGTCTGGTGAAGGTGTTTTCTCAGGAACAACCAACCAGAGAATTCTGTCAGGATGTATGCTGTTTTAGACAACTGAAGTAGTAATTTGCTTGCTTCAACACATTTAATATAAAAGGATGAGTATTGCCCTACACCCTGCACATGTAGCGGCACAATAGAAAACTGCAAGACAAATTGTTCTTGCTGAAGAATTCATTGTTTTAGACAAAAAGGGAACTGAAGGAATTTATCTTCCTACACCCATCAAGTGCAGTCTAAAATACCTAATTAAAGAGAGGAAATCCCTACACTGAAAGACGCACATTACATGTATACCATTAACCACTTAAAAACTGAACCAATTCTGACATTTCTCACATACATGTAAAAATCTGCATTTTTTTGCTAGAAAATTACTTAGAACCCCCAAACCAAAGGCCCTGGAGAAATAAAATGGTGGTTGTTCTAATTTCTTTAAATCACACAAAGCAGTTTTATCAAACACAAATTTTCAGGGAAAAAATTAACTTAAAAATGTTAGTGACCATAATAAACACAATATAATACCCAATTGTTTGGTAAAATATAAAAGATGATGTTACACAGAATAAATAGATACCAAACATGGCACGCTATAAAATTGTGCATGCCTGTGTAATGACAACAAACTATGGTATCCAAAGGCGATGCTTTAAAAGCTTCAACAGAGTACCAGTTTTGGTTACACATGAGATCTGGTACTAGAATTATTACTCTTACTGACATTCATGGTGATACGTCACATGTGTGGCATGGGCACTGTTTACATATGTGCGTGGGACCTACAAGTTTGTTCACATTTGCACATAAACACAGGGGACAGGGCTGAATTAAATTTGATTTACTATTATTTTTTTTTTCTATTGAACTTTATTTTTTGGTTAACTTTATTGCCATCACAAGGAATGAACAACATCCCTTGTGATAGTATTGGCTGTGACAGTTCCCTCTATTAGTCCCCAGATCTCTCCTCTGTCCTCCAAAGCAGCCAGTCAAACCATGATCGGTTTGATTGTCTGTTTACAAGCTGGTGATGAAATCCTTGTCGCTTCCAGTTGCTGACATAACAGAAAGGGTACAATGGAAACAATGGAAGTTCCTTTCACTCTGTCTAATGCACCTGATGCAGCCGGTTGCATCAGTCCTGGTCTCCCCAATGAGGACAGGCCGGGAAAGATTGGAGACAGAGGGGGGACTCCCTTCCGCCGCCTGTAAAAGTCACCAAGCAGCTGTGTAGCCACTTGGATCACTTTTACTTTGTAGGAAATCACCTGCTGAATTAATGGTACCTGGATCATGGCTGTAGTTGCAGTCATAATTCTGTTATAACCACCTCAATACGAGGTTGTATATATACAGTATGTACTGCGGTCTTTAAAGTTTCAAGTCTACATACCACCATTGGAAGACACTGCCAGAATAATGCTTCTCCAGGGAAAAGACTTCCCAAGAGTCTACAAGGTACAAGAACATTGCACAGGTGAGCTTTGTAACAAGGCTCAAAGGACAAGCCTAGTTTGGGTCGTTATAGGTGCTTCTCACTCTAGTAAGCACATAGATCAAACTGTGTGCATGTTTGTAAAACTATTGTTGTGAGAATTCCAAGACATCCCTTTCATTACTCAAAACATGTGAATTCATAAGAGATACCCACTTTTAAAACAAGACTTGCCATGAGAGATCAAGTCTTCTTACAGCATCGTCAGTAAAACCATGTGTCAAACTACTACAGAGAGAAAAAGAACTGAACCTTCAACAGGTGACTGAGAATTTTCTAATACTGGAATCCTGCAAAACAGTACTCATGTTAATCCGTTTGACTCAGACTATGTAACTAGTGAATTCAAATCACCATCTGAATTTGTATATAGTCCTGCTGCAACACTTTTATTCTTCCATTTAGAAAATCGTTGCAAGAGATTTGAAGATTCTACATCCTTGCAATAGTCTTATCCTAAGCTGCAATTCAGCTGCAGGTTCATCCATCAGGATCCAAGATGATAGAGCTGATAGTTCAAGCATCACACCAAGAATCTTGCCAGCATCAAAAGGCCTAGCAAGTTCATTAGATTCTTCTATCATTGCCACCATGCAGGAACATTCCCTCCTTAGTGAGCTGCAAACAGAAGTTTCTTCAATCATCTAGAAATACTATCCAACTACCACCCAAAAAGGACATTGCAGGTTTTGTCATCTTTGGAGAAGTGACCCGCTGTTTCTGCTGTATCAAGTTCATGACTTATCTGGGACTTCATCCTTCTCCTAAGGACTTGTATATATTACCAGTGTTTATTCAACTTGTCAACAGTGACCCATCCTGTTTATTACATAGTTACATAGTTACATAGTTACATAGTAGGTGAGGTTGAAAAAAGACACAAGTCTATGAAGTCCAACTTATGTATGTGATTATGTGTCAGTATTACATTGTATATCCCTGTATGTTGCGGTCATTCAGGTGATTATCTAATAGTTTCTTGAAGCTATCAATGCTCCCCGCTGAGACCACCGCCTGTGGAAGGGAATTCCACATCCTTGCCGCTCTTACAGTAATGAACCCTCTACGTAGTTTAAGGTTAAACCTCTTTTCTTCTAATTGTAATGAGTGGCCACGAGTCTTATTAAACTCTCTTCTGCGGGGGGCGTGGCCTAGCGCATGGAGCCGTAGGTCGCGCTTCACGGCGGCTCCCGGTCCCATGGATCTCCACGAGGTTCTAGCAGAGACATCCCGCCTCACACCGCTCCTCAACCGCACAGATGGGCAAGGGAAAGCCCAAGGAACACTCCAAGCCCGCCGGCGATCGTACACAGAGCGATCTGGGCAGATTTGTGACCAGAGCGTCTGCGGCCTACAGCTCACAGGGACAGCCTAAGATGGCGCCGGCACCTCCGTCCCCCGCCCGCTCTGAGCCTTCAGACTCCATGCAGGTACGCTCCAGGGCTCGCTCTGCCTCACTAGCTGATCTTGAGCCCACACTACAGAGCCAACACAGCCCGAACAGCCCCTACAATCAATCACAAGCATCCCTGAACTCAGGGGACGGATGGGACTTAGAATCGCAGATGCGATCCCTCCATACATACATACGCTCGCTCCCAACAAAAGCCGATTTTGAGCATTACACCACCCGTATGGAAAAAGCATACAGGCAGGAGATTGCGGAGCTTAAAAGGGACATGGGAATCCATATTGAGGATGTGGAAAATACCACGGAGGGTGTATGCACTACTCTGCAATCCCATGAAGCAATTTTGAACTCTCACACTGTCCTAATCCAACAGCTCATGTACCACCAGGACGACATTGAAAACCGTAACAGACGGAATAATATCAGAATACGCGGCATTCCTGAAACCATTGAGCATAAAGACCTGGCAGGGGCTGTAACCTCTATCTTCAATCAAATACTTCAGCAACCCAAAGACACCCACATTGAATTAGATAGAGTACATAGGACCTCCGGCCCTCGCAATCCAGACTCTGCCTATGTCCGTGACACCCTGTGTAGAGTTCACTTCTACAAGGTGAAAGAAAACATCATGCGAGAGGCAAGCACCCAGGACTCCATCAGGCTTAATGACACCCCTGTCATGCTACTCCCAGACCTCTCCCGCCAAACACTGGCCATGCGGCGCTCTCTGAAACCCCTCACCTCAATCTTGCAAGAGAGACAAATCAGATACCAATGGCGCTTTCCGTTCCAACTGCGAGTTCAGCACGAGGGCAAGACGGCCATTTTTCGTACCTTAGGAGACTTACCACGATTCCTGAGCACCCTGGAACTTCCACAGGTTTCCCTACCGGATTGGCCTCTCCCAACTACTACGCCTGGTCTTCCATTCAGCACGCAATGGCAGAAGACCGGCAGGCAGAAGCGCCCCAGATCCTCGCCTCACAAATCACCGGACGGCTGATGTTCCCTCCTGAAACAGGGTGATACCTGTCTCCAATCCTTTTTTTTCTCTTCACCCCTCTCTTGCTTTGTCAACGAGAGACGAATTTACTGCTGGACCTCCAGACCTACCGACATCACATTTTTATGAACGATGCGCACAAGTTTTTCTAATTTTTTTCTCAGTTCTCTGTTTTCGGTTTTGTAGCGCATCCTCTCATGCATACCAGTTTTTTTTTCTGATTAATTTTTTATCTCCTTTTTTCAGTTCATCATTTCTACAGATATCGGTTGCTGGGGTTGGGTGGGATGGAGGGGGCTTAACTGTGACAAGGGAGGTATACATCTGTCTTAAAACTGCTGATGATACGTTTTAATTGACTATAATTACAATGTTACACAGATGCCTTCCTTCCGCGCTGAGCTTTACCCTAGCCCCCCTAGAACATGGAGGGGTGATCGCCCCCTCCCCCCCCCTGCCAGCATGATCCCCTGTACGTTATTCAAGTACATGGAGGACTCCAGTGCTTCATGAAGCATTTCGGCAGCGGTTCGGAAGAAAGGCAGACGTGTCATACTAGGGCCACTACATTATGCCTATAGCTAGAGATGTTTGTGGGCGATGTCCTTAGGTTGTTCAGGTTTTGTGTACGGTGGGGATCCCGGGACCGGGGGGCGCTTTGTGCGCTTACCACGTTTGTATCCCACTTAGGACCAATAGTGCGTACTATTGCACTGTTTACGTTATTTAGTGTTTTTTTCTTTTTTTATTATCTAGTTACCATGCGATTGCACCCATTGATTTCTTTCAGGCTACCACTCCGTGGTTTTAACCTCCTTTTCCACCTCTGTATCTCATGGTGGCTCTCTCTGTCTACATGGTGGATGTGTTTTGTTTCTACATGGCGGAGTCGGTTTATATCCACCTTCTCTGCTTCTCTAACTCCCTCCACCCCCACTCCTTCTCCCTACCTATCCTCTGTTCCCTCCCCACCTTTATCCCTCTCCCCCCAAGCAGGGCAGGTCCTGGGTCACGTAGGGGCCATTGGAATTCTAACGAGAGATCTTAGGCGTGTTTCCACTCCATTGCTCTCATGCCTCCGCTAGATCACATCACCTTAGCCTCCTATAATTGCAGAGGTTTTAACACCCCTGAGAAAAGGAGCCAAGTGCTGTATCACTTCCATAAAGCCAAAACTCAAATCTTACTACTTCAAGAAACACACTTTAAGGGTTCGGCCATCCCAACCTTAAACAACCCCCATTTCCATAAATGGTTCCATAGCACTAATCCACTTACTAAATCCAAAGGAGTATCTATAGCTTTCCACAAATCCTTCCAACCAGAAGTATTAGATACCCTGATAGACCCTGATGGTCGCTTTATCTTTCTTAAACTAAAATCTAACCTTTCTATTTTTACAGTTGCTAATGTATACGGATCAAACCAAGACCAAGGGAGTTTTTTCTCCATGCTTATAGACAAACTAATCTTGTTTGGGGGCCCCTGTTTTATTGTAGGAGGAGACCTCAATGTGACCCTCACGCCAGCCGAAGACACCTCCTCGGGTAAGTCAGCTATATCACACTCCACTCTCACACATATCAAATCACTACTACACTCAGCCCAATTAGTGGATGTCTGGCGGGTCCAACACCCATTCGAGAGAGATTACAGCTGTTACTCGGTCGCCCATAACTCATATAGTCGCATTGACTATTTCCTAGTATCCCAATCCCTACTTGATATCCCTATACAAGCTTCCCTGGGTAACATTCTCTGGTCTGATCATGCCCCTGCCCATTTAAGCTTAGCCCACCCACCTAAAGCACACAAAACATTTACCTGACGCTTAAATGACAACCTGCTAAAAGATAGCCTTTGTGTGACAGACACCCAGCAGGCAATTCGAAACTTTATTCATGACCACCGTTCAGATGACACCAACCCCCTTACCAAATGGGAAGCCCTGAAATGTGTGCTACGGGGAATTTTTATCCAACATGGCGCACGATTAAAAAAGGCTAGATCGGCTGACATAGTCAAATTGCTCTCATCTATTCACACCCTAGAAAGCACACATAAGAAAGACCTTGCGCATAGTACCTTTGTGGATCTCTCCAACGCCCGCAGAGATTTACTCCGCATTCTAGATGCAAACACCCTTATAGCCAGAGACAAAGGACGAAATCGTCACTACATGCTAGCTAATAAATGCGGACAGCACCTTGCTAAAGTTTTACACCCGCGTCCCCCTCGGCACCCCATACCGTTCATTTGCAACACAAACCAACAAAAGATCAGGACCCCTAAGGGCATAGCAGATGCTTTTCAACATTATTATTCTCAACTCTATAACCTCCCTACACGACCTCAACAATCCCCACGACCAAACTCACAACTCCCAGACATGGAAAATTATATTTCAGAGACAGCCCTCCCATGAATAGATCCCCCCACTTCCACGGCTCTAGAAGAAGTCCTGACATCTTCAGACTTCCTTCTGGCTATAAAAGGATTGAAATCCGGTAAATGCCCAGGACCTGACGGCTTCACGCCCAGATTCTACAAATTATTTGCCCATTCATTAGCCCCACTTCTCGCAGCGGCGTTTAACTACCTAGATGGCGATCATCCCCCCCCCAAATCCCTTCTGTCTGCCACCATCTCAGTAATACCTAAGCCCGGAAAGGACCCCTCCCAATGCACTAGTTATAGTCCTATCTCCCTCCTAAATGTAGACGTTAAACTTTTTGCCAAGATCCTGGCCAATCGCCTTTCGCCCCTCTTACCCTCCATTATACACAAAGATCAAGTGGGCTTTGTCCCTGGTAGGGAGGCCAGGGACAATACCACAAAAACGATCCACCTAATCTCTTACATCCGCAAACACAATCTAAAGGCCTGCATCCTCTCTTTCGACGCCGAGAAGGCGTTTGACCGAGTTAACTGGCAATTTCTACGCCTTTCTCTAGAACAGATTGGACTCGGCCCTTCATTTATATCTAAGGTGATGGCGCTTTATTCCCAACCCACAGCCTCTGTACTGGTCAATGGTTCCGCATCCGCCCCACTAGTGATATCCAATGGGACGAGGCAGGGTTGCCCGCTGTCTCCCTTGCTCTTTGTTCTAGTGATGGAGCACTTGGCCACGGCTATTAGGCAAAACAATAACATCATGGGAATACCGACACCATCATCGGAAGTAAAACTCTCACTTTATGCAGATGACCTCCTTGTCTACATCCAACAACCCCATACCTCCCTACCCTCCTTAATGCAGGAGTTCCGTAGATTTGGAGACTTAAGTAATTTTAAGCTCAATATGTCTAAGACAGAAGCCCTTAACATATCTCTAACTCCCTTCACCCTCACACAATTGCGGACCAATTTCCCATTCCAGTGGGGAACAAAGGGTATTTCCTATCTTGAAGTCACCATCCCATCCAACCTAGCTGACCTTTACAACCTCAATTACCCTCCGCTCCTATCCCGAATCCGGAAAGAACTAGAAACATGGAACCAGACCCCACTACCTTGGTTTGGCCGTATTAATACATTAAAAATGGATACTCTCCCTAAACTTCTTTACGTCTTCCAGACGATTCCGATACTTATCCCTCAGCGCTTCTTTGCCTCGCTACGTTCTATGTCTATACGCTTTGTCTGGCAGCAGGGGATGTCTCGTATCAGACATGCCTTGCTGACATACCCTAAAAATCGGGGTGGGGTTGGCCTCCCAGACTTCGAAATGTACCACAGGGCTGCAGTCCTATCTCGGATCCTCGAGTGGTTCCCTCGCCCGTTCCCCAAGGCATCTACTGCCATAGAACAAGACCTCTCCACTTCTGACCTCCGAGCTCTGCTCTGGGGATATGGTCGAGGACTCTCCACCCTAACTAACTGCTCACAATTAACAATTGCAGCACTACACTTGTGGTACAGAAAGGGATTATTACCAATATTATCTACTGACCCCTCACCGCTTACTTCGCTCTTCGATCATCCAGACCTCCCCCAGGGCATGGGCTCTAATCTGGTGGGCCCATATTCACAGGATACCTGGCCTACAGCCAACTCATTCATACACCCCAGCGCGGGTGCGCCGGTTCTCCCGGGAGATAGAGGTAATTGGCTCACAGCCTTACGCATCTCCTCCTTTTGCTCTGATCTATTCTCCTCTACCCACACCCATAGACCCCTAACAGACTACGAGCAGCTGTGTTCTCTCTCGGAAACACCTAGACATCTATTATCCACCATCTACAAATTATTACACTCACTGATCCACGAACAACTGCCACCTTACACAAGGAGATGGGCCTCTGACCTAGGCAAGGATTTTTCACCAGATGACTGGCAAAAGTCTTTTCACTTCACACACAAGTCCTCCATCTCTTGCCATATACAAGAGAAGAATTTTAAGCTCTTGGCACGATGGTACAGAGACCCCCAATCGTTACACAATATTTTTCCCTCTACTGCCACGACCTGTTGGAGATGTGGGGATCCGGAGGGCAATTATCTCCACATATGGTGGAATTGCAACGCCATCCAGCCATTTTGGTCACAGGTTTTTGCCGTATACAGTAACCTCTACGACAAACCCACGACGCCCACACCAGAAGTGGCGCTGCTATCCATGTTACCAGGTTCAATACCCTCCCAGAAACGATCCCTACTTCGTTTTTTCCTCTCAGCAGCTAGACAACTCATTCCACTTTCCTGGAAAACTACTACTACCCCCCCACTATCCTCTTGGGTCTCCATTGTCAATAATATCATGCGAATGGAGGAGATGATCGCCTTAGATAATGACACTTATGATAAATTCCAAACCATGTGGCTAATATGGATTGATTACGCCACCTCCAATGCTTTGAAAAATCTGCTAAAACCACCTGACTAAATAAATTCAACTCAGAGCTCCCATTGTGTTGCCCCAGGGCCTGCCAGCTTGACCTGAACCCCCTACCCTTACCCGTCCCCCACCTTTTTTCCTCTCCTCTTCTCTTCTCTCTCTCTCTTCTTTCCAATACTCTCTCCTTCCCATCCCTTTAACGATACAAATAGCAGACGTTGAAATTAACGAACAGTCGTTGTTTTATAGCATGGTTTATATGTTATTTACGGGACTGAAACTGAACCAAACTGGTATACACTCATTCTTATATACTCCGCTCCCTGTCTGTATAAGTTTGTGTACAGACAAATTATTTTCAACCATGCTAATCGCTATATAATATGTTTTGCCAATGTTAAATGGCTCTGTATAACCTTGCAAACTTAATAAAAATATATTTGACTCTAAACTCTCTTCTGCGAAAAAGTTTTATCCCTATTGTGGAGTCACCAGTACAGTATTTGTAAATTGAAATCATATCCCCTCTCAAGCGTCTCTTCTCCAGAGAGAATATGTTCAGTGCTCGCAACCTTTCCTCATAATTAATATCCTCCAGACCCTTAATTAGCTTTGTTGCCCTTCTTTGTACTCGCTCCATTTCCAGTACATCCTTCCTGAGGACTGGTGCCCAGAACTGGACAGCATACTCCAGGTGAGGCCGGACCAGAGTCTTGTAGAGTGGGAGAATTATCGTTTTATCTCTGGAGTTGATCCCCCTTTTAATGCATGCCAATATTCTGTTTGCTTTGTTAGCAGCAGCTTGGCATTGCATGCCATTGCTGAGCCTATCATCTACTAGGACCCCCAGGTCCTTTTCCATCCTAGATTCCCCCAGAGGTTCTCCCCCCAGTGTATAGATTGCATTCATATTTTTGCCACCCAAATGCATTATTTTACATTTTTCTACATTGAACCTCATTTGCCATGTAGTCGCCCACCCCATTAATTTGTTCAGGTCTTTTTGCAAGGTTTCCACATCCTGCAGAAAAGTTATTGCCCTGCTTAGCTTAGTATCGTCTGCAAATACAGAGATTAAACTGTTTATCCCATCCTCCAGGTCGTTTATGAACAATTTAAATAGGATCGGTCCCAGCACAGAACCCTGGGGAACCCCACTACCCACCCCTGACCATTCTGAGTACTCCCCATTTATCACCACCCTCTGAACTCGCCCTTGTAGCCAGTTTTCAATCCATGTACTCACCCTATGGTCCATGCCAACGGACCTTATTTTGTACAGTAAACGTTTATGGGGAACTGTGTCAAATGCTTTTGCAAAATCCAGATACACAACGTCTACGGGCCTTCCTTTATCTAGATGGCAACTCGCCTCCTCATAGAAGGTTAATAGATTGGTTTGGCAAGAACGATTCTTCATGAATCCATGCTGATTACTGCTAATGATACCGTTCTTATTACTAGAATCTTGTATATAGTCCCTTATCATCCCCTCCAAGAGTTTACATACTATTGATGTTAGGCTAACTGGTCTGTAATTCCCAGGGATGTATTTTGGGCCCTTTTTAAATATTGGTGCTACATTAGCTTTTCTCCAATCAGCTGGTACCATTCCAGTCAGTAGACTATCTGTAAAAATTAGGAACAACAGTCTGGCAATCACTTGACTGAGTTCCCTAAGTACCCTCGGATGCAAGCCATCTGGTCCCGGTGATTTATTAATGTTAAGTTTCTCAAGTCTAATTTTAATTCTGTCCTCTGTTAACCATGGAGGTGCGTCCTGTGTTGTGTCATGAGGATAAACACTGCAGTTTTGGTTACTGAAGCCCCCCGATTCACTCGTGAAGACTGAGGAGAAGAATAAATTCAATACCTTCGCCATCTCCCCATCCTTTGTAACCAGATGTCCTTCCTCATTCTTTATGGGGCCAATATGGGCTGTCCTCCCTTTTTCACTGTTTACGTACTTAAAGAATTTCTTGGGATTTTTTTTGCTCTCCTCCGCTATGTGTCTTTCATGTTCTATCTTAGCCGTCCTAATTGCACCCTTACATTTCTTGTTGCATTCTTTATAAAGTCTGAATGCTGAGGATGATCCCTCAACCCTGTATTTTTTGACGGCCTTCTCCTTTGCTTTTATATGCATTTTTACATTGGAGTTAGGCCATCCAGGATTTTTGTTCGCTCTTTTAAATTTATTACCCAATGGGATACATTGGCTAATGCCCTTATTTAATATGCTCTTAAAGCAAACCCATCTCTCCTCCGTATTCTTTGTTCCTAATATTTTATCCCAATTTATGCCTTTTAGCAAGGTTTGTAGTTTAGGGAAGTTGGCTCTTTTGAAATTCAGTGTCTTTGTATTCCCTTTATGTTTCCTATTTGTGTGATTTATACTGAAACTAATTGACCTGTGATCGCTGTTACCTAAATTGCCCCGTATTTTCACATCCGTGATCAGGTCTGTATTGTTGGTAATCAGTAGATCCAGTAATGTTTTATTTCTAGTTGGTGCGTCTACCATCTGACCCATAAAATTGTCCTGCAAGACATTAAGGAACTGGCGAGCCTTAAATGAATGCGCGGTTCCCTCCGCCCAGTCTATGTCTGGATAATTAAAATCCCCCATTATGATAACACTTCTTTATTCTTTGCATTCATTTGAGTCAATTGAAATGTTAAGTCTTGTGGCCTTTCTGACCCAAAGATGGGCTCTTCAAGAAAATGATCTGGTACTTATTGTTCTTACAAACCTACATTCATGTTTGCATCCTTTTCTCAGATTTTTATTTATTTTTTTACTTGTAGCTTTTTATTGGAGAAGTAAAGGTTTAGCAGATACAAACATCATTGGATTTGCATAAAATAGAAAAAAAAGGAACATAAGAGAAATATATGTCATTAAGAGGTTGCAACCTCCTCAGGTGTTTGTTTAACAGTAGTAAACAACCAGATTTGAACACATTTTTACAATTAACAGTGTTCGTATAAAACAGTGTATACACTAAGATGAAATAGTATATTAAGAAAAAGGACCTACAAAGATCAGGCCCTCATTGGAATATTGAGTGGTTTGGAGTTCGACTTAGAGCCTAAGATGGGTCTGATAAGTTGGACTAATAGGGAGGAGAAAAGAGTGTTATTAAAGAGGCAGGTAGGATCCAAGCAGCTAATACTAAATGTTATAGACCTAGCAGATGGTACTCTTAAGGGCCAGGGGGAAAAGGTGCATAAATGGTGTTGGGATAGAGATATTCCTGTGGTTTGTAGTGGTGAGAAGTTACTGGTATCGGAGGGATCTAGGGTTCGTTAACCAATATTGCCAATGTTTGAGGAATTTAGGTAAACTTAACCACTTCAGCCCCGGAAGGTTTTACCCCCTTCCTGACCAGAGCACTTTTTACAATTCGGCACTGCGTCGCTTTAACTGCTAATTGCGCGGTCATGCAATGCTGTACCCAAACGAAATTTGCGTCCTTTTCTTCCCACAAATAGAGCTTTCTTTTGATGGTATTTGATCACCTCTGCCGTTTTTATTTTTTGCGCTATACACGGAAAAAGACCGAAAATTTTGAAAAAAAATGATATTTTCTACTTTTTGTTCTAAAAAAAATCCAATAAACTCAATTTTAGTCATACATTTAGGCCAAAATGTATTCGGCCACATGTCTTTGGTAAAAAAAATGTCAATAAGCGTATATTTATTGGTTTGCGCAAAAGTTATAGCGTCTACAAACTAGGGTACATTTTCTGGAATTTACACAGCCTTTAATTTATGACTGCCTATGTCGTTTCTTGAGGTGCTAAAATGGCAGGGCAGTACAAAACCCCCACAAATGACCCCATTTTGGAAAGTAGACACCCCAAGGAATTTGCTGAGAGGCATGTTGAGCCCATTGAATATTCATTTTTTTTGTCCCAAGTGATTGAATAATGACAAAAAAAAAAAAAAAAAAAAAAAATTACAAAAAGTTGTCACTAAATGATATATTGCTCACACAGGCCATGGGCATATGTGGAATTGCACCCCAAAATACATTTAGCTGCTTCTCCTGAGTACGGGGATACCACATGTGTGGGACTTTTTGGGAGCCTAGCCGCGTACGGGGCCCTGAAAACCAAGCAACGCCTTCAGGATTTCTAAGGGCGTACATTTTTGATTTTACTCCTCACTACCTATCACAGTTTTGAAGGCCATAAAATGCCCAGATGACATAAAACCCCCCCAAATGACCCCATTTTGGAAAGTAGACACCCCAAGCTATTTGCTTTGAGGCATGTTGAGTCCATGGAATGTTTTATATTTTGACACAAGTTGCGGGAAAGTGACAAATTTTTTTTTTTTTTTTTTTTTTTTGCACAAAGTTGTCACTAAATGATATATTGCTCACACAGGCCATGGGCATATGTGGAATTGCACCCCAAAATACATTTAGCTGCTTCTCCTGAGTACGGGGATACCACATGTGTGGGACTTTTTAGGAGCCTAGCCGCGTACGGGACCCCTAAAACCAAGCACCGCCTTCAGGATTTCTAAGGGCGTACATTTTTGATTTTACTCCTCACTGCCTATCACAGTTTCGGAGGCCATGGAATGCCCAGGTGGCACAAACCCCCCCCAAATGACCCCATTTTGGAAAGTAGACACCCCAAGCTATTTGCTGAGAGGCATGGTGAGTATTTTGCAGCTCTCATTTGTTTTTGAAAATAAAGAAAGACGAGAAAAAAAATGTTTTTTTTTCTTTTTTCAATTTTCAAAACTTTGTGACAAAAAGTGAGGTCTGCAAAATACTCACTATACCTCTCATCAAATAGCTTGGGGTGTCTACTTTCCAAAATGGGGTCATTTGGGGGGGTTTTGTGCCACCTGGGCATTCCATGGCCTCCGAAACTGTGATAGGCAGTGAAGAGTGAAATCAAAAATTTACGGCCTTAGAAAGCCTGAAGGCGGTGCTTGGTTTTCGGGGTCCCGTACGCGGCTAGGCTCCCAAAAAGTCCCACACATGTGGTATCCCCGTACTCAGGAGAAGCAACAGAATGTATTTTGGGGTGTAATTTCACATATTCCCATGGCATGTTTGAGCAATATATCATTTAGTGACAACTTTGCGCAAAAAAAAATAAAAAAAATAAAAAATTGTCTCTTTCCCGCAACTTGTGTCACAATATAAATTATTCCATGGACTCAACATGACTCTCAGCAAATAGCTTGGGGTGTCTACTTTCCAAAATGGGGTCATTTGGGGGGGTTTTGAACTGTCCTGGCATTTTATGCACAACATCTAGAAGCTTATGTCACACATCACCCACTCTTCTAAGCACTTGAAGACATAGCCCTTTCTGACACTTATTGTTTACATAAAAAAATAATTTTTTTTTGCAAGAAAATTACTTTGAACCCCCAAACATTATATATTTTTTTTAAAGCAAATGCCCTACAGATTAAAATGGTGGGTGTTTCATTTTTTTTTTTCACACAGTATTTGCGCAGCGATTTTTCAAACGCATTTTTTGGGGAAAAAACACACTTTTTTACATTTTAATGCACTAAAACACACTATATTGCCCAAATGTTTGATGAAATAAAAAAGATGATCTTAGGCCGAGTACATGGATACCAAACATGACATGCTTTAAAATTGCGCACAAACGTGCAGTGGCGACAAACTAAATACATTTTTAAAAGCCTTTAAAAGCCTTTACAGGTTACCACTTTAGATTTACAGAGGAGGTCTACTGCTAAACTTACTGCCCTCGATCTGACCTTCGCGGCGATACCTCACATGCATGGTGCAATTGCTGTTTACATTTGACGCCAGACCAACGCTTGCGTTCACCTTAGCGCGAGAGCAGGGGGGACAGGGGTGCTTTTTTTTTTTTTTTTTTTTTCTCTTTATTATTATTATTTTTTTATCTTATTTTTAAACTGTTCCTTTCATTTTTTTTTTTTTTAAATCATTTTTATTGTTATCTCAGGGAATGTAAATATCCCCTATGATAGCAATAGGTAGTGACAGGTACTCTTTTTTGCAAAAATTGGGGTCTATTAGACCCTAGATTTCTCCTCTGCCCTCAAAGCATCTGATCACACCAAGATCGGTGTGATAAAATGCTTTCCCAATTTCCCAATGGCGCTGTTTACATCCGGCGAAATCTACGTCATAAAATGCTCGTAGCTTCCGGTTTCTTAGGTCATAGAGATGTTTGGAGCCACTCTGGTCTCTGATCAGCTCTATGGTCAGCTGGCTGAATCACCGGCTGCATTTTCAGGTTCCCTGTTGAGACAGGAGAGCCAGAGAAAAACACGGAAGATGTTGGGGGGGGGGGCATTCCCTCCCACTGCTTGTAAAAGCAGTCTAGAGGCTAATTAGCCACTAGGATTGCTTTTACATGAAAGCCGACCGCTGGCTGAAAAGAATGATACCAAGATGATACCTAAACCTGCAGGCATCATTCTGGTATAACCACTCAAAGTCGTGAATGGCATACCTGAAGACAAAAAAATGGTTAACAATAAAGCACAGTAAACGGTAAAGTATAAATAATTACATACCTGAAAAGCAAACGTGATAAAACATAACAACAATAAAACATTGCAGAATAGAATACAGTAAAAAAGAGCAGAACAATAGAGAGAGAATAGAGAGAGAGAGAACAATAAAACGACAACTATTTTTATTTTATATTTTTGTTTGTGTTTTTTTTTTTTTTTACACTTTTTTTTGTAACTGTAACTTTTATAACTGTAACCGGTTCCAGGTTCGGGTCTCTCAAAATGCGATGGCATCTCGGGAGACCCTGTGAAAGTGTGCCTAGTCTGTGCAATGCTGTACCCTACGCTAATACTCAACTAGTGCATGGTAGCGTTCAAAACATTCACCAATGCAAAGACCAGGATTGTCAGGACAGGAGGGACAATAATAGCGGGTGTCACGCCTATATCCGCGCTTGCTGTAGACACGACATCTTTTTTGGGGGGTTCGCTGGGTAGGGGTACTCGGGAGGACATAAAGAAAATGCCTCTCATGCAGCCGACTGCATTTGGTTGGGGATGTGAATGGGGGAAGTACGGGCGCTGCAGAAGCGGTGGGTTCCCAATTAGGATTGGCGAATGCAGCAGGAAGGGCACTATGGGCATGACGGGCCTGTGTTTGTCTTCTTGGTGGCAGCGGGACACTACTTGTGCTTGCCACCTCACCAGCTTGAACTGCACTTATGGGACTCGCCACGTCACCAAGTGTTACTGCAGTGCTGGTTTGACTACGACCAGGGTGTACTAGGCCGCTGGCGCTTGCCAGTTCACCAAAACGCTACAAAAAAAACTGTTAGCGATCGCAGGGATCAGGCCTGACTCTGCGAACGCTGCAGTTATGCGTTTAGTGTTTTGTAAGTGACAGTGATCGATCGATACTGCACTTGGGTGGGCTGGGCCGGGCCGGGCGGAGGGGCAAAACGCAGGTGCTAGCAGGTATCTGGGCTGATCCCGCTAACACTGCGTTTTTGGGAACCCTAAACTGCTGGGGACACTAGTATAGATCTGATCGGATCAGATATTGATCCGATCAGATACTATACCACTAAGGGAGGCGTATGCTGCGTGCGTGGGTGTTAGCGGTACTGGCGCTAATCTGACGCTGCCTGGGGCTGGTGCTTGCCAGTTCACCAAAACGCTACCAAAAAAACTGTTAGCGATCGCAGGGATCAGGCCTGACTCTGCGAACGCTGCAGTTATGCGTTTAGTGTTTTGTAAGTGACAGTGATCGATCGATACTGCACTTGGGTGGGCTGGGCCGGGCGGAGGGGCAAAACGCAGGTGCTAGCAGGTATCTGGGCTGATCCCGCTAACACTGCGTTTTTGGGAACCCTAAACTGCTGGGGACGCTAGTATAGATCTGATCGGATCAGATATTGATCCGATCAGATACTATACCACTAAGGGAGGTATACGGTGCGTGCGTGGGTGTTAGCGGTACTGGCGCTAACCTGACGCTGCCTGGGGCTGGTGCTTGCCAGTTCACCAAAACGCTACCAAAAAAACTGTTAGCGATCGCAGGGATCAGGCCTGACTCTGCGAACGCTGCAGTTATGCGTTTAGTGTTTTGTAAGTGACAGTGATCGATCGATACTGCACTTGGGTGGGCTGGGCAGGGCTGGGCCGAGGGGCAAAACGCAGGTGCTAGCAGGTATCGGGGCTGATCCCGCTAACACTGCGTTTTTGGGAACCCTAAACTGCTGGGGACGCTAGTATAGATCTGATCGGATCAGATATTGATCCGATCAGATACTATACCACTAAGGGAGGCATATGCTGCGTGCGTGGGTGTTCGCGGTACTGGCGCTAATCTGACGCTGCCTGGGGCGACGCATATCACCGCCGGGCGATCGGGGGGCTAAACCTTTATTCGGTAATAAACGGCGGGTGCCCTGACACTATAAAAAATAAACAAACTAACCAGCGTCAACCGTAACGGTTATACGGTGATCAGTGGTGAAAGGGTTAACTAGGGGGCAATCAAGGGGTTAAAACATTTATTAGGTAGTATATGGGGGTCCCTGTCGCTATAAAACACTGACGGCGAACCTAAATATTTACGTCCCTAACTACCGTCACCAGCGACACTAATACAGCGATCAGAAAAATGATCGCTTAGCGACACTGGTGAGGGGGGGTGATCAAGGGGTTAAAACTTTATTAGGGGGGGTTAGGGGGGTATCCTAGACCTAAAGGGGGGTAATACTCACTGCCCTAACACTAACTGTCACAAACTGACACTATGCTGTAATCAGAAAAAAAAAAAAAAAAAATACTGCTAATGTCAGTTTGTGACAGGGGGGGGGGGGGTGATTGGGGGGGGATCGGGGGGCGATCGGGGGGGGGATCGGGGTGTAAGGTATGCCTGGCATGTTCTACTGTGTGTGTGTGTGTGTTGTGCACTCACTTGTCATCTCTCCTCGGCGCTGGAACGGAAACTGCCAGACCGAGGAGAGATGACATCACATCCTCTGCCTGTGTGAAACGACACACAGGCAGAGGAGGATTCCCATTGGCTGGGAGCGATCGCGAGGGGGGGGCCACGATCGGATGGTCTCCCCCTCGCCTCCCGACGCTCCCAGTCAAATGCCGACCGCCGATGGCACCGGGGGGGGGTCCGATCGGGTACGTGATTTTGCCTGCCCGTGCCGCTCTGCCGCAGTATATATGCGGTAGGCGGTCGGCAAGTGGTTAAATGGATTTTGGCAAAGAGGTATTCCATCATACAATGCTCATTGAGAATTAAAATGAAAAAAAGTAATGTAGGGGATTGGGATTTGTCCAAGCACAGGCTAGGGATAGATGAGCTGCTATCAAGATGTGAGTCACGACAGGGTGGTAAGTAAATGGCTATGAGTGATGCGGATGTTGTCCCTGCACTAGGGTGAATCTGTCCAGGTATGAACTGGCTGTTGGTCTCCAGGAACAAAGTGCCCCAGGTGCTGGCTAATGCTAGTAAAGGCTGTGTGCAAATGGGAAAATCCGGACAGCCGCACTCCAGGAAATTATAATCCAAACTTCTTTATTTTAAAATCAGGAACATGTCATACAGTACATCAAAGGCAGAGTGTACACACAGGCAGCTTACACGTTTCGCACTATATCAAGTGCTTACTCATAGCTGGTTTTAATAAAAAGTGAGATTTCATATATACTATCCAATGTTCGTCATGTGACCAGGTAATCAATCCAAAATACATGGCAGCTGGGATTTAGTTGTGGAGTGTGTGAGTGTTGATCAGTGATTGTTGAATGCCATGATTTTAAAGGGTCATGGTGAACATGAAGTATATATGTATAAGCGATGGGGAAAAAATTGGAAAATTAAGAGGGTACTTAGTTGCATTGAATGTGAATTTGAAGTGCGTGGAAATAAATGTATAAGGAAATATGTGTATGTTATCGAAATGAAGTGAGTGAATAAAAGTGGGGTGAAAAATTAGGTTTAAATAATATACAAAGGGAGTAAATATCCCAATTTGTAGTGGGTACTCCTATAAAAATGCATAATTGTATACTCCGGTGTCTGTGAAAATCAATATATGATTGATATTAGCATTCAACGTGATAAGGTGAAGTAAACAGAATATAGGAATAAATGTAAAGATTGAAATCATATGTGTATTTCTATGCAGTGCAATGAAGGTTTTTTGTGACCAGAGCACATATGTCAGTTTCACATATATCTATATGTGCTCTGGTCACAAAAAACCTTCATTGCACTGCATAGAAATACACATATGATTTCAATCTTTCGATACCTGTAATATATCACCATTTATTTTTATCTTTACATTTATTCCTATATTCTGTTTACTTCACCTTATCACGTTGATTGCTAATATCAATCATATATTGATTTTCACAGACACCGGAGTATACAATTATGCATTTTTATAGGAGTACCCACTACAAATTGGGATATTTACTCCCTTTGTATATTATTTAAACCTAATTTTTCACCCCACCTTTATTCACTCACTTCATTTCGATCACATACACATATTTCCTTATACATTTATTTCCACGCACTTCAAATTCACATTCAATGCAACTAAGTACCCTCTTAATTTTCCAATTTTTTCCCCGTCGCTTATACATATATACTTCATGTTCACCATGACCCTTTAAAATCATGGCATTCAACAATCACTGATCAACACTCACACACTCCACAACTAAATCCCAGCTGCCATGTATTTTGGATTTAACATAACCAAAAATTGCGCTGCGCTTAGGAGTATAACTATGTGTCCGTACACCCTAGTGGTAACATACACTAAAGCTAAAGTGCAATGTGCAAATGATACGGATCTGAAATCAACTCTGCATACATAAAACAAATAAATATATCAGAAAAGTGCAACAAGGTGCCATATACAATAAATCCCAAAGTGCAATGTGCAAATAATACAGATGTAAAATCAACTCTGCATATATAAATAAATAAATAAATACAGCAAATACTTATTAATCAATAATACTCAATAGAAAAAATTAAAACGTGCACTACAAATAATGTATTATATACATGTCACATGCAAAACTCCACTGTAACCATATAAGTGACAGGTGATATTGAATCAAATCATATGTGTGACAGGTGATATTAGAGACAACAATTGTCCTAATTTGTGAAAAAACTTCCAACACAACAGTGTGCAGTGAAAAGTTCCAAAAGAAAACTTTGGTATATAAAGTGTTTAAAGGAAAAAATCCAGTTGCTGAATCAGAGTGCCCAAATCATGCCGTGATGTGCCTCGGTGACCCCCAAAGTGGTTGCGCTCACCTTAGAGCGTGCGACACAGTGTTCAGCTGAATCAATACACGCTATGGAGCCACCCCTGGGCTCAATGATTGATAACAGATGATCTCCAAGCAGGCTCTCTATGGCTCCCCTGTCAGCAGCTCCATCATCTTCTTGGTGACTTCTAGAATCTTCTCCATGTTGTGTCTTTCAGGTTTTAGGGAGTCACATGGAGGCACTGTGATGGTCATATGATCACCTGACTTCACAAGAGGAAACCTCTCTCCGGTCAGGTCTGTGCTTTATTAATAGAGATAAGAGTGATGTCATGTGACCTCCCAGAATCCTCCTCACCTCTCCGGTCAGGTCTGTGTTTTATTAATAGAGATAAGAGTGATGTCATGTGACCTCCCAGAATCCTCCCAGAGCCCAGGGGAGGCTCCATAGCGTGTATTGACGCAGCTGAACACTGTGTCGCACGCTCTAAGGTGAGCGCAACCACTTTGGGGGTCACCGAGGCACATCACGGCATGATTTGGGCACTCTGATTCAGCAACTGGATTTTTTCCTTTAAACACTTTATATACCAAAGTTTTCTTTTGGAACTTTTCACTGCACACTGTTGTGTTGGAAGATTTTTCACAAATTAGGACAATTGTTGTCTCTAATATCACCTGTCACACATATGATTTGATTCAATATCACCTGTCACTTATATGGTTACAGTGGAGTTTTGCATGTGACATGTATATAATACATTATTTGTAGTGCACGGTTTAAATTTTTCTATTGAGTATTATTGATTAATAAGTATTTGCTGTATTTATTTATTTATATATGCAGAGTTCATTTTAGATCTGTATTATTTGCACATTGCACTTTGGGATTTATTGTATATGGCACCTTGTTGCACTTTTCTGATATATTTATTTGTTTTATGTATGCAGAGTTGATTTCAGATCCGTATCATTTGCACATTGCACTTTAGCTTTAGTGTATGTTACCACTAGGGTGTACGGACACATAGTTATACTCCTAAGCGCAGCGCAATTTTTGGTTATGTTTTATTGCACGGTTATGAATACGTGATCTGCGTTTGCAGCTGGGCATTCACTTCAGTTGGTTCTCCATTAAGGTATTGGATTATTGTGGCTCGTAAGATTTTTTCTTTTATTTATGTATTTTGGATTGATTACCTGGTCACATGACGAACATTGGATAGTATATATGAAATCTCACTTTTTATTAAAACCAGCTATGAGTAAGCACTTGATATAGTGCGAAACGCGTAAGCTGCCTGTCTGTACACTCTGCCTTTGATGTACTGTATGACATGTTTCTGATTTTAAAATAAAGAAGTTTGGATTATAATTTCCTGGAGTGCGGCTGTCCGGATTTTCCCATTTACACACAGCCTAAATGGCTATGAGTGTAGCCCTAGCCCAAAGAGAGCCATCTGAGGGGTCAGATCAACCGTAACATTAGATATCTCATGTAGAAAGGCAGAAACTCTGGTCCAGAATGGATGTACTGTATATGTGGGCAGTTCCACCAAATGTGAAGAATCGTTCCATCAGATCCACAATTTCTCCAACAATTCGGTGATTAAGTGGGGTAGATCTGTCCCAGTTTTGTTGGTGTAATACCAACGGTGGTATATTTTCATCATGGACACCCAGTGTGTTATATTTCTAGAAAATATAGAGGGTGTGCGTTTTGCTTGATACCAAAGAAGAGAAGGCACATTCATTTGTAGGGAAGTTTCCCAAAAAGTCAAAGCAGGAGACTTATGCCGCGTACACACAATCGGAATTTTCTTCGGAAAAACCTTGGATGGTTTTTCCAACGGAATTCCACTCAAGCTTGGCTTGCATACACATGGTCACAAAAGTTCTCTGAACTTTCGACCGTCAAGAACGCGGTGACGTACAACATGTACGACGGCACTAGAAAAGGGAAGTTCCATACGAAGCGCGTCGTCCTTTGGGCTCCTTCTGCTAATCTCGTGTTTATCTCGTGTTAGTAGAAGTTTGGTGAGAGATGATTTGCGCTTTTCAGCCTCGTGCTTTTCAGATCATTACTGCTCTTCAGTTTGCGCTTGTGGGTTCGTATCTGTTCTTCAGTGCGTGTAGTCAGTTTGCATCTGGGTTTCAGTGCGTATTATTATAGTACATATTTGTTTTTCAGTGCGTTCTTGTCCGCTCATTTCTGATTTTCAGCTCGCTCTTCTCAGGCCTTTCTGTTTTTCAGTGCTTTCTGTTAGTTCATTCTGACCAGCCGACCGCTTTGAAGCCATGTTGCGGTTACGTACTCGTCGTAGAGTTCGTGCTGTGCGGGGGCTTGGTGTTGGGGCTCTTACTTTGACCCAAGCCCAGTCCATGAACAGGGCAGGGAGGAGTTCATGGACCAAGAATTGGTTGCTCCAGTGTGACCAATTCTGTCATATGCCTTTGTTGCGGGAGATACAGGAGAATAATCCTGATGATTTCAGGAATTTTCTCCGGGTGATGGACCCCGTTTTTCACCGTCTGTTGGCTTTGCTGTCCCCTTATATTCGCAGGCAGGACACCTGCATGCGGCAAGCCATCACTCCTAAACAGAGGCTAGTTGCCACATTACGGTACTTGGCAACAGGGAGAAGTCTGCAGGACCTCAAGTTCTCAACAGGCATCTCCCCCCAGGCTCTGGGGATCATTATTTGAGAGACCTGTTCTGCCATTATACAGGTCTCCTTTAACATCACATTCTATGTATTTAATGTTTGCTAATGTATTGTTCTTCTTTCATCATTCTCTAATTACCATGATTGTAATATGCTGTGAGTGTCCTCTTTGTCCCCGTGCATGCTGGAAGCTTTTAATGCTCCTTTTTTGTCCTTCATGCATATTTGCCTTCACTAACCTCCCCAGTGTGCTATCCTGGGCCCATACACACATAGCCTAGTCACTTACCAATGTATCAGTGCCATAATCTTTTTTTGAGGGTCCCAAACTCATCTAGAACCCCCCCCTAAAATGTTTACAATGGGCCAACAGAGGGGGTGAGGAATCTGATAAGTGTACCTTATCTTTTCATCTTTAAATACTTCTTAAAATAAATGTTATACTGATGTTGGCCAAGAATGTTTGCGTCTAATCTGCTTGCAATGTTATGTGCAAAAGTACTAATTTTATTTTTTCTAGTTTGACTCCACAGTTTCCTTCAACGCCACAGGAATGGCAAACTGTGGCCTCCCGTTTTGCAGAGCGGTGGAACTCTCCCAACTGCGGAGGGGCAATCAATGGGAAACATGTCCACATCATCCCACCACCCCACTTGGGGTCATACTATTTTAACTATAAGGGGTTTCATAGTATCATGTTGATGGCGGTGGTGTCGGCGACATATGAGTTTTTTTTGTGGACGTGGGGAAGAATGGCCGGATGTCGGATGGTGGAGTCTTTTTACAGACCGAGTTCTACCGACGTCTCCAGAGTGGTGGCTTGGGATTGCCACCTGCTGAAGAGAACATGGAAGTACTCCCATTTGTGTTTGTCACAGATGAAGCATTTGGTCTGGGTGAACATCTGATGAGGCCATTCCCCCAGAGGACCCTCACCCCAGAGAAGAGGGCTTTTAATTACCGGCTGGCCAGAGCCAGAAGAGTGGTGGAGAATGTGTTTGGTATAATGGCCAGCCGGTTCCGCCTATTCCTTACGGCAATCAAAATTGCAGAGTATAAACTGAATCACATAGTGCTAGCATGCTGCATTCTACATAATTATTTAAGGAGAAATGCTCCAAATTATGTGGCCTCAGTTGGGCCTGAGGCCGCATAAATCCAATGACGGCCCTGGAAGCTGGCGGTCCTGGTTTGCGCCCCCCAAAGCGCCCGTGATGTGCGGCAAAAGTATCTGGACTATTTTACCTGTAGGGGCGCCATTGCTATGCCAGCAAAATTTCGATTCTTTTCTAAAATTAAAAATTATTTTGATCTGAAATCATCTTGAATTTGATTTACTGCTTGTGTTTATTTTAGCTGTCTCCTAGTGCACTTGTAGTGCCAAGTGGATTTTGCTTTTTTAAATAACCCCCATTGTCACTGTAAACACCAACTTAATACAAGAACTGATATTGAGCATTGGAAGAAGAAGTCACACATTGTTGAGTATAAAAAATGTTATTCCGTGCACATTCACATGTGCGTTGTAAAACATTTTTCCACCAAAAATACATCTTTGTTTAATTAAGTTTGACATTTTTAGTTTTATATTTTGCTTTAACAGGCATGTTTCAAACCATAACATACACAACTCTGAAACTTACAAAGTTCAACGTACAAAAAGTGAAGGCAATATCAGACATGAGTATGTCAAAACTGTGTTGATCTTGCCTTCATCAGATGGGGTGATGTCACCCCTGTAAAAGCCAAAATTAGAAGATGCACAAAAATTGGGATTCAAAATGGGGATTTCCCTCCTGATCCCATGCCTAATGTCAACATGTGCTAGCTCCCATCATGGGGGATCAAAGGTCGTGTTTTGGGGGTGCAACCCTTTCCTCTCACCTACTAGAGTTGCGAGGAAGGGGTTGCACCCACAAAACGCGTACATTGATATCCCATGATGGCAGATAGCACATGTTGAAACACTGTGTGCATCTTCAAAATTTTGCTTTTAAAATGTATTAAAACTTAAGGAAGTTTCTAAAAAAAATCTAAAATGGTTTCATTTTGTTGTTCTTTAGATTCTTCCTAATACATCAATCATGTTCTTCATTTTTTGTTCAATATCATTGGTTTTTTGCTTTATGATGTCTAAATCCTGACTGCACACCATTATGTCCTGGATTAGCATTTGTGCACTTGCATTGGTGAAATGAGGAGATTGTTCTTCCACAACATGCACATCACCTAAAATCAAAAAACACACCATGTATTATAAATATGCAGGCATACATCTATTACCTGAAGAATTACGTCATCCACCTCTCCTTCCTCCACATCCTCAGGTTATGGTGTGCTGAGTTCCCCTTCTTTAGGAGGTGGGGGGGTTCCTGGTGTCCTCAGATGTCCTGAGTCTTTTCTCCCCTATGAGAATTAAACAAAAGGGATACTTAGCACATAGATATTTAAGCCCAGTAATAGGAATATGAAACATTGCTTGGAAGTGTGGTACAATTGTCTGTTTTGGCAGAGTTCCAAGCTGAATACATGATTTTTTCCCTTACCAAAGCTGGAATACTTACCTTTTTTGGGCAGTATTCACACATGGGGACACCCCTAGTATCCCCTGGAGCACCTATGTGGGACACCCTAAAAAGTTTGTTCTGGTGTCCCACACTAGTGCTCCTGAGTCCAGATGTGTAAACAGTTGCTGAGTGTCCTCTCCTTACATTACACTGAATCAAGTTTGCATTTCATTCTAGTTACAAACACATCTAGACAACGATGTACTAAACTTATTTTAATACAAATAGGCATGACCAAATGTAGTGAACCCTGTATCTGCAAAAAACATTGTATTATTAGTGGGCAAACGAACGATGTTTACTACGACCGATTACTGTGCCCACAAGCCTGAAAGTTACCATTTAAAACTGTACAACAGTAAAGAGAAGCACATGGAGCAGCCTGCAAGTAATAATAATAATAGGAACACGGGACAAATACTTACTTTTTACAAGCAGTTTCTTGATCCTTCTGTACTGATCTTGCTCCCTCAATTTCAGGTTTGACCAGCGTTACCTCAATTGCTCCTTGGACCGTCATACCCCAAAATTCCTGTGCAGACTTTTCACAACTTTAGACATGATCTTGGCCTTTCTCACATTTGGGTTTAGGTAAGGTCCATACTTCCCGTCATAGTCGGCCCTCTTCAAGATGTCTACCATCTCCACCATCTACAAAGGACATATTTGAGGCCTTATATCTCCTCCGGGATCGTGATGTTTCTGGCTCCGGGCTTTCCTCGTCGTTACTGGAATTACGCACCTGCTGTGTCTCCGCCATGTCCTTTCCCAATGCGCTGAAAGAGAAGGGGTGGGGAATGATCTAGAAAGAACGTCAGGGGCGGGTGACGCAGGCGGAGTTTCACGCATGTGCAGTGTATATAAAGTGTAATGCGCATGCATCGGGCATACGATCTGTGAGTGAAATGCCAATCGTGAGAACGAAGGTAACATTTTAACTTGGGGCATCAGTGGCTTATACTGCTTCTAGATTGAGGCCTATATTGTGATAAGATTATGAGAGTTTAGCCTGACATTAGGGTTTTTCTCTAATTTTTTGTCTTGCAGAAATAATGAATCCGTTCAAAAAGCCTGAGTTTATGAGCCGGTTTATGGATAGGTACAGGAAGCTGCCCAGTTTGTGGCAAGTCAAAAGTAATTTATATCATAACAGACCAGCTAGGAAGGCAGCATTGGAATTTCTGAAGGTCCCCAACGCAGACAGCGATTTTTTGGACAGGAAAATTGGTAGCTTGAGAAGCACATACAAGAAGGAGCGTAATAAGGTCCTGGCATCCCAGAGGTCAGGAGCAGCAGCAGAGGAGGTCTATGTACCCAGTCTGTGGTACTACAACAAAATGCTGGAAGACCAGACTGAAGTGAGGTCATCACTTTCCACACTTCCTTCCCCCCCAGCTGAGGCTTCTGAAGAACAACCTGGGCATTCCATCCAGGAGGAAGTGGAGGAGCCCAGCTTGAGGCAGGTATAGTATTTTTCTACATATTTCTTGTCTTAAAATTAATGATGTTAAATAGATGTTATTATTGATAACAAATGAATGATTGAACAAAAAGTGTTTTACATATCAATAGACAGTAGTGGCCAATTGTGTGTGATTGATGAAGCAAAAACTGTCCCTTTTTTATACACAGGAAAGCCTCAGCCAGGATGAGGGCCTGGAATGTGGCAGCCAGGAGTGGCAGCCAGGAGGTGGCCGGGCCCAGTGGACTGATCCAATCCCAGGTCCCTCTCCTCCGCCTTCCACCCAAAAGGCCCAGGAAGGGGAGGAATGTGGCGGAAGCAGCACTTGCCCTCATTCGGGATGCTCATGCGACCCTGAGAGACCCCCCTAGCGTTCAAGAGGGCTATGGCTGCATAGTAGCAGCGAAAATACAGGAAATGGAGGAGGCCAATGCCTCATCTGTGAGAACATCATTTTACAGACCCTAAATAAGGGGTTGAGTGGCCAACTGACAGAAAATACACACCTTTCTGAGTTCGTCCATCCTCCTCCTTCACCTCCTACACCTCCTCCTTCACCTCCTGCCACAACTCGATGAACAAAGCCACAGCGTGCCGGGAAGCGTACAAGTAAGACAATAGAGTGATGGCCTGCAAATCTCAGTTTCTCCAGCGTTGCCTTCCCTCTTTCTTTTGTTATGACCCAGAATAAATGGTAATTTTGTTTTCAGCAAATACTTGCCTATGTGTTTTTATTAAAAAAGGACAGTTTGTTTGTGAGTAGGCAGGTACATTTCAAAAATACAATGTCAAATTAACAAGGGACACCAACCTCCTTGAGGTTAAAAAATACAAGATAATAATGTTGTTGTGGTAACTTGACACACAAAAAAAAAAAAATTATGGAGATCACTAGAAAATAAATTTAAACAAATAAAAAAAAGGAGATCTTGATTTAAATAAAAAAAGGAAAAAAAAAACACTGTAAAAAATAAAAACATTAAACATTATTATGGAGATCTGGCTTTAAAAACGAAAAATATTATTAAGGAGATCACAAGAAATAATAAAGAAAAAAGTTTGTCAGAACTCTGTGTAAATATCAGCAGCAAAACAACTTCAGTCTTCTAGCATTATGAAGAAAAAAAGAATGCGCTGCATTAAAAGATCCAAAAATTTACAGCGTGACGAATGTGCTATCTCCATTACGAACGCTAGTTTTACCAGACCGAGCGCTTCCGTCTCATACTTGATTCTGATCATGCGTGTTTTTTTGCGCATCGGAATTGCATACAGACTAACAAAATTTCTGATAGGAACCTTTTCCGACGAAAAAATAGAGAACCTGCTCTCAATCTTTTGCTGGCCTGAATTCCACCAGATAAAGTCTGATGGAATTTGCGACCAAAAGCTCACATCGGACTTTTTCTGGCGGAATTTCCGATCATGTGTACGCGGCATTAAGGTTGGAATCTGCTCATACAAGTAGACTGTAGGTGAGAGAGATTCCACAGACTTTAGATCGCGTTGAGTTGTAGAACAATAGCAAGTCTCTAATTGTAGCGATAGAAGTGGTAGGTATTTTATATATGATATGTCTGACACGTAGGTAGAGATAAAAGTCCTTATTGTGCAGGGAGTAACTTGATGAAGGCTGCTGGAAGGTAAGGAGCCCTTGGGGAGATAGAAGGCTTCCAAGGTTGTGGATGCCAGCTGTTGACCAATGACGAACTGGAAGGTCAGCAGATAGTATTTGAAGCAACAGCAGAGGAAGTTGTTTGGGTGCCTGGGCATAAAGACCTCTGGGAGGAATGATTAAGGGACTTCCAAGTCGAGAAGATAGCATTGATAGTAGCTAAGAATTTTCTCTCTGTTTTATGTCTTAAAGTTCCATAGTCATTACAGGAAAAAGGATAAAGAGTGACTGTCTGCTTACACTTCACATCCTCTGTACTGCACTTATCTGAACTAAAATTGCATTTGGATTCAATTTCTGTGTTGAAGAGTAAGGCCCCTTACACACAGGGTGGGCTTTGTTGGAGTCCACCTGCTCAGCGGGGAATCTGTTTGCTGATCCCCGCTGAGCAGGTGGATGGCTGGTCTGTGTCCGCTCCGCTAATGCAGAGTAGACACAGACACAGACCACTCCCCTCTATGCGCGGTCAGAAGTAAACAGACCACCCGTCTGTTAACACCCGACTGCCATTCGAACCGATCCATCAGACCGATGGGGAATGGATACCCATCTGTCTGTTTTTAGCAGACAGGTTTGGACTGGATGTTGGCAGATGTCAACGGACACATGTCCGTCGACACCCGCCGCTCCATAGAGGAGACTGGAGGGTCCAATCGGGTCCACCTGTGTGAAGGGGCTCTTAAGTTGCTTATCGATTCTGCCAGTCAGCACATGCCCATACTGTCTGCGCAATCTGGGTCTAAGGAGGAATGTAATTTCATATATTGCATATAATGTATTGCATATAAAAATGAAAAATTTTCATTGGAAGATGTTGGATTGGCAATAACTGAAGGAAATAATATTTTAAAAGTTCATCTAAACCATCCTACAAAATATATTGCAAGCATATTCATTTATTTTAGAGGTACCTTCATTTGGCAGATATAGTAATAATACTAATAGGGAATAACTACCATTATGACTAATAATTTTGCATTTGTTTTTATGCATCATCATGAAGTCAGGAGTGGTGATGGATTGGTTGGTGGCACAATGTGCTGCTGATTTGTAAGTTAAATACTGTAGTCAAATATTTTATTTTTAAGCAGCCATCATTCCATTTAGAAGAGATTTGTAGTCAATGTTTTATAGCATGGGAAGTTACAACATTAACTTAAATACACTTACAAGACAGAAATATGGGAGCACCTGTTACTGTCTTGATTTAAAGGTTCATGCTCCAGGGCTATAATCCTCACCTTAGAGAATTACTGACTTAGAACAAGTATACAAGCAGTAAAATTGGAATTTGTGACTTGAAAATTTCTTCTGACAGTTTTTCTTTTATTACTCCTTCTGAATTGGGTGGAAAAATTACTTTCAAACAGCCAATCTGAAGGATCTTAATGGTGCTATCAAGTCAGCATGAAGCCAAGCCTCTAAAGAACATTTACATCACTGAACATATGTTCTAATTGTAAAGTAAAGCTTGCCAAAGCCAACTGAAATGTATTTTTAAGTCATACACAGTGCTCCCATTAATGTTTGGTTTTGAACACTCTCACATAGGTGGTACTGAGGGTATTTTTGTTTAAAAGTGTTAGCCCCCTTTTGTTTAAAAAAACTAGGAATGCCCTATCTCTGAATGCCATGCACTTTTATTTGGATACATAAACACCTACAGAATCTGTCTGGAAATAATTCTTTAAAACGAAATTCAAAGGTAGATTAGTAGTGGACAGCTACGGTGTTTTCTTGGTAGCATTAGCAGTTTGCTGATTTTACTTATAGCCTGAAGTTGGCTAATAGCATATATACCAGCCACAATGTAATGACTGCTCTTTGAAGTAAACCTGTGTTGAGAATATGATTTGCTGCCACTACTGCCTTTCATTCTATAAAATAATGTTTTCCTGGTTGCCAAGGTTGCTTAGTGGCGTCAATACTTTCTAGAACAAGTATGCAGGTCAGGGCTTCACTTTGACTTAGCTTGCTCTATGATTATTCTGGGCCATTGTATTTTAACGTTCCCTGCATGAGAGCCAAAATGTATTCCAGCTGCAGTCCAAATTCTGAACATACTTGTTATCAAAGCTAGGACTAAGTCTTCCTTTACCATTCCCTAAAACAAAACCTTATCTCTTTAAACCCCCAAACCCTAAAATTCTGAAGCAGCAATTCAACTAAAAAAGGCCTAATGGAACTTCACCAGTCCCCTTCTCCATCCCCACTTTCCTGTTATGTTGAGTTCTCTTCAAAAAAATATACCCACTTGTTCAACAAATCCAGCTTTCTTGTGCAGCAATCTGCTGTTCAGATGACATAGCCAGTGTCCCGCAACAACATTTTGATCTCCCCAGCCAGCTCTCTCTTCTGGGTTCAGCCTGGCCTCAGATAGCACAATCAAGCTCTGCCATCTGGCTGCTTTATGTATTGTCTCTTGCAACTTCTTACGACATATGACAAGGATATCCAAGGGAGCAGCCCCTCCAGAAAAAAGGCTATTTTATGTATGGAGATAAAAAACCTTCTGTGTGCTGAATTAAAATACACCTACCTGCCGTCTTATGCGTCATGTAAACTGAGCAGTGCATGTGCAGCTCAGCTTAAATTGCCAGCACGTTCCCTCTGTGCCTGGATGACTGACTCCTGTGCATGCCAGCCAATGGAAATGCCCAAAGACTGGAACCCAATGAGAAGATGCTGGCATCGGTGAGGGACCCAGACTGTTACAAAGAAGGTAAGTAACTGCCTTTAGTTTGGCTTTAACAGCCCCCCAAGAATAGGCAAATTAACTTGTCAAATGGCTTAGTGCTGACAAGTGTTTGGCAAAGCATTTGTTCTATCAGGAACAGCGGAATTTTAAAAAGAATGTAGACTGCTGCATCTAAAATCCCATTCAGGCAAATGCATTATAGTAATAGGTATGTGTTACCACAACACACAATATAATATGTGTTGCAGTACCATTAGTGCACCCCAACACTTGTACACTAGCTGCCACAATTGTACCTGCAGTACAGAGCACCACAATGCACAGTGTGCTGTGTTGGTAAAAAATTCTGTTTTTTTTTGTGTATTAAGGTTCTTTGCCAGGCTTTTCAGAATGAATGGACTGCCATCACACAAGAGAACACACTGCACCAACGCACTTAGGATAATGCAACTAATCGTATGAATGGGCCCTGAAGTCATTGATGTTGTAGCCCCACATTTCGTTGTTTTTTTTTTGCAGAACACCTGCCAGACTCATGCTGGATGTATAACTTCATTGCTTCCAGTCAGGGCTGCTATTAGAAATCATGGGGCCCTGTACAGGCTTCCTGACTGCCCCCCCCCCCATTCCACCTACACCCCACCCACCACCCAAGGTGCAGTAAACACAACGACACTGACTTTTTCTGCCTACGCCCCACAAATGTAAAAAAGTCCCTTCTTTGCTCCCAACTCCTGGGCCCCTCTGTTGACCGGATGGGGCCCAGGGAAATGTAATTTTATCAATAATAAGCAAGTAGGAGGGGGTGTGGTCTAGTAAAAATCCATGTATTTGTTTAGGCAGAAATGAATAATAAAGCTGCCCCGGCCCCCCATTTAGCTGATGAGGCCTGGGCTCAGTACTACAGCACCAGTTGTACTGCCTTAACAGTGGCCCTTCTTCCCATGCCCATGTGTACTGGGCCTAAGAAATAACTATGAGCAAAAAATATAACCACGGCACTACAGAAGTACATTCTTTTGGTAGAAAGAGCTGAAAATCAGTCTGAAAAAGATGAACTAGTTTATGATTCTTGAAGTTGTGAGCTAAACTCATTTCAAGAAAAGCATGCAAATGTTAAGAATACAATATGAAATGTAAAATGTAGAAATTAGGGGGGTTACAAAGTAAAAGTTCATAACTGTAGACGAACAAATTACATGGCTTACTAACCTTTATACTGCTTGTCAACACTGTCTACATCGTGTCCGGGTTTACAGTACTTTCAAAAAGCAGTTTTGCAAAGAGCAGTGGACCAGCCTTTAGGATATGCAAGTGTTTTATGTGTAGCAGACATTTAACACTGATGACAGGAATGCTTTGTGGGTAAAGGATATCTTGGAATTACAAAATAAATACATTTTACAAAGGAAGAGGAAAAAAGCCTAAACATGCTATAGAATTAAAGCATTTAAACTATGTAAGTGCGCACATATGGGATTAAAGGGTAAAGAGAGACCACTAGGTTCACACATGTTTGTCATGTTCTGCTTAGGTGAGACTCGAGAAGCATGACAACACGCTTTCAATGATTTACTTGGATTAAGAATGGAAATGTTGCTGTCTGCTGTATAAAATGTCTATCATCTCTAATAATATCTAGTATGAGAAATGCAAAAGCTGAGAAAAAAAAAAAGAAGTGTAATGTGAAATGTAAGCATACACAAAGAATAATAACCATAATGGAAGTGGCCCTTAATGCTTAAGGGCAAAGATACCATACTATTTGCTTGGCCTGTTATTAGCAATAATAATGTTTTCAGGCTTACTGTACTGAAATCCAATTGGCATTATTCATTGTAAGATATAGTACAAGCATATACAGTATATATGAATTGGAAATGTTTTGACAATTCGTACAAGAGTGTTAAAAATACAAGTTTAGACAATTAGCACAAAGTACAATGTTTAGGCAATTATCTTAGAAAATGTATTCTGTAAATGAACAGAAAACTGGCTTCTAGCCCATGTTCAGAGAGTAGTGATTAATGATTCATACTTTGCATTGGGTGTTCGCCTGTGCGCTGAATTTAGAACATTATGGGGCGTTTGTGGGAAATTCGAGCTCCCGCAGAAGGCCCCATAATGAACGGCAAGACCATCAATGCACTGCAAGATCGCAGTGCATTGACGGCTGCTGATTGGCCAAAGCATGCACCTGATATGTGTGTGTCACTGGCGCAAAACCTATCCTGTCAAATACTAATATCTATAGCTGCTGCATCCAAAAAAAATTTCCCAAGAGAAAAAAATTATAAGTGCTGTGTGTGTGGATGCGCTGCTCCCATCTATATAGTCTTTCCAATATTTGTGTACGTAATCTTATTTTGTATACAACATCCACCTGTAAAAATTCATCACATTGAGCCAAAACCTTATAACAAATTATACAAATCATATAAAAGTCCGGTGACATATAATAATAGAGTCCCCTAATATATGCTTGCAACTCTTCCGTTAAATTGCCGTGATTGGCGTGCTCTTGACATATAGTGATAGAGTCCCCTAATATATGCTTGCAACTCTTCTGTTAAATTGCCGTGATTGGCGTGCTCTTGTGTTAATTCAGTATAAAGTGACTTAGTGCTCCACCACCACCTGTGAGATGGGCCACTCACCAGATGTTTCTTTAAAATTGCACCTTTGGTTCATTCATAGGGATAACCACTCCACTCAAAGGGAACTTCTCCAATGGCTATATATGGACCTCAGTATTCCTCATAAAATATGGATGAAAACGATCATCGCACAATAACATTTAAAACCTTTATTTTGTAAAACACAAAAACTATGCACTCACATTTCCAAGTGCCATCGAGCCGGCATAGAGCTTTTCCAGCAGTTAGGGACGGGTGGGCGCTGCAGCCCGGTTCGCCTAGTGTGTGCTGTGCAGCCTCCGTGTACCGCTTGCGTTCCACCCCTCGTGTCCGTTCGCATCCTCACCAACCACGCTCGTTCCCGGTCACGTGGGTACAAAAAACTCCCAGCAGCCTCTACGCGTTTCGCATTCCAATGTGCATCATCAGGAAGCTCACGGGGCACAAATTTCAATATACCCGTATGTGTCCCGAGCGACCCTTTTGAGGAGAACGATGCTAAAGCCCTTGCTGGAGAGACTTTGTCGAGCTGATCTAACATACAGATGGGGATTTCCTATCCAGCTGACCATTCGGAAAGGGAGTGCTTCCTTTACTTTACCGCGCCACGCCGAGCTCCCGGACCTATTTGCCTTCCTAGGTATGGAACCATTTCCGCTGAGGGATTGGCTAAGTCCCTTACCGAGCAGGGATCTCCGATTGGCCCCCCAGAACGCCCCGATGGGTCTCCCCTGTTGATCCTCCAGGCGCACGCAGAGAGAGCCCAATCCTCTAGGAAGGGGAGACCCAGGGCCGAGAGACCTAAAGATACACACACGTAAGTGACAAGCAGCTTGGGTTGAATGCGCTACGGGAGTGTGACTGTTTTATGCCCACCAGAAGGCTCAGAGTTGTCAGCCGGGTCCCCCCCCTTCTCCCCCCCAGCTGCCCGATCCCCTCCGAGTCCCGTTCGGACCCATGAGGTTCTTCCCCCTCTGCCCCTCACTGCCCTTCATGTCGCAGTCTGAAAGCACAGAGCAAAAATCACAAAGGACTGCCCCTATCCCGGACTCAGACACAATGCCTCCCTAGGGGGGTTTAACTCCCTCTGTCAACGGGAGTTCCCCCAGGTGTTTAACCATTCTGCCAAGAGAGACTAGGTGGATAACACCTATGGCTGCCTAACTGTCTTCGGCTAGCGTGAGCACTGAACTCCCATAACTGACTTGGAATCTATAACACACGCTACAAGGCAACCCACTCACGGACTACAATCCAGCAATTAAGAAGGGGTCTAGTCCGCCCTATTCTCCCGAATTCCCCTTCTATCCCCCTTTTTACACCCCTTTTCACTTTCCTCCTACTCCCTCTCTTCCAACTCCCCCCACCCCCTTTTTTTTTTCTTTCCCCTTCCCCCTCCCTCCAGCCCGGCTTAGACCATGAGCCCAACGGAACCTCTCAGACTAATGTCCATTAATGTGAAGGGACTTAATACTCCAGGGAGAAACGGTCCTTGGTGTTATCAAACTTGAGACATGCGAAAGCCCACATATGCTTCCTCCAGGAGACTCATATTCGAGCCGATAGAACACAGAGACTCCTTGACCGCTGCTTCCCAGCTGCCCCAATCTCTAATTTCTAGGGTGAGATCTGCCTCTATAGGGTCCATTACTTTTTCGGACCATGCCCCGGTCTGCATGGACATTGATATTCTTCCCCCTGCGCCTAAACAATGGCAATGGAAGCTTAATGATACCCCGATTCAGACCCCTGAAGTGGTGGAGGAGGTGTCTAGGGAACTGAGGAATTTCTTCTCTAATGTGGACTCGGACAGCGCTCCCCTAATGGTTTGGGAAGCCCACAAGTGTACCATCAGGGGAATATTAATAAAAATTGGTACTCGCCTTAAGACGACAAGGGCTCAGCAAACCCTTGACCTTTAAGAGAAGATTAGGGCCCTAGAATCCACTCATAAATGATCTCTAGCCACCCAGGCGCTACTGGACCTCACTACCCTGAGAAATCAACTTAGATCCCTGGCTTTAGTCAGGGCCAAGGCAGTTATTGAAAAATGCAAACGTACCTTTTATGAGCATAGTAACAAGTGTGGTAAATTGTTAGCGCTGGCCTTGAGAGCCCAACGGGCGCAAACCTTTATCCCTGAGCTTGTGGGGGAAGGTGGCCCTAAGATGCATACTACTAAGGAGATTGCAGACCAGTTCTGCAAGTACTACACCTCATTGTACAATCTTCCACGTCGATCATCAGAAAGGGAGAAGTCCCTAGAAAGGGAACCTATATGGGAGTATATTAAAAAATCGGGCCTTCCTCGACTGCCTGACGAGGCTTTGAAGGTTATGGAAGAGCCGTTATCGAGTGAGGAGGTGATGCTAGCTATGGCACGAATGCAAAATGGCAAGGCACCGATGGGTACTCATGGGTAAATATGACCTAGGTGGTATGGATGTGTCATTGCCATCATCCCATGTGAATCTAAAGAAAAATAAATAATACCTCTAGCGGGATTTTTAAGGCAATGAAAACAAAAATATTGCTAAAATCAATTTATTTATACAACATTAAAAATGTAAGTTATAAAGTTATCCAGAAAATCATGTGACTCAATGGTATATACTCAATTGCTATATGTTTTGGCAGCTATTTTTTCTTTGTTTCATGACCATTGAGTCACATGATTTTCTGGATAACTTTATAACTTACATTTTTAATGTTGTATAAATAAATTGATTTTAGCAATATTTTTGTTTTCATTGCCTTAAAAATCCCGCTAGAGGTATTATTTATTTTTCTTCCGATGGGTACTCATTAGCATATTACAAGACTTTTGGCAATCTTTTGATGCCACACTTTCTAGCAGCCTATAACGACGCTGGGGAGGGGACGATCCCCCCAGGAGACTCACTACGAGCCTTTATTTCAGTGATACCCAAGGAGGATAGGGACCCCTTGCTCTGTCAAAACTACAGGCCAATATCACTCCTCAACGTTGACCTAAAGATCTTTACTAAGGTCCTCTCCATGAGGTTGTCGGACTGGATTCCATCGCTCGTCCATTCAGACTAGATAGGCTTTGTGCCCTCGAGGGAGGCGAGGGACAACACCACAAAAGCAATTAACCTTATTCATGCTGCCAAAATGCCGGGAACCCCGATGTTGCTCCTCCGACCGACGCCGAAAACGCGTTCAATAGGGTGCACTGGCCCTTTCTGGTTGAGACCCTTTATTACGTAGGCTTAGGCCAGCGGATGATGAACTGGATACATGCCATCTATTCCAGGCCCTCAGCCCAAGTAAAAGTAAATGGTCAGCTCTCCTCCCCCTTTGGTATTATCAACGGGACAAGGCAGGGTTGCCCCTTATCCCCATTAATATTCATTTTGTCCCTGGAACCCTTCCTCCGTATGGTGAGAGACAATCCTAACATATAGGGAATACATCTAAGTGATTCCCTGGCCCCTAAAATATCAGCTTTTGCTGATGACCTACTTTTTTTCATATCTAACCCACTCGTTTCTATACCAAACCTGTTGTCAGAGTTGCAGAAATACGGAACGCTGTCAATTTCCAGAAATCGGAAGCTTCAAATATAACCATCCCGGCCTCCCTGAACAACCTGCTGCGAGCAGACTTTCCCTTTAAATGGGCGGGTTCCTACATTAAATATTTCAGCATCCGCCTGCCTAGTAAGATAGAGGATATCTTTTCCCTAAACTTTCCCCCCTTTTGATGGACATCAAAAAAGACTTACAGAAGTGGCAGACGGGCATGTTCTCCTGGTTTGGACGTTGTAGCATAATAAAAATGAACATTATGCCCCGAATATTATACCATCTTCAGACCCTCCCCATTAGGATCCCGAATGACTTACTGAGAGCAGCGAACCGAGCATTGGTCATGTTTGTCTGGGCTCGGAAACCCCCGCGGCTGGCTCAGTCGATTTTACATTTACCAAAATTGCTAGGAGGAATTGCTCTCCCGGATGTGACCCTGTATCACACGGCATGCCACTTGACGAGAATCATTGATTGGTGTCGCCACGGGACACTAAAACAATGGATCCAAATAGAGAGGCTTCTGTCGGGGATGGACTTGGAAGGACTGCCTTGGTGCCAGAAACCTACCAGACCGTGTAATTGACCACCCCACGGTAGGGGAGACGTGGCGAATGGCCCAAAAAACCTTTCGCGAGCATTCGATCGTGCCCACCCCCTCACCACTTACCCCGGTAATTGGGAATCCTGATTTTAGCCCGGGATTGAGTGATCCCAGATTTCAAGATCGGAAAGGGAGCGACAGATGTCAACTTCGCCATTTCACCAGTAATGGAAAGTGGATGTCCAGGGAAAACATCATGGATGATCCTCTCTTAGTGAGCCTCTCCTTCAGGCAAAAGCTCCAATTAGCTCACTTTATTAAATCTCAGCCCGCTCCGGTGCCTTTTTTAGAAGCCTTGACATCTTTTGAGCTTCTTTCCTCAGAGCAAGAGCCAGTGCGTCATACCATCTAGTTATCATACCAACTTCTGATCACACCCCCCAAGGGGTACAGATCTCCTTATATAGTCAAGTGGGAACGAGATCTGGGAATAATGCTGTCCGAGAGACAGGTGGAGAGAATAATTCTCTTCACGTATAAAACATCAATATGTGCCAACCAACAGGAGGCAGGGTTTAAAGTCTTGTCACATTGGTACTATACTCCAGTTAGGTTGCACCGGATGTTCCCTCAGAGTTCAGACCTCTGTTGGAGATGTGAGGAGGAGGTGGACACTCTCCTTCATACCTTCTGGTCTTGTAGGTTCCTGACACCCTTTTGGACTGAGGTCCATCACATCACACAGAAGTTCACAGACCGAGAGCTGCCCAGGAGTCCTGAGTTCTTCTTAATACACCACCACGAAATACCGAGCAAGGCATACAGGAAATCAATCCTGCCCCTGCTGGTCACGGCAGCGAAAAGTTGTATCCCCTTGTTTTGGAAGCAGACAGAGCCCCCGGGAGTGGCGGTGTGGTTGAAAAAGATAGCCGATATACACAAAATGGAGGACCCCCTGGTTTTTATACCAAACCTGTATTCAGAATTGCAGAAATACGGAACGCTGTCTTTCTTTAAAGTCAATTTCCAGAAATCGGAAGCTTTAAATATAACCATGCTGGCCTCCCTGAACAACCTGCTGCGAGCAGACTTTCCCTTTAAATGGGTGGGTTCCTACATTAAATATTTGGGCATCCGCCTGCCTAGTAAGATGGAGGATATCTTTTCCCTAAACTTTCCCCCCCTTTTGATGGACATCAAAAAAGACTTACAGAAGTGGCAGACTGGCATGTTCTCCTGGTTTGGATGTTGTAGCGTAATAAAAATGAACATTATGCCCCGAATATTATACCATCTTAAGACCCTCCCCATTAGGATCCCTAATGCCTTTCTGAGAGCAGCGAACCGAGCATTGGTCATGTTTGTCTGGGCTCGGAAACTCGCGCGGCTGGCTCAGTTGATTTTACGTTTACCAAAATTGCTAGGAGGAATTGCTCTCCCGGATGTGACCCTGTATCACACGGCAAGCCACTTGACGAGAATCATTGATTGGTGTCGCCACGGGACACTAAATTAATGGATCCAAATAGAGCGGCTTCTGTCGGGGATGGACTTGGAAGGACTGCCTTGGTGCCAGAAGAACCTACCAGACCATGTAACTGACCACCCCACGGTAGGGGAGACGTGGCGAATGGCCCAAAACACCTTTCGCGAGCATTCAATCGTGCCCACCCCCTCACCACTTACCCCGGTAATTGGGAATCCTGATTTTAGCCTGGGATTGAGTGATCCCAGATTTCAAGATCGGAAAGGGAGCGACAGATGTCAACTTCGCCACTTCACCAGTAATGGAAAGTGGATGTCCAGGGAAAACATCATGGATGATCCTCTCTTAGTGAGCCTCTCCTTCTGGCAAAAGCTCCAATTAGCTCACTTTATTAAATCTCAGCCTGCTCCGGCACCTTTTTTAAGAGCCTTGACATCTTTTGAGCTTCTTTGCTCAGAGCAAGAGCCAGTGCATCATACCATCTAGTTATCATACCAACTTCTGATCACACCCCCCAAGGGGTACAGATCTCCTTATATAGTCAAGTGGGAACGAGATCTGGGAATAATGCTATCCGAGAGACAGGTGGAGAGAATAATTCTCTTCACGTCTAAAACATCGATATGTGCCAACCAACAGGAGGCAGGGTTTAAAGTGTTGTCACAATGGTACTATACCCCAGTTAGGTTGCACTGGATGTTCCCTCAGAGTTCAGACCTCTGTTGGAGATGTGGGGAGGAGGCGGGCACTCTCCTTCATTTCTTCTGGTCTTGTAGGCTCCTGACATCCTTTTGGACTGAGGTCCATCGCATCACACAGAAGTTCACAGACCAAGAGCTGCCCAGGAGTCCTGAGTTCTTTTTAATACACCACCACGAAATACCAATCAAGGCATACAGGAAATCAATCCTGCCCCTGCTGGTCACGGCAGTGAAAAGTTTTATCCCCTTGTTTTGGAAGCAGACGGAGCCCCCGGAAGTGGCGGTGTGGTTGAAGAAGATAGCTGATATAGACAAAATGGAGGACCTTGTAGCAACCGAGAGGGGACTCAGAGAGCAGTTTCTCAAGAAGTGGTTCTATTGGCTCGAATTTTTCTACTCTTAGGAGTATGCAAGTTTGGTGGCATAAGTATCTAGAGACTGGTTTATCCGAGATGAACACTGAAAAACCAATGAAGGGGTGGAGAAGGGCCCCCCCCCTATACCTTCCCCCCCCCCTATACCTTCCCCCCCCTTTTTTCTTTTTCTTCCTCTTATTATTTTTCTTTTCCTTCTCTTCTCTCTTCTTTAATTTTTTATTCTCATTGTGTCTAATTCTCTCTTAACTTTTGGATAGCACTGACGACCCATAGGTCGTGCTCTCCCTCACATTAATTATTTAAATGTTGAATTTAATCTTACACGGCACACAATGAGCTTCTTAACCTAGAGTTCGGGTACCCAGATTATGATTACACAGGATCATAAAAACAGTCAAGCCTTATTGTTTGATTTACATGGTCTGACCAGTCGAGCGGTTTCTATAAAACAAACAAAACTGCTGTGTCCTTTGTACCAATGTATGTTTAATGTTTCTATCTTATTTCTTCGCAAATAAAGAATTTGCAAAAAAAAAATGTAATTTTGCTGTGGAACTGTTCTAAACACGGTAAAGATGCACTACTTTAGAGGCAGGCTAAGGACACCCCCAGGCACGATATTTAAAGGAATATTTCATTTTTATTGTTTCACTTTAAGCATTATTAAAATCACTGCTCCTGAAAAAACGGACGCTTTTAAAACTTTTTTTTGCATTGATACATGTCCCCTGGGGCAGGACCCGGGTCCCCAAACACTTTTTATGGCAATAACTTGCATATAAGCCTTTAACCACATCAATACAGGGCACTTTCGCCCCCTTCCTTCCCAGACCAATTTTCAGCTTTCAACGCTCTCGCACTTTCAATTGTGCGGTCATGCTACGCTGTACCCAAATTACATTTTTATCATTTTGTTCGTACAAATAGAGCTTTCTTTTGGTGGTATTTATTCAGGACTCCGTTTTTTATTTTTTGCCATATAAGCGAAAAAAGAGCGGAAATTTAGAAAAAAAACAATATTTTCTTCTGTTTTAAAAGAAATCCAATAAAATCGAATTTTGTCATAAATTTAAGCCAAAATCTATTCTGCTACATGTTTTTGGTAAAAAAATTTCTGTTAAGTGTATAATAATTGGTTCGTGTGATCACGGACAGATGTACGCAAATGATCATGTACAGATGTACGCAGGTGATCACGGACATATGTGTGCAGATAATCATTGGGACATATGATTTTAGTGGGACATATGTGGGGGACAGGTGTTTTGGGGACATGTGTTTTGAAGAAAGTGTGTGGGGACATTGTGTGGGGACACTAGGTTGGTGATCAGTGAGTAAAAAGCTGTAAAAAACAGCTCATACTCACTGATCACCAGCCGGCTGCAGCGATCCCCCCTCCTCTCCTTACTGACAACTTCTGTGTGAGGAGAGGAGAGCCGATTGCCTAGCAACCGGCTCTGTGTTTCCATCACATGACGGCTGTGATTGGACACGACCGTCATGTGATCAGGAGGGCCAATCACAGAGCCTCCTGTGGATCGGAGATGCGCCATGTCTGGGTGAAACGAGCGCATCGGGATTGCGCCACTGCGTGGGCACGCGCCGTTCCTGAACGTCCACTCAGAAGAAGAGAGCGCCCACCAGGCCATTTATGTACATTAGGCGGGTGGGAAGTAGTTAAAATGAGCACTTTTCATGTTTGTGTCCCATAGACTTTAACAGTGTTCGTACAAATTTTTTGCCTGTTCGCAAGTTCTGGTGCGAACCGAACGGGGGGGGGGGGTGTTCGGCTCATCACTACTCTGCATGCTTATTAGTGGTGTACCCCAAGATCCAGTGTTGGGATCCTTACTTTTTAACTTGTTTTTTAATAATATAGATGTTGGAATAAAAAGTCACGCCAAGCTATGAAGTTCAGATGCCTCTAACTTACAGGCAGACCTGAATGTATTGTTTAATTGGGTGACTATGTGGCAAAATGAGATTGAATGTTGACAAGTTATGCACTTGGGTGCTAAAAATGTGCTTGCATCATACATACTAGGAGCACAACTGGGGAAGTCAATGATCAGGAAGGATCTCAATGATCTGGTAGATCATAGACCGAATGATAGCATGCAATGCCAAGCTGCAGTTTCTAAAGCAAGAAAAATACTTTCTTGCATAAAAAAAAGGCATTGATAAAACAATGGTCGCAACTTCCTTTATCCTGGATAGGGAAGATTAATGCAATCAAAATGACTATTCTACCCAAATTGCTTTATCTATTCAGAGTCCTCCCTATTCCAATTCCTTCCTATTTTTTGAGAATAGTACAAAAAAGAGCAACTTCGTTTATATGGGGCTCTTCTAAACCACGTATACCTATACACACACTACATCTTCCCAAAAATAAAGGAGGCCTGGGATACCCTAATTTTACTAACTACTACAGAGCAGCACATTTGGCCAGTCTGTCCAAATACCATGCAAAACAGGAAATCCCATTATGGGTATTTATAGAGGCTTCAGAAAATGACCCTCTATTAATATCAAATTTATTATGGCTTGATCCTAAAGACCGCTTTAAAATTCATAATCCCATAACTAAACACTTCTTATCTCTCTGGGATAAACTAAAAACCAAATATCAGTTACAATCTCCACACAATCCTCTCCTTTCTTTTATCAGAAATCCGGCCTTTTATCCGGCATGGATCTATCCAAATTCTTTTAAAACTTGGACAACATCAGGCATTCAGACACTAAATGACTTCATAGCATCTAAATCATTCCTTTCATTCCCATCGCTTAGAGAAAAATATGATCTACCAAACTCTGAGATATTTAGATATCTCCAAATCAAAAATTTCTATACACCATTCCTAAAGGGGGATACACCATTATCCCAATTATCCATTTTTGAATCAATCTGTACAAAAGATCCATTTGCTAAAGGTACAATTTCATCACTTTATAATCAATTATATGGAGTAGCGAATCTTAATAGACCCTCTTACGTTCAGAGGTGGGAGGAGGACCTGGGACAAACTTTAGAAGACACGGACTGGTCTAACATATGGCTCACATCTAAGTCATCTTCACCCAACATCTTAGCACTGGAGACAAATTATAAAGTCCTAACTCGCTGGTACCTTGTACCCGCTAGAGTGGCAAAATATTCACCTAATACCTCAACTCTTTGTTTTCGAGGATGCCCAGAAATAGGCACATATTTACACATATGGTGGACATGCCCAGTAATCCAAACCTTCTGGAAGGAAGTCTTCATGATTGCATCTAAAATATTTAAAAAAATAATACAACCGGATCCATATTTAACTTTACTTAATCTAAAACCGGAATGGTTAACACTCTCTCAATTCAAACTTATGATCCAACTAATAACTGCTGCAAAACAAACAGTGGCCAAGGCATGGAAATCTCCTACATTGGTACTAGCAGAAACAATTCACAGAATGAATAATACAATGTCCCATGCTAAGATGGTAGCCATCGATCAAAATCAAATTCCAAAATTTGAAAAACTTTGGCATCCTTGGATAAAACAACAGTTCCTGTCAAACTTCAATGACTCTGTCCTGTTGCCATGGTAACAGATTAAATGACTTACAGAGACACCCATTCTAAGGCTTCAAAGAGAACTAAAAAGAATAATAAACTGACGAGCGGGACAACCTTGTGGACCATACCTCTACCTTTCAACCCTTTTTCTTCTTTCTCTTTCCTTTTCTCCACCTTACGGTTAAAGCTCATTATCAGAATTTATTTGACCTATATACACTCTACTTGTAAACAATATGTATAGTAGGTATAAATCATTTAAATACCTACAAAAGCAACTAAGGAAATGATATATATCTTTAATTTAGGTTTACGTGAACCCAATGTTTAATATTTGAAATTTCATGATATTTACCTATATAAACCCTACTGTCAAACAATGAGCTTACTTTATAGATCCTTGTAAACTTACTTTATGTATCTTTATAACATTGTATACTCAATAAACTTCTTTTGACAAGGAAAAAAAAGGCATTGACTCCAGAGAGAGAGACATTATCCACCCATGTACAAATCATTAGTTAGGCCTCATCTGGAATGTGCAGTTCAGTTTTGAAAGCCAATCAAATTGCTAAGAGACATGGAGGAGCTCAGCTACGAGGAAAGATTAGCTGAACTAAATGTATTCTCCCTTGAGAAGAGGCGATTAAAGTGGTAGTAAACCACAGTTTTATTGAAACTTGCAATGCAAAGTTATAATGTGCTAGTATGCATTTCTGACAGGGCTTCCATCTTCACCCGGTCTTTCTTCCAGGTTGGTAGGCCCCGATCCTTTGCTTGACGAGCCATGACGTGACTCCAGCACATGCACTTAGGAGCTGCTGTTCACGACACAGGGCTCTGAAGGAACGGCGTGGGAATGCCGTTCCTCCAGAGCGCATGTTTAGGAGATATTTACTGTACCTATAGGTAAGCCTTACTATAGGCTTACCTATAGGTAAAAATCATCCATGTGAGTTTACTCCCACTTTAAGGGGGATATGATCACCATTTGTATACAGTATACACGAAATGCAAAGAATATAAGTGGTTATTGATATTTTCTCGTAATAAGACCAGAGATTGTTGATTCAGGATATATCCAATTGTTTTTGGGGATCAGGAGGGAATTTTTTTCCCCCTGGTTGAGTAAATTAGACCTGAGCATAACTAGAAATAGCAGGGCCCCATAGCAAAATATTGTATGGGGCCCCCCTGCAAACAGCCCCCCCCCCCACAGCTGCCCTAGTGTCAATGCAGCATAACCTGTGCCACATACAGCGTGACCTGTGCCCAATGCAGCGTGACTTGTGCCCAATGCAGCGTGACCTGTGCCCAATGCAGCGTGACCTGTGCCCTATGCAGCGTGACCTGTGCCCAATGCAGCATGACCTGTGCCCAATACAGCGTGACCTGTGCCCAATACAGCGTTGCCTGTGCCCAATACAGCCTGGTCAGCCTGTGCCCCATACAGCCTCACCTGGGCAAGCCACCCGGATCAGCAGAGAGCGGGATTGCCCGCTGTAATAGCTTTCATTTGAATTTCCCGTCTTCCCGGGGCTCATCCTCACATAGCCCCACCTCTTGGCCAGACGCCTTAGATGACGTCACATGTCCCGCATTGGATTTATGTAGGTGCCGGGCTAAGAGGTGGAGCTATGTGACGTGAGCCCTGGGAACACTGGAAGTTCTAATGAAAGCTATTACATCAGGCAATTCAGCTCTCTGCTGATACAGACAGCTCGCCTCTTCCTCTCCTCTCTCTTCCCCTGGCTGGGAGACTGTGCCGGCGGTGCTCTCATCCTCACTGGGCCCCACTCGGCTGTGGACCCCATAGCGCCCGCATGGGTCGCTATGGTGGTAGTTCCGCCCCTGGTTCTGCATATGGAGGTTTTCAATTCATTTTTTTCTATTGGTTGAATTAGCTGGACTTGTGTCTTTCTATGACCTATTTAACTCTGTGGCATAAACACCTTAACAGGATTACTGACACAAAATTCCCATACCTCTCTCCTTTTGCTGTTAACTGTGACAGAGGACTTGGATGTGATATGTGCACAGCTAGAGTCATGTTGTGTCAGCAGTGGGCAATAAGCTTTGCACAGAAACTGACTATGCTTTGCAACAACAACAGCAATTAGATATGGCATCTACAACTTTTCATCCTTCTAAGATGGTAAGTGGGCCGTGGATAGTACAAAGACCAGGCTTATATTAAGGCTAAGAACCATGAACATTGTGTACCATGCTTTAGCTTTTTTCAAATGTCCCAGGTAGGCAATTATGTCATTGATCTCCTCAATGTGTACTGAAAAAAAAAACCTTTTCCCTCATATTTGATTGCCAAAATACATAAACAAATCTATAGAACAGTTTTCCTCATATTTTCTAAACCTGCTTTTTGTCAAAGTTCAGATGGGATTTGACAATGGCTTTTCATAGCAATGAGTTCTTACCATTTTTCCTTACAGACCAAATTTTTGGGCCATTTTAATAAAAATTGTTCTATGGATAGTTCCTTCCATCTCAGCTATGGGTCTCTTCAGCTCTTTCAGTTACCATTGACCTCTCGGTTTCTTTCTTAACTTATGGTTTTAGGGTGGCAAGATTTACATTTTTAACAATAGATTTAAAGCTGATGTCTTGGTTTACGTTCACTTTTAAATATTTTGCTTGTGCCAAGCTGGCCCAAACTAAATATTTTACTTCAGTAGCATATGCGCCTGCTGGGTGCACTGTATAAACTGTAAGTAGCCTCAGCTACATACAGTATACAGCACTGTGTTCCAGGTGTGAGACAAGATCTTCTCGTCTCACACCCGGAACAAAATAGCGTCGGGCTGAGCACCACTTAGTCATTCATAGGCAGGTCTATATTCTATGAATGAATACAAAGCTTGCTCTGATTGGCCAATTTAAAACTTGTGATGTCATCAGCCCGCCTCTCCGACTAAGCCAATCAGAGCAAGCTTTAAGATGTATTGATAGAATGGCTGAGTGCTGCATATAGAGGCGAGTCTTTGCTTGTCACAGTGGGCATACACACCAAAAAGTGTCTTCAGGGTCTGGGCTCAAGAGGGATGGAGGGATCAATAGTCTTGGATCTGTATAGCACTCTGTGGCTGACTACACGCACTGCATGGAGGTGAGCGCCCGCACAAGATCCAGTGCCTGAAATGACATTACAAGCTATCCCCACAGCGGGAGGCCCAGGTACAGCTTCCAGTATTAATGAGTTTGCACTGACCAAATGCTCTGCTACTATTGTGGTAGTAGAAACAGTGAAGAAGTTGATTGAAGAGTTGGTGGCAGAATTCCAGGATAACGCCAAGAATGCTTTCTCTGTAAGGGGGGAGAGATCCATTACCTTAGGACACTAGCAAAAAACTGAAGACTCACACAGTGGGGTAGCGTTATGAGGAAGACACTAAGGTGCATGTACTGAAAAGTTTTACCAGTATCCTGTCAACCGAAGTCTATAACCCAGGGTCTATGAATATTATGCCTGTGTCCTGTACTGTATGATTAAGATACAGTGCATGCAGAAAGTATTCACAGTGCTTCACTTTTTCCACATTGTTATGTTACAGCCTTATTCCATAATCATTATTTTCCTCAAAATTCTATGAACATTATCCCACAATGACCATTTGAAAGAAGTTTGTTTAAAATCTTTGCAAATTTATTAAAAATAAAAAATGAAAAAATAACATGTACATAAGTATTCACAGCCTTTGCCATGGCACTCAAAATTAAGCTCAGATGCATCCTATCTCCATTGATCATCCTTGAGATGTTTTTACAACTTGATTGGAGTCCACCTGTGGTAAATTCATTTGACAGGACATGATTTGGAAAGGCACATATCTGTCCATATAAGGTCCCACAGTTAACAGTGCATATCAGAGCACAAACCAAGCCAAGACAGGATTGTATCGAGGCACAGATCTGGGGAAGGGTACAGAAAATGTTTTACAGCATTGAAGGTCTCAATGAGCACAGTGGCCTACATCACCCATACATGGAAGAAGTTTGGAGCCACCAGGACTCTTTCTAGTGCGGGCCATCTGGCCAAACTGACCAATCAGGGGAGAAGGGCCTTAGTCAGGGAGGTGACCAAGAACCTGGTCACTCTGACAGAGCTCCAGCGCTTCTCTCTGGAGACAGAAGAACCTTCCAGAAGAACAACCATCTCTGCAGCACTCCATCAATCAGGCCTGTATGGTAGAGTGGCCAGACTGAAGCCACTCCTCAGTAAAAGGCACATGACAGCCCACCTGGACTTTGCCAAAAGGCACCTGAAGGACTCTCAGACCATGAGAAACAAAATTTTCTGGTTGATGAAACAATGATTAAAGACTTTGGCCTGAATGACAAGCGTCATGTCTGGAGGAAACCAGGCACCGCTCATCACCTGGCCAATACCATCTCTACAGTGAAGCATGGTGGTGGCAGCATCATGCTGTGGGGATGTTTTTCAGGGGCAGGAAGTGGGAGACTAGTCAGGATCGAGGGGAATATGAATGCAGCAATGTATAGAGACATCCTTAATGAAAACCTGCTCCAGAGCACTCTGGAGATCAGACTGGGGCAAAGGTTCATCTTCCAACAAGACAACAACCCTAAGCACACAGCCAAGATAACAAAGGAATGGCTATGGGACAACTCTGTGAATGTCCTTGAGTGGCCCAGACTTGGACCAGGTTGAACATCTCTGGAGAGATACGAAAATGGCTGTGCATCGACGTTCCCCATCCAATCTGATAGAGCTTGAGAGGTCCTGTAAAGAAGAATGGGAGAAACTGCCCAAAAATAGGTGTGCCAAGCTTGTAGCATCAGACTCAAAGACTTCAGGCTGTAATTGGTGCCAAAGGTGCTTCAACAAAGTATTGAGCAAAGGCTGTAAATACTTAAGTACATGTGATTTTTCGTTTTTATTTTTAATAAATTTGCAAGATTTCAAACAAACTTCTTTCTTGTTGTCATTATGGGGTATTGTTTGTCGAACTTCGGGAAAAAAATGAATTTAATCGATTTTGGAATAAGGCTGTAACATAACAAAATGTGGAAAAAGTGAAGCGCTGTGAATACTTTCTGAATGCACTACAAATGATCGTCTAGTACGGTCGTCTAGTTCTCATATGATGGCTTCCTGTAATCATGCCCGCGACACTGCTGATCACAGATTGAGGTAAAGAGATAATCAGTGGGTCTTTAAGATGTGATTAGCTGTGTTCAATCACATACTAAGAGGTAAACAGATTCCAGTTATCGGCACTCCTTTCTTCATGCTGACAAGCATGAGGAGAGGAAAAGAGAGCCAATAACTGGCTTCTCTAAAAGGGACATCTACACTGATAATCAGTGCCTTGATTATCAGTGCAGTCCCATCAGTGCTGCCAATCTTTACCCACCAGTGCTGCCAATCAGTGCCTACCAGTGATGCCAATTAGTGCCCATCAGTGCCTCCTTATCAGTGTCACATATCAGTGCCACCTACCAGTGCCCATCAGTGCAGCCTCATCAGTGCCCACCAATGCCGCATCATCAGTGCAGCCTATCGGTGCCCACCAGTGCCACCTCATCAGTGCCCATCAGCGCAGCCTCATCAGAAAGAGAAAAATGACCCGTTTGCAAAATTTTGTAACGAACTATGAAAACGTTTTTTGTTTTTTTAAAATTTTCACTCTTTTTTAGTTTATTTAGCAAAACATGGTGGTGATTAAATACCACCAAAAGATAGATCTATTTGTGTGGAAAAAAATGTTGTTTGGGTACAGTGTTGCATGATCACGCAATTGTCATTCAAAGTGTGACAGCGCTGAAAGCTGAAAATCAGCCTGGGCAGGAAGGGGGTAAAAGTGCCCAGTAGGCAAGCGATTAATGTATGTAGATATGATAAAATTGTGAATAGAAGAGAAGACAGTGACGTGCAGATCTGCCAATCATCTTCCCAGTTCTTCATAAGCTAACCCGAAGCTTGTAGAAATCATATGTCCCCTCCGTTGTTTTTTCCCCCAGACATAGCACAACACACTATTGTCAGTAATCTGGTAAATCCTTTGGGCTTATTTTTCTGTAATACATATGTTTTCACAAACGCACCCACTATTTTGCTTATTTTTGTATAGTACAAAATTTGAGTGTTTTTGTGTTGTAAAGCAGGAAAATGTTTGTTGAAATAAAGCACATTGCACACAATACATTTTATGAATGACTTGCAATAATTTATTATTGCCAACATACATATATATATATAAGCTTCCTTAATTATTCTTTTTTGTTTTCCCTACAATAGCACAAGATGCCATTTTCCAGCAAATTATTCATGAAAGAAGATCTGACAATACAAGATATTCTTGATGCTGAAGATTCTGAGCCAGACTCTGAACAAACGTTAGTAATGCTTTGAAAGCCTTTCCATTAACAACTTATGTCATTCCATTGTATGTCTTCAAACAATAAAATAAAAGTTTAGAAGCAAATTTTTATCTGTAGTATTATTGTAAATGTATTTTATCATAAATGTACTAACATAACATGGCAAGCTGAACTAAGAAGGTATTACTTAGCATTTAACAACTTACAAAAATCTGTAATCATATTTCCCAACACCATTTAAAAGAAAAGTCTGCTGTAGTTTGAAAACTGTCCTGGTTATAAACTGTGTTGACAGTATCTGCCCCCTGTTCCCCACTCCATAGAAAAACACATGAATGTTCCTGTGGCTTTAGCTTTCATATTTGTGCCTGCATCTAACCAAAGCTGCATTTTTCGGCAGTTGGATCATGCTTCTATGTTCAATCTCCATCGGGGTCTATGTAATACTTAAAGTGGAACCAAACCCAACAATTACACTGTTTCCCCAAACAGTTACATTTAAGGCATGTTGTGAATGATAATTATCACTGTGGCTTCATATTCTCAACCGAACTATCAGGCAATCAAATGGCTGGTGTCATAGATCATCACATGTGCAGCACCATGGCATTTATAGGTTAAACAGAGGCTAAAATAGCAGCTTCATTGGTTAAAAGAGAGGAGGGTTTAGTTCTGCTTTAAATCAGGTTGTTAAATCAAATGGTAAAACTATTAGCAATCCTATACTAGGATTATACTATTTTAGGAGCTTTACATCAAGGGTGATCATTGGTTTTCCTTAAACAAAAAAACTTTCCATAAAGGATTCACTTTTCTTCCAGAAGAACTCTTGCACCAGGTCCAGGTTTTGTGGCAAACAGGCTATGTTGCAGTAAGGATGATCTGCGTTCATCTGTTTTGTAATATTTTTCTTGTACACTTAATAGAAATTCCTCCAATTTATCTGAGGGAACCATAGAAACCGTACATCCTCCCCATCCAGCCCCAGTCAGCCGAGACCCGACAGCACCAGATTTCCTGAAAGTTAAAATGTAAAGTTTTGTTATTATTATACCAAAACAGAAATTCACAATGCAGAAAACATAAATGCTGTATTTTTTATGTCCAACTTAAAATATACTGTAATAATCCAAAGCATAAACATGCTGTCTGTTTGCATCTGCATAATATAATTTGTCTCCCTTAAAATTTCCATAGATGTTGGCAACTGCAAACAATTTTGATCCTTGCTAATCACAACACCTTCAATTATTAATAAAGTCTGTTTTAATTTTAAATCTCCCAAATTGAAGAAAGACATGCTTAGCCAGCATCAAAATTTGCTTGCAGGTATTATGTCACATATCTTGTAGTGCTCCCTTAGAGCTTCAATACAAAAACTCTCTTCCTGAATTCAAGCTTGGCCTTACCCACTTCCTTATAATGGACAATCCCACTGATCAATTATTTATACAGTACCAATATATTCTTTAAATTCATGCATACACTGGCAGCCAAAAAGTTTGTGCACACGAGTGTCAAAAGCATCCTGCCTTTTGGAATTTAGTACCCGAGTGTTTTGCAGTAATTCGTTTTGTCCTGGAAAAGCCTGAGTAAGGAGTGACAGGTACTTGAATCATAAAGCAATGATCTTCACCAGGACACCTCGGCATAGTGATAATCTTGTCCTTTATTAACATAAAGTAACAGGCATCACACTGACATTTTGGCACCTTGCAGGATTCCTTTTTCAAGTGATACAATAACATGAGACATAGAGCTTAAATAGTATCAACCAATCAGAAACAGATCCATGTAAATAGCTCTGATGTAAGATTGACCCCATAGCCCCTCCCACACTAAAAGTTTACCCTTTTTATGTGTGTCTTCAACCAAAAATCAGTGTCTCCCACCAACAGTCAGTAGAGTAGAACCCCTCATTATGGTTTTTGCCCAGATGTATTGATATACTATGCTGCAATACCTGCCCCTTTTTCTATTAGCATGCCTTCTTTCAATGCCTCTGCCCATATGCACACTTAGGCAACTTTGTCTCATGCTAGTGTGTCATTCTGCCCTGGAAAAGGGATCCTGTCAGGTCCCAAAACATTAGCCTGTGATGCCTGTTACTTTGTGTGAATAAAGGACAAGATGATAAGAATACCAAGGTATGTTGGTGAAAATCCTTATTCCAGGATTCATGTACCTATCACTTCTTCTTCAGGCCTTCCTAGGACTGACTAAACTAACTGCTGCAAAACACTGGGGTGTACAACACAACATACCAAAAAAAAAAAAAAAAACTACAACACATAATAGCTGCTGCATAAGGTTACAAATTAAAGTAGTTGTAAACCTCAGTCATGGAATCTGAGCAAAGCACATATATCTGTAGTGTAAGTGTTTACTTATCTCTATACAAAGCTCTAAGTGTTATTTCTCTCTGGTGGGAGGGAGAGCTCAGCAGACAGCTTGTCTATTCAGAACTCTGTACTTCTGCTGTGTGGAGGGGGTGTATTCCTTTCCTCCACTCAGCCCTGACACACTGTTACTGCAGCCTCTCCGCCCCCTCCTCTGTGATACCAACAGATGAAGAAAGATTTTAACACTTTTCTGTCCATTTGATGGGGTGTAGAGAAGAGAACAATGCAGATAAACAGTAAAAACTACATAAGAGGATTTGATTCATCTCTGTGTAACATCTGAGGCTGTTCACCTCACTGGGTATATGAGAGGGTTTGACAACAACATTAACATAAACATAAACATTGGGTACAGACCTTTTTTTCCTGAAAGCCAGGCACCCATACACATAAACCCTTCCTATATCAAGGTGTGCTGGTGAAGATCCTTATTTTACAATGATTGCATGGTGGCACCATCCACCATTTACTGCAGCACCCTACAGGAACTTTAGTTGAGCCTTTAAGGAGTGCAACCGATAGAATAAAACAATTTCAGTGCAGTCACCCAAATGATATTCTAAAGGGTGTCTAGGGCACCCCCTTTATGATTTCCCCCTTTATCTTGTGTAGAAGAATAAATACAAATCAAGGCATGGCAAAACCAACAAGGAATGCACGAAAACACATCTTTGTACAATTAAATTCAAAATTTGAACATTGCATTCCAGATCAATAAAATAAAAATAATCACAAAATGCAGGTCAGAAGCAGAACACACATTCCTGTATATAACTAAACCATATCAAATTTCCTAGCTGCTTATTTGTGGACATTTACTACTAAAATTTAGTGAACTACCAGAGTCTCTGGAATTAAACATCTATCTATTGGTCGAGAGGGAGTGGCATGCCTAAAATAATGTCTTTCTATGGTGTTAAAGTTCATACAGCAAGCCAATACAAAAATACTGAAGAAGTTTCATAGCTTATTCAAGCCAATTTATTTCCAAGGAGTAGCAGAAAAATATCTCAGCATTTACACAGGTAGTGCAGACACCTTAATCCAATTGGAATGGAAAGACAGATGTTAAAACATTTAAACATCTGCCTCGTTCTCTTATTAGAATTGGAGAAGTTGCTTAGATAAGCTAAGATATGTCTTGAACATTACAGAATACGTTCAGCTGAATGTGAATAATTACTACTAGCTTGTACAAAGAGCTGTGAAGGGTGCATTCAACCACTACAACCAATCGATGCAAAAACTTTATATGTATGGGAACTTTATTTGTGAAAGAGATATAACATATATATATATATATATATATATATATATATATATATATATATATATATATATATATATATATATATATCCATACATACTGTTTGTATAGCAATTCACAGAATTAATATATTAAGCTGGCAATGATCACATGGTAAAGTATGGGGCTAGCAAAGGATCCTGAAATACTTTAACAAAGGGATTACAACGTTGTAGTCTGAACAACCCATGTGTATTCTATTATTGGATACAACTCCTAGCAACTACTAGACGATGGAATATATTGGTCGTAGTTGCTAAACAGTTAAAAGGGCTGCAGGTTGCCTAATCCTGAATTAGAATCCTCTGTCTTGCATGATGACGGAAATCTTAAATGTCAAACTGAATCACTCTGGCATTTTAAGATGTCTAAAAGAACAAGTATTACGTTTGCAGATTCCCCAAAGACATGGTGAGTTGTCATCATACGCTCATAAAAGAGATACACCACTAAGTGGTACTGAAATAATGAGAAACCAAAATGTTACACAATTATTTAAACATTAAAAAGAAAAGTAAATAGTGAAGCATGATTTCTAAAAGCAAAACAATTTTAATTAGTATTAGTATCACAGCTGTATCTCTAATCCTAGTCCAAAAATGTACACCCTTTTTATGTGGCATAAATGCTACCTTTAGCCACTAAACATAACAATTCATGCACTTCGTGTGCTAGCAAAACTGCAGAAAACTACCTTCAATGAAATAGAACCAACCTGATAAAGTGCAAAAAATGTAACGAAGGTTTGTTATGCATACATTACACAACTAAAATCCCTTTAAAACATCAGAACAAAGCCCTTATGTCTGTGCATATATGATATCCCAAGCATGAAATACTCTTGTAAGAACAATATCTCTTACCCTCAAGTTAAGATCCAGTTCATAAAAGTAACAACTTTCAATAGTAGTTGGATTTACCATAAGGCATGCTAAGCAGCTGAAACGTGGTAGGTTTTTCAGTTAAGGTGCTGTTCTTTCTGTTAAGCCAATCCTGGAGCAAGTCCACTATTCATTTCCAGTCCCCAACTATATCACAGAAGAAGTATGCAGTCTATGCATGCATATCAGCAGATAACACAGCCCATTATCTGCATTAGCTGTTCAAATTGCACATTGAACAGGCTGGTCACAGACATTACAACAAAAAAGATTAAAAGAAAAAATGTAAGGGCTGTCACAGCCCAAAAAACATAGTGCACAATATTGGCTAAATAAACCCTGCTCTGATTAGGTAATGCATACAATAATCAGTAAGTAAAAAAATAAAAAAAAAAGCACTAAATAGCACACAAATATACAGTATCTCACAAAAGTAAGTACACCCCTCACATTTTGTAAGTATTTTATTATATCTTTTCATGTGACAACACTGAAGAAATGACACTTTGCTTAATCTACAGCTACGGTGGTCGGGCACTTTGTTTGTGGATGCACACTGTGGTGTTATAACCTTTTGCATTTCAAAAGAACATTCATTTGTTTTGATGTCAACTGTTTTGGACTTTAATTTTAGCGCAGATTTTTCCAATCCATGGTGGTGGGAGTGTCATGGTCTGGGGCTGCATGAGTGCTGCCGGCACTGGGGAGCTACAGTTCATTGAGGGAACCATGAACACCAACATGTACTGTGACATACTGAAGCAGAGTATGATCTCCTCCCTTTGGAGACTGGGCCGCAGGGCAGCATGCCAACATAAGGTCCCCAAACACACCTCCAAGACGACTACTGCCTGCTAATGAAGCTGAGGGTAAAGGTGATGGACTGGCCAAGCATGTCTCCAGACCTAAACCCTACTGAGCATCGGTGGGGCATCCTCAAATGGAAGGTGGAGGAGTGCAAGGTCTCTAACATCCACCAGCTTCCTGAAGTCGTCATGGAGGAGTGGAAGAGGACTCCAGCGGCAACCTGTGAAGCTCTGGTGAACTCCATGCCCAAGAAGGTTAAGGCAGTGCTGGAAATTAATAAATAATAAAATATTGACACTTTGGGCCCAATTTCGACATTTTCGCCTAGGGGTGTACTCACTTTTTATGCCAGCGGTTTAGACATTAATAGCTGTGAGTTATTTTGTGGGGACAGCAAATTTACACTGTTATGCAAGCTGTACACTCACTATTTTACATCGTAGCAAAATGTCATTTCTTCAGTGTTGTCACATGAAAAGATATAATAAAATATTTACAAAAATGTGAGGGGTGTACTCACTTTTGTAAATTACTGTATACATATATTAAATACACTATTGGAAAGAGATAACTGGTGTGGGTAGTCCAAAGTGCTAATAAATGACTGCTATGTCTATGGAGAAGCTACTTTGCAACCGGGGGGGAGGGGGGGTTGGTACTCATAATCCAGTAACTGTGAAAAAACAAAAGGGGAAAACACACAAGTGCAAACCCCATAGTGTAGCATTTACATTAAAAGCAATTTATTAATTGTATAACCAGAAGGAGCAATGCAGTAGCTAGGAGCCCCAGCCTTGGCTTGGATACCATGGACCAGTCTCCCCCAAACTACATTTAATGCAGGGGGTAGCTCGCAATTGACCGTCTGATGAAGAAACTGGTAAGCTTCAAAACGTGTTCCAGTGTAATGCGCATGTGCAACCATGACGTCGGCCAGTCTTTACTTCTGGGTTCGAGTATCAGCATTGGCTTTTCCTGCAGACCAACGACAGTGGCTCTCACCATCCCAACATGCTTCATCCCCATGCCAGTCGCCAAGGCTGGGGCTCCTGGCTATTGCTCTGCACCTTCTGGTAACCCAGTTTGTAATGCTCAGCACATGTTTCTTTTGTGAGTGCAATTATAAGCATTTAATAAACTGCTTTTAATCTAAATTTAACACTATGGGGTTTGCACTTGTATGTTTTCCCTTTTGTTTTTACACACATTATAACACAGGTGGCTGGCAGGGTGAAACAAGACAGGGGGTGTGGCTGGAGCAGCTCTGGCTGAGGCCATACACAGCCATATCCACATCTGAAGCACTGGGTCAGTTTAACCACTTCAGCCCCGGAAGAATTTACCCCCTTCCTGACCAGAGCACTTTTTGCGATTCGGGACTGTGTGACTAACTGACAATTGCGCGGTCGTGCGACGTTGTACCCAAACAAAATTGACGTCCTTTTTTTCCCACAAATAGCGCTTTCTTCTGGTGGTATTTGATCGCCTCTGTGGCTTTTTTTTTTCTACGCTATAAACAAACGAATAGTGACAATTTTGAAAAAAACGCATTATTTTTTACTTTTTGCTATAATAAACATCCCCCAAAAATATATAAAAAAACTATTTTTTTCTTCAGTTTATGCCGATATGTATTCTTTTACATATTTTTGGTAAAAAAACCCCCAAAAAAACACAATAAGCGTATATTGATTTGTTTGCGCAAAAGTTATAGGGTCTACAAAATAGGGGATAGCTTTATAACATTTTTATTATTAATTTTATTTTATTAGTAATGGCAGCGATCTGCGATTTTTATCGGGACTGCGACATTATGGCGGACACATCGGACATTTTTTACACTATTTTGGGACCATTGTCATTTATACAGCAATCAGTGCTATAAAAATGTATTGATTACTGTGTAAATGACACTGGCAGTGAAGGGGTTAACCACTAGGGGACAGTGAAGAAGTTAAGTGTGTCCTAGGGAGTGATTCTAACTGTGAGGGGGCTGGACTTCAACACACAGAACAGTGATCACAGCTCTCGATGACAGGGAGCTGTGATCACTGTCCTGTTACTAGGCAGAACGGGGAAATGCTTTGTTTACAAAAGCATCTCCCCATTCTTCCTCTCCGTGACACGATCGCGGGCACCCGGCGGACATCGAGTACGCGGGACCCGTGGTCACGGAGATCGCGGCGGGCGCAACACCGCTTCTTAAAGGGGATGTACCTGTACGCCCTTTTGCCTGCCAGTGCCACTCTGCCGACGTAAATTGGCGTGCGCTGGTCGGCAGTCGAGTTAAGCAGCACCTTTTCCCACAGGACTGATGCCTGCTCCCACTTTCTGAATACTGGTAGGGACACCTGTTATCCTCAATCTTTCAGTGCCGCTTCAAGTTTACACGTAATCACATTACAATGCATTGTTATTGCACATTGACACTGATCAGCCAGCTTGAGAGGTTTTTCTATTTATTTCTGGATCGAGTGAGAAGAGTAAAAATTTCTGCTATGTCTAGGCAAATGGTCCTTTTTATTCTATGAAGGAATGAACTTTTTTTTTTGAAGAAGAAGAAGCACAACACAATGTTGCCTGAACACTGCAGTAAGATCCCTTTCACACTGGGGTGTTCACGGTAAAGCGCCGCTTGTTCCCAAGCACCTAAAAAGCAATTTGAAGCTTCTGAATTGCTTTTCAGGCGCTTGGGAAGCACTACCCATTCATTGCACTGGGCAGGGGCGATGTAGAAGCACTGTATACAGCGCTCCCAAACCACCCCGAAGATGCTGCTTGCAGGACTTTTTCTAACGTCCCACAAGCGCACCACCCGGGTGTGAAAGCACCCATTGCAATGAATCGGAGGCAGTTTTCAGGCGCTTTACAGGTGCTATTTCTAGCACTAAAATGCCCAAAAACTGCCTTAGTATGAAAGGGGTAAAAAACAGCTACTCTTATACTTGAAATTGGACTTCATAAAATGCATTTGTTTTTCACAGGAGGTCTTCGGGAATCCCCTGGTGCATTTTTATGCTATCTTTTAATGTTAATGGTATTTACACAAAAAATTCCTTAACAAAGTTGATCTTTTAAGGCAGGATTGCGGCATGATGGAGGACTGGATATAACAGATGAGGTTTGTGTGTTCTGGATCAGCACTGTTTACAATTCTATTCCACACTGGTCTAAATTCCAGTAAGTCTGGGTACTCTGCTTAGATTCTGCGTGCTACCTTCTTGTTATTTAGAAATAAGATGCAATTTGGACGGCTTTCATATATTTTCCTCATTATTTTGTCTAAACCAAAAGTGTTTTGGTTTTTCAAGTTCATTCAATTTAACAGAGAGAATATTTATAACTTTAGTCTGTTTACCCACATCACATATTTAAAAAATGTATGCTAACACAGTGCTTTGTACAATCACAAATGGACCAAAAAGTAGAACAAAAAAAATACTGTCACTGTCAACGGCCTCTTTAATTTAAGTCACCATACGGCATATGTCAATTTTTTCTAAACTTTTTTTTTTTTGCTTATTTTCATTTCCTTGGTTCTCCTTATTCTATTTTTGTTATAGCCAATGCATTGTAATACATATAAAAAAAAACTTTCCTAGTTGATATCACTACAGATCCAGGTTCAGTTCACAAGAGGGTGGAGGCTGGTGTAGGATTTCACCCCTATTGTCCCTTAGAGCAGTGGTCATCAACCCTGTCCTCAGGGCTTACTAACAGGCCAGGTTTGCAAGATAACTGAAATACATCACAGGTGATATCATTTGCTGCTCAGTGATTGCAGTATTCTAGTCTGCATCTCTCCAAGGTAATACATAAAACCTGGCCTGTTAGTGGGCCCTGAGGACAGGGTTGATGACCACTCCCTTAGTGGATTGGACTTCCAATTTTTAGAATACAATCTAGTTTCTTTGCCAGAGGGAAGTTATATGTGGTGCTATGGTTTTATTCTCCTGAGAACAATCATGGCCTTATCATATAACTGTTTCACTGTTCTTTTGAGCCATTCAAAATATGCTCATCGCTATTTACAAAATAATAACTGATCAGCACTTTTCTTCTGGTATTTAACTAGCTCTGATTATGAAACTCATTTTTCAAAATGCCTTCCAATAACATACTGCTCTAAATTACTGCCATTTTTGTAAAGTTTCAAATTAATTCATAAATGAATGATCTTTAGTAAACTTGAGGCATTGAATCCTTTTTTATTACCTTGCCTAAGGACAAATGATTGTCTGAACAGAAATCAGACATCTCAGAAAAATAATTATGGCATCTGAAAATGTCTTGGATGAGTAGATGGGTGGAAGCTTGGTAATGGAGAAACAGTCCATGCAAACAAGATGTACCGAATTATAAAACATTGTCCCATGTGAATAATTTATACAGAAATATTTTTTATTTCTGACATACAAAATATAACAGCTTTAGCTCTGTGATTTTTTTTCCTGCCAAAGAGCAAATTCTGTACTATTTCCCAGTGAAGAGAGACAATGGTTATTACTTTTCAGAGATAGAGTTAAAGTGACTCTGTCATAAGAGAATTAAGAAGGACTGTCACTGCAGACCTTCCTCTAAAAATGTTGGATGCCTGGTTGCAGGGCCGTCTTAATGAGCGGGCACACCTGGGCACTGCCAAGGGGCCCCAGCTGCACAGGGGGGCTGCATTTTCCCTGGCCCCTTGCAGCTTAGTGTGTAAACATGTATTGTTTTGTCAAGTCGAAGAGGTCAGCAGGAGCAGGAGTGTGGGGGAAGCTGCTTGTAACACTCACCTCTCATTTAATCAAGTTAGGCTGTTCCTCGGAGATCTTCAGTATCCCCCAAGGCAGCCGGAGTTCGTGGGCGGAGCCAGGTGTGTGGCTGTCTCCTCTACTCCTTCTATAGACCCTTATGCTCAAGCTGAGGAGAGACCACAGCAGCCACGAGAGTTTTGTATCCAGCAATGCTGTAAGTGACCAAGCACATTTTCACTGCATACAGCCCTAACCTTCCAATATTTCACCCTATACTATCCAAACCTTCACCTATACTGCTCTATACTATCCAAACCTTCACCTATCCCACTCTATACTATCCAAACCTTTACCTATACTGCTCTATACTATCCAAACCTCCACCTATACCACCCTATACTACCCAAACCTTCACCTATACCGCCCTATACTATCTAAACCTTCACCTATACTGCTCTATAGTATCCAAACCTTCACCTTTACTGCCCTATACTATCCAAACCTTCATCTATACCGCTCTATACTACCCAAACCTTCACCTATACTGCTCTATACTATCCAAACCTTCACCTATACCGCCCTATACTATCCAAAGCTTCACCTATACTGCCCTATACTATCCAAACCTTCACCTATACTGCTCTATTCTCTCTAAACCTTCACCTATACTGCTCTATACTATCCAAACTTCACCTATACCATCCAAACATTAACCTGTACTGCTCTATACTATCCAAACTTTTACCTATACTACCCTATACTATCCAAACCTTCCGCTAAACTGCCCTATACTACCCAATCCTTCACCGATACTGCCCTATATTACCCAAACCTTCCACTATATTGCCCTATACTATCCAACCCTTTCCACTATATTGCCCTATACCATCCAAACCTTCCCCTATACTGCCCTATACTATCTCAGCCTTCAGCTATACTTCCCTATACTATCCAAACATTATGCTAAACTGCCCTATACTACCCTAACCTGCCTCTATACTTCCCTATACAATTCAAACCTGACACTATACAATACTAAACCCTATACTGTACCCTCCTGACCTTCCCTCTACTGTGCCCTCCTACTCCCCCGTACTGTGTACAGTCATACATAAATACAGGCCACTAAATGGCTGGGAGATGCATTTATTATGGGGGGGTGGGGGGCAGTGTGTACAGGGAAAAGGAGCCAGTGTATACAGGGGTCAGTGTATGGGGGGCAGTGTGTAGAGAGGGTGGGACAGTGTGTATAGGAAGTGAATTTAATTTGGGATAATTTCTTGGTTTTGTGTATTTGTTGTGTCTAATTAGACTAAAAAGCCATGCCCAATATGTAGCATTATTTAGCCACACTCACTCCTTGCCACTGTACGCATAGCGCGCCACAGGTCACCATCTCCTTGGTAGGGGTCCTAGTGCATTACTTTGCCCAGGGGCTCATGATGTTATTAAGATGGCCCTGCCTGCTTGTGTCTAATATCAGAATGTTTCCACAGTTACAAACCCAGTACAAGCTTGCTGTAAATGTGTGCCAGAACTACATATCTCTATATTTGTTCCGGCTAAGCAACTCAGACAACATTGAAGTCAAAGCATCAAAATGACAGCCAGGGAACTAGGATTCTCAGAGGAGAATTCAGGAATAGCAGCTTCTATTAATCTCCTATGACAATGTCCCTTTAAACAAGAGCCTGAGTATTACAGGGCTGATACAACCTGAATGTGGAAACAGAGGTGGCTCCTTGCCTGAAAGTACCAAGAGTTCACTTTCTGAAAGGCAGGATGATCTTTTACCTTCAAACTGAAAGAAGACAAGGATAGAAGGAAATGTAAGACTGCAGCATAGCGTCACCCAGTGGATTTCCTTGTATCATAGGGTTGCCCAGTGGATCTCCTCAGCGGACCATAAATATCCATCATAGAACAAATAACCTACAAATTCACATTCAAAGATGCTACATTACTTTCCTTCTCTGAAGTCAAGGACAGGACTTACAAGCACAAAAGGTTATAAAAAAGAGCTGGTGCTGCCAATGGATGTTCCTATTCAAACTGAGCCATATTTTGAAATTACTCCCCACTGGCCACATGTGATAAGATATTTACAGAAAGTCGATAGCCAATAGCTCATTGCATTTTTCTAGTGTTCATCCCTTTTTTCTGAAAATACATGCTCTGGTTGAGCGATGTCTAAGAGATTTTTTATCTAATGCCTTTCAATGCCCTAAGAAAAGACAATTTTTGCCTGTTTATACTCGATCTACACTATGGGGGCTAGATTTTATATATGTTTTCATCTACTAGTTACGGTCATCTACCAATATTGTAAACTCTGGGGATGAAGGGGGCGGGGGTGCTATGCACTTTGCTTTGTTTAGCACAATTAACAGTCTGGATTCCACAAAGCTTGTTGTAAGTATTCTCATATTCATCTTTTGGATATTCTGTTTTGTCTGTTCTGCAACCCCAATTCTAAAAATGTTGGGGTGCTGTGTAAAATCTACATAAAATCAGAATGCAATCATTTGCAAATCTCAAACATATATTTTATTCACAATAGAAAATAGAAAACATATCAAATGAAAATAACCATTTTAAGAAAAAAATAAAATCATTTTGAAATTGATGGCAGCAACACATCTCAAAAAAAGTTGGGACACGGCAACAAAAAGCTGGCAAAGTAAGTGGTACTAACAAGTACGAGCTGGAAGAACATTTTACTAATTAGGTTGATTGGCAACAGATCAGTAACATGATTGTGTATAAAAAGAGCATCTTAGAGAGTCAGAGTGATTCAGAAGTAAAGATGGGCAGAAGTTCACCAATTTATGAAAAGCTGCGTCTATAAATGAGATTTGCAAATCATTGCAGTCTGTTTTATTGTAGATTTTACACAGCATCCCACATTTTTTGGAATTGGTGTTGTAATTTTAAAATCTAGAATTGTCATTACTTTATAATCTTGGGTATTCCACAACTACCACTGTAGTGCGTGTAGGGATTAATCATAATATCATTAGTCTATAAAGTGGGGCTTGTTTTCCGGCACATCTTTAGCTACTTACCGAGTAATATTTCTATTACTATATCAATTTGGAAGGGCTATATATGATCATATTTAAATTGGAGATTAAAAAGAGGATGAGCAGACTGGGGAGGGGGGCAAGATGAGCAGATGATAGAGAATGATTGCGGGACTGGGAAGGAGATCAGGATGTTCAAAATGAACAGAATAAGCAGACTGGTGAGGACAGCAGAATACCCAGAGTAAGGAGAAGAAAGGTGGGATACGCGGATTAAAAAGGACAACTGAATACTCACAGGACAAGTAGATACAGGAAAACAAAACAATACTTAGAATGGGGAGGGAAGCAGGAAAAGTAGCTTCAGGAAGACAGCAGAATATTCTTGGTGCAAAGAAATAGGACAGGATAAGCAGCCCGAAGAGGGCAAAAGAATAGAAGACAAATGGAGGGCAGCATAAGCAGACTGAGTATGAGAGATGAATACTCAGAATGGGTAGAAGGTGGGCAGAATAAGCAGAACAAAAAAAAAGCAAAATGCGGAGAAGAATGGCAGGATAAGCAGACTGATAAGGATAGCAGAATATTTAGAATTGGGAAAAGGAGGGCAGGATAGGCGGATTAGGAAGGATAACAGTATACTCCGAATGACAAGGAGGGTATGAAAAGCAATCTGAGGAAAAGGGCAGGATCAGCTAAAAGTTGACAAATAGTAGAACACTAGGGGAAGTAGTCATTTTTTAGAGTTTGAATGGATTATACTTTATGTTTTTTTCAGGACAAATTGGGATTTCATTTGGTAAATGGTAATGTATATATCCTGATTTTTTTTTATCATCATGGGAAAACTGGCCCAAAATAGTAAAAAAATGAATAAATATAAAAATATATATATATATATATATATATATATATATATATATATATTAAATTTAGTTGTATATTTCTTGCTGTTACCATAACTTACGACCAAAGAACAACCCAAAATGAATTCTCCTATTCCTGGCGATTGCAATGATACCACATACATGTATGTTATTTGTTGTTTGTACCCATAGTACAGCCCAGAAACAATAGTGTACATTTTGCTTTTTTTTACCCTACTTAAAACATACCGACACTGATACTCATATAAAAAATGTTTTTTTTTTTTTAAAAATCCTACCTAAAATATACTGACTCTGACCTTGACCTTAACACTAACCCTGACACTGACCTAGATCAAATCTTGATCTAGCTGTTTTTTTATTTTATTTTTATTATTATTTGTTTTTTTTAGGGAGAGAAAGATACAATGTATCTTTCTCTCTATTCAGAGTAGAAGAAAACACGGGGGCGGGCTGCACAGTGACTGATCACTGTAATCGGCAATCAGAGGATATCACAGCAATCAGGTGACTCTGAACCGGGACTCCTGGTTCGCGATCACTGGTGAGAGCCTGATCTCTGTGCTGAGAGATTGCTGTGTGGTGCACTCCCCACACAAACACATGTACGCATATATGCGACCTTACAGAAGAAGACCCCCTTCACGGAAGAAGACCCAGACAAATTATAATAACAGAAAAGGAGGTTAAAAAATGGTTATTCCTGGTACGACAGTGAGTTATCATCAAAAATTTATGAGAACCTTCCATATTACAGGATATTATTAAAATATTAGCCCAGTGTTGTAGAGTTCTAATACTCCTCATTTTGTATTTCTGTGGGTGGTAGGAATCATAAAGGAGAGACTGCCCTGTGTGGGTACATTTCCTGGGAAGATTAGTATGAAGGTAAAAGAGAAACACTGGAAGCAGCACACATAGCTGCAAATGATAGAACACCAAGAGAAAAGGACGATGGAACACAGAACAAAGGATGCATGTGGAAAAGAGGGAGACAGCGAGGTAGAGTGGTTTAGAAGGGGGACTTTCAGAACCAAAGGAACAGATTTTGGAGAAAAGTAGACCAAGAGCACATAGAGTTTGATGTAGGGGAGGAACACTAAAAAATGTAATGACAGGGGAGAGTAAGACGGGGTGGGGAATTGGTGCTGGAGGAAAATACAGGGAAAAAGGGGATGAAGCAGTCATGGTAAGAATGTCGGAGTGGAAAAAAAGAGGACAGTAGAGGTACATTATGTGGCGCATGGGTCTTGCAGGTATAAAGCTGCAAATGTGGAAGAATCCTCCAGCAGCTATCAAGAAGTGCTCTATTCTCTTTATATTATAAAGGATTTTTCCAAGTTATGCTTTTTCTTTTATACTGGAACTACAGCACATTTCCAAATGCATAAATTATATGAGTCTTTATTTTAGATGTGAACAATTTCTGCCAGGTGCGTGGACTTTGTGTCCTACTGCCATATAGCTTTTATCTAAATTTCCTACCTGTCTACAACTACGAGACAAAAGTGTCAGTAGGGGACTTGGTTTATGAGTTACAGTAATGAGCACCCCTCCCCCTCCTCATTACCTCTTATTTAGTGGCCACCAGTGCATAGGATGTATCCCCTTCAGTTCTCCCACATAGAGGAGTTTAGCTACCATGGTTGAGACAAAGGATCTTCCATTCTATTACTAGAGTAGGACCCACTAATTCGGGGTACTTTGTCGCAGTAAGTGGGCTTAGCACTAAATGACCATATAGTGTGACCAAACCCCCGTATTTTTTGAATATGTTCAGGTGTTTTTAACTAGCCCTGCAGGAAATGTCATTCTTGTATGTGTGCACTGTAAAATATTTTGTACTGTTTGTAGGTCTTATAGCAGCACCATCTTGAATTTAAACGCATTGTATGGTGTGCCCCCCAAATATGTTCTTGTATCTTGGTTTATGAGTTTGGCACACTATGTATGTTAACGAGAAATCCGTATCCATTTTCTTATGCCTTCCTTTAAAACCTACAAATATGTCAGATTAAATGAGGAAGTAGGCATACTGGAAAAGCTATGCTTAATGAGCTAATAGGTAATATGGTCTGAGGCCATTGATTTAGGTGGGCCAGAGTTCACCTAAACAAAGGTCCTCCTTGAAATGTATACATTTTGTTGATCTTACCTTTACATTTATGCAATATTCTTTTTGTAAACCAATGCCTGACACTGAATTGAATATTTAGGATTTCAAATCTAGCTTTTTCATACATTGCCAGAGAGAAGGGTTATTACTGTAGTGACAGCTTTTTTTTAATTTTAGGACCTGCAGAGAAATGTATTTAAAAATAAAACCTGTACTTGGGCTATAAGCCTTACTCACACTTTGTATACAGAAGATATGTTAACTTACTGTACATCTTTCCAAAAAGGAAGATTTTTGTATTTACCATAAAAGTCTATTTACTGAAGTCTATTGAGGGACAGGGGAATTTAGATAAAGTTGCATTATACTGTACCACTGCCTCCAGGAGGTTTAGACATTAGCAAAAAGAAAAATTGTAAGCCGGTCCTCATGTAAACTCTCCTTCACCCAGTATGCCACAGTTTAATAGAAAAGCATTACCAATGGCAAGAGCAAAACAACAGAGGGGTGGAACCTGCGTCTTTCAATGAACTCCAAGAAATAGATTTTACAGTAAGTACAAAAAATAGAACTTTTTATTTACCAGTAGAATCTTTTTTTTCTGGGGTACAGTACAGGACACCAGCTAAAGAAGGCTGCAGAGACATCTCCCTATGTGCCCCCTCTTACTCCCAGCTAGCCTCAGTTTTATAGCAAGCAAGAGATCAAAAGAACAGATAGAGAGAGTCCTGTCCCCTGTACTGTAATCCAGGAAATGGATTTTACTGGTAAATAAAAAAATCCTATTTTCCTGATTGTACAGTACATGACACGGGCTACAATGCCAACAAGCACACATAGCAAACAAGTTAGGAAGGTCTTGACAGACTCAGAGAGCAGCTTGTAGTACCTTACGCCTGAAACTGGCATCTGAGGAGGCCTAAACATCCACCTGGTAGAACTAAACAAACCTGTAAATAGAAACTCAGATGGCCAGCCTTTAAGCACCTTTTACCTGAAAGGGTCATCATAGAAGGCCTGGAAATCCACCTGGTAGAATTAACAAACATGTGAACAGAAGCTCAGGTGGCAGCCTTGCAAATTTAGGAAACAAGATTTTGATGCTGAAAAGCCATATAAGAACCATCAGTCTATCCCTTAGACTACAGGCTCTAACGATAACTCGTCTGATCCACCAAGCAATGATTGAGTGAAAGGCAGGAAAACTCTTGCGGAAACTTTGAACTGATTTCAGGTCCCTGGACCTGGTAACAGACCTAGCTGGTGAATTTTTACATCAGCAGGTCTACATCTGGTGACCTGTTGCAAAGGATAAAGAGCTCTGGATAGAGAGCCCATTCCAATGAATAAAGGAGCTGAGGTCTAAAAAGGTCTGCCTGCCAATTTTCCATTCCTAGAATGTGGGCAGCAGATGGGGCCAGAATGTCATGTTCTGCCAAGAGAGGATCAAGTCTGTTTCCCTTAGAGTGGCATGACTTCTGGTGTATCCTTAATGATTGATGTAGGCCACAGTCATGGCATTTTCCCACTGAATTCTCATTGGGTGATCTCACAATAAAGGAGTCCAGCATTGAAAGAACAAACAAATCACTCAGAGTTCCAGAATGTTAATTGGAATGTAAGCTTCCTCAAAAGACCAAGTCCCTTGCACGGATAGGGTGTTCAGGACTGTTCCACAGACTGACAAGCTGCAATCGGTCATGAGAACCTTGCACAAGTGTTGAGAAAATGGCTTACCTAACTCCAGCACAGGGTTGGAAATCCACCAAGCTAAGGAAAGTTTGGCCTTGGGGGTCAAAGGCATGGGGCAGTCCAAGAGCTAAATCTGTTTGTCCCATGTGGCTAGAATGGTAGGTTGCAATGATGTGCAGTAAAATTGGGTTAAGAGGCAACCACGAGACCCAAGAACCTCATGCAAGCATAAATTGAGTGCTTCCTCTGGGCCTGGATGGCACTGGAAAGAGAAAGAAAGAAGTTTTTTCCAAGACAGAAAAATTCTGGACAGTATCAGGCTCATCAGATGAGTATCCGTATCAGACTCAGTGTCAGGTAATCAAATTTGTGAGATGGATCCAGTGATTACTTTTTCAGGTGGAGGATCTAACAAAAGTTATGTAGGACTTTAGGCACTTTTGTTGCAGCTCCCTTGAGCTTGGGATCTGGCATTGCTAAAGTGAGGGGATCCCTAGTGGGGTAATTTTGGAATGGGATGTGTAAGTAATGGGACAAACAGTCTGCATTCAAGGTCATTCAATCGTATACACATGGCTGTCACATTGGGACAAGCAGCTGTGTCCATGCAGCCGTTGAATCCCAATAGACATGAATGGGCTGCCTGTAAGCAGAACCTGGGAGTGGAAGCCACATATACAGTCAGGTCTGTAAATATTGGGACATCAACACAATTCTTATCTTTTTGGCTCTATACACCACCACAATGGATTTGAAATGAAACAAACAAAATGTGCTTTAACTGCAGACTTTCAGCTTTAATTTGAGGGTATTTACATCCATATCAGGTGAATGGTGTAGGAATTACAACAGTTTGTATATGTGCCCCCACTTTTTAAGGGACCAAAAGTAACGGGACAATTGACTGCTCAGCTGTTCCATGGCCAGGTGTGTGTTATTCCCTCATTATCCCATTTACAAGGAGCAGATAAAAGGTCCAGAGTTCATTTCAATTTGCATTTGGAAGCTGTCAACTCTCAATATGAGATCCAAAGAGCTGTCACTATCAGTGAAGCAGCCATCATTAGGCTGAAAAAACAAAACAAACCTCCTCAGAGAGATAGCAAAAACATTAGGTGTGGCAAAATCAACTGTTTGGAACATCCTTAAAAAGAAAGCACCGGTGAGCTTAGCAACACCAAAAAACCCGGAAGACCACGGAAAACAACTGTGGTGGATGACCGAAGAATTCTTTCCCTGGTGAAGAAAACACCCTTCACAACAGTTGGCCAGATCAAGAACACTCTTCAGGAGGTAGGTGTATGTGTGTCAAAGTCAACAATCAAGAGAAGACTTCACCAGAGTGAATACAGAGGGTTCCCCACAAGATATAAACCATTGGTGAGCCTCCAAAACAGGAAGGCCAGATTAGAGTTTGCCAAACAACATCTACAAAAGCCTTCACAGTTCTGGAAGACCATCCTATGGACAGATGAGATCAAGATCAACTTGTACCAGAGTGATGGAAAGAGAAGAGTATGGAGAAGGAAAGGAACTGCTCATGATCCAAAGCATACCACCTTGTCAGTATAGCATGGTGGTGGTAGTGTCATGGCGTGGGCATGTATGGCTGCCAATGGAACTGGTTCTCTTGTATTTATTGATGATGTGACTGTTGACAAAAGCAACAGGATGAATTCTGAAGTGTTTCGCGCAATATTATCTGCTCATATTCAGCAAAATGCTTCAGAACTCATTTGACGGCGCTTTACAGTGCAGACTGGACAATGACCCGAAGCATACTGCGAAAGCAACCAAAGAGTTTTTTTTAAGGGAAAGAAGTGAAATGTTATGCAATGGGCAAGTCAATCGCCTGACCTGAATCTGATTGAGTATGCATTTCACTTGCTGAAGACAAAACTGAAGGGAAAATGCCCCAAGAACAAGCAGGAACTGAAGACAGTTGCAGCAGAGGCCTGGCAGAGCATCGCCAGAGATGAAACCCAGCGTCTGGTGATGTCTATGCATTCCAGACTTCAGGTTGTAATTGACTGCAAAGGATTTGCAACCAAGTATTAAAAAGTGAAAGTCTGATGGATGACTGTTAATCTGTCCCATTACTTTTGGTCCCTTAAAAAGTGGGAGGCACATATACAAACTGTTGTAATTCCTACACCGTTCACCTGGTTTGGATGTAAATACCCTCAAATTAAAGTTGAAAGTCTGCAGTTAAAGCACATCTTGTTTGTTTCGTTTCAAATCCATTGTGGTGGTGTATAGAGCCAAAAAGATTAGAATTGTGTCGATGTCCCAATATTTATGGACCTGACTGTAAATAAGGCGCTCATTCACAGACTACAGGTGTCAGAGCCCATCTGAATGAGGCCTAATGCAGGATTAATTTCCCGAAGCAAACATTACAGGCCAGATGGAATGAACTTGTAGACTCTGAGCTCAATACTTTATTTTCGAAACTACCCAAAATTTTGGAAAAAAAGTATTCTATGTTCTGGAACATCAGATCATTTGAAGATTATATTAAAGAGGATATGAACATCCTAGGCCTAATGCCGCGTACACACGGTCGGACTTTGCAGCTACAAAAGTCGGACAGCCTGTCCGACATACTTCCGGCGTACCTTCGGCGGACTTGGGGCAGACTTTCTTACGAACGGACTTGCCCACACACGACCACACAAAAGTACGCCAGCTTAGTACGCGGTGACGTACACCAAGTCCGACGAGACTATAAAACGGAAGTTCAATAGCCCGTACGACACCCTTTGGGCTCCTTCTGCTAATCTCGTGTTTATCTCGTGTTAGTAGAAGTTTGGTGAGAGACGATTCGCGCTTGTGAGACTCGTATTTTTCAGTTCGTTTTAACTGTTGTTCAGTCTGTGCTTGTGAGGTTTGTATCTGCTTTTCAGTGCGTTTGGTCAGTTGGCATTGAGAAATCTTTGTTTTATTGGCCGCTCGTTCCTGATTTTCAGGTCGTTCTTCACAGGCCTTGCTGTTCTTCAGTGCGTTCTGTTTAGTGCGTTCTGACCAGCCGACCGTTTTGAAGCCATGTTACCTGTACGTACTCGTCGTAGAGCTCGTGCATTGTATGTGCTTGGTGCTGTAGTTTATTCTTCAGCCCAAGACCAGTCCATGAACAGGGCGAGGAGGAGTTCATGGACCAAGAATTGGTTGCTTCAGCGTGACCAGTTCTGTCACATGCCTTTGCTCCGTGAGATCCGTGAGAATAATCCTGAGGATTTCAGGAACTTTCTCCGGATGACGGACCCCGTTTTTGATCGTTTGGTGGCTTTGCTGACCCCCTATATCAGCAGGCAGGATACCTGCATGAGGCAAGCCATCACTCCGGAGCAGAGGCTGGTCGCTACCTTGCGGTATTTGGCCACAGGGAGAAGCCTGCAGGACCTTAAGTTCTCGACAGGCATCTCCCCCCAGGCTCTGGGGATCATTATCCCAGAGACCTGTTCTGCCATCATACAGGTCCTGCAGAAGGACTATTTTAAGGTAAGATATTTTTATTTTATTAGCATCACATGTTCTTTTATGTAATCTTTGATAATGTAATGTATTTCTTGCTTCAAACACTACTTCCCATCATTGCAATATAGTGTGAATGTCCCCTTTTTATCCTCACACATGCTGGGATTTTTTCCTGTTATTTTTTGTCATGCATGTATAGTTTCCTTCAATAACCTTCCCAGCATGAAGTGATGGGAACATATCCACCTAGTCTACTCATTTTGAATGTATTTTGTTGGAGTGTATTTAGTGTGCTTATAATTAGCAATTAGCTAGATTTCACAACCCCCCCCCCACCTGAACTCACTCCAAATAGTGTGCTGCTAATTAGCAATTAGCTAGATTTCACAACCCCCCCCCCCCACCTGAACTCACTCCAAATAGTGTGCTGCAAATTAGCAATTAGCTAGATTTCACAACCCCCCCCCCACCTGAACTCACTCCAAATAGTGTGCTGCTAATTAGCAATTAGCTAGATTTCACAACCCCCCCCCCCACCTGAACTCACTCCAAATAGTGTGCTGCTAATTAGCAATTAGCTAGATTTCACAACCCCCCCACCCTCGTTAAAATTTGCTTGAATGTTCTGTGGTGTTGATTTGTCTAAAGCAAATCTATGTTGCACTTTGCAAAATGCATGTGCACTCTACAAGTGCATTTGTTTCAGTGCTTTAGTAAATGAGCAGAAGCTCTGCTGATTTCCATCATCAAATCATATGCAAGCCTCAAAGTGTTTTCATTAATTGCCCTTGCATGTGATTGTGTACTCTTTGCAACATGAATGCCTTTTGACATTACCTCATTTACTGTAAGCTGGTTAGCAACTGCACCTGCAGAGTGCGACAACTGCAGTCTTGTAGCCTTTGTTATCCCTAAATTCCTGCGTGTTGTTAAAGTAATTTTTTTTAGGGATTTCACAACCCCCTAAAATGTAATCAATGTTCTATCAGAGGGGGTGAGCAATCTGATAAGTGTGCCTTTTTCCATATTAGTTATTCCAGAAGAATTAAATTATTGAATGTTATACTGATGCTGGGGAATAATGTTTTTAATTGTCTAATTTTCTTGCAATGTTAGCTTCCAAATTAATTGATTTTGGTTTTCTTGTTTGATTCCCCAGTTTCCTTCAACGCCACAGGAATGGCAGACTGTGGCATCCCATTTTGCCAGCCGTTGGGACTTTCCCAATTGTGGAGGGGCTATAGATGGGAAACATGTCCACATTGTGCCACCACCCCATTCGGGGTCATATTATTTTAATTATAAGGGGTTCCACAGTATTGTTTTAATGGCGGTGGTGTCGGCACACTATGATTTTTTATATGTGGACGTGGGGAAGAATGGCCGGATGTCGGATGGAGGAGTATTTGCCCAGACGGAGTTCTGCCAGCGTCTCCAGAGTGGTGGCCTGGGATTGCCACCTGATGAGGATAACGTGGAAGGACTCCCCTTTGTCTTCATTGCCGATGAAGCCTTCGCTCTGAGCAAGCACCTCATGAGGCCATTCCCCCAAAGAACCCTCACCCCGGAGAGGAGGGTTTTTAATTACCGGCTGGCCAGAGCTAGAAGAGTGGTTGAGAATGCGTTTGGAATTCTGGCCAGCCGGTTCCGCCTGTTTCAAACAGCCATTAATTTGGCGGAATACAAACTTAATTTTATAATTTTATCATGCTGCATTCTGCACAACTTTTTAAATAAGCATTCTGCCAATTATATAGGCACAGTTGGGCCTGAGGCCGGACAAATAGAAGCCAACCTTACAGGCCTGGATACTGTCCGTACTGGCTTGGCCCCCCAAAGTTCCCGTCAGGTTAGACAGCAATATGTTGATTATTTTATGGGTAGGGGGGCCATTGCAATGGGCCAGGATATATAATTTTTTGACAATAAAAAAAATATTGCTGAAATCTGGCATTATATTTATTGCTTGCCTTTCTTTTGGGCTGTCTCCTAGGTTATGGTCGAGCAGTTGTAGTGCCAACTGTATTTGAATTTTAAAAATGTCTAAATAAGCTCCATTGCCACTGTAAACAACTTTTTGACAATTATAACCAAACTGATACTGAGCCTTGAAATAACAAACCACACATTTGTTAAAATCCTATAAAAGGAGATGTTTTTATTAATGGTTGTTATGCATTCAGTTCTGCATTTAGTAGAAAATGTTCATAGACAAAAATATAATGGTATCTTAATGATGTAGCAAAATATAATTATATTTAAATATTTCTACCTAATCCACAAAAAAATATTTTTGGCTTTTGGATTTTCGAAAACAGTCTTTTTTTTTGGAAAATCAAGTTTTGTTTTTTTTTAAAAGCAAGTTTTTTTTTTTTTTTTTTTTGGTTTTTTAAAATCAATTTTTTAAATTTTTTTGGTTTTTTAACATTAATTATTTTTCTTTTTTTTGGTTTTTTAAAATCAATTTTTTTACTTTTTTTGGTTTTTTAACATTAATTATTTTTCTTTTTTTTGGTTTTTTAAAATCAATTTTTTTACTTTTTTTGGTTTTTTAACATTAATTATTTTTCTTTTTTTTGGTTTTTTAAAATCAATTTTTTTACTTTTTTTGGTTTTTTAACATTAATTATTTTTCTTTTTTTTGGTTTTTTAAAATCAATTTTTTTTACTTTTTTTGGTTTTTTAACATTAATTATTTTTTTGATTTTTTGTTGTTTTAAAATCAATTTTTTTTTATTTTTTTGGTTTTTTAAAATCAATTTTTTTTTTTTTTTGTGTTTTTT